>CM055127.1:299557396-299565719 GCA_029206835.1 Rana muscosa | reverse complement strand
AGGTAAATGTCCTTATTAAAAGTCAGCAGCTACAGTGTTAGTAGCTGCTGACTTTAAAAAAAAATAAAAATTGTGGGTGGAATCCCGCTTTAAGTTCACCAGTCTCTGGGTTTAAAAATATCCTCAAATCTTCTGAAAAGGTGTAGAAATTCACTTTTTACTCCACCTTATTTCCAGAACTCTTTAGGTATTAGATGTGCAAACAATAAGGTGAGAGCACATCTAATACTTACAGAGAGTAATGGAAATAAGGTGGAGTTCAAAGTGAACTGTCATTACTTGGAGGGATTGGAATTTAGGGGGTAAAACAGGCAGGGATGAAATTTGATATCACCTCCTCTGCCTGTCACTTTTCAGTGGAGTGGCAGTGCCTGCTGCAAGTGAATACAAGCCTTTGGGCTCACACTGGTGTACTGGCAGTTTTCCACAGTCATAGTCCCTCAGACTTTTGGGTTGCGCATTTTTGCTGAATTTTCTGGAAGTGCACCAAAGATGCAGCATGCAGGACGTTTTGTGCACTTTCACAACATACAGTAAAAATGTGTAACCTCAATGGGAATAGGGGAAACATGCAGGAAGACTGCCAGTACACCAGCATTGCAGACAAACCGCAGCATGCCAGTGTGAGCCCACTTCAATTCACCTAGGGCAAGCATGTTAGTGTCACTGTCACAGGCTGCTAGGGAAAAAAAAAAAAATCTTTAGCTGCAGAGAGAGGGAGAGAGGAGGAGCTCACTTACTTGGATGGTCACAGCCTCCAGGAGACTCACTGGATTTGAGCTGACTGCTCAGATTGAACTTTCCCACCCACACATCCTCATACATCCTCGGGCTGTCCGGAGTGTGGGCGGAGAAAGAGAGAGCAGGTCCAGCCTCTGCCAGCCATTTGTGTGGAGGAGGGAGGGGCTGGGCGGGACTGTGCTCTGTAACACAGACTGTCAGCCCTGAGACATCGCTGGCTCACAGTACTGGATAGAGATGCCGCACTCAGCCAGCTCACAAACTGCGCATGTGCGGTTCTGAGCTGGCGACAGCGGCCTTTTTAGAGCATATTAGAGCAGCCCAGGGGGAAAATGCATCTCTGCCCCCCTGCCCGTCCTTGCTTTAGAGTATCCCGCACTGCAGTGATAAGGTCACGTATCAGAGCCTTATCGCGTGGTGACCCAGAACAGGACTGTCCGACTGGCCACGGGCCCGTCTCTGCATCAGAGTTATCCCCAGAAGATGGCGGGGGAAGGGGGCACTTTGTACCCGTGTTCCCTAGCGCCGCTTCCACCTTGGCAACAACCAGGACGCCGACCTAGCGCCTGCCGACACAGCGGGTGCAGAAGCACCAGATGCCAATTCAGGTGTATCAGGGGGAGAAGCGTCTGCTTCTGATGCCATGCTGACCCACGCACCTGACACAGGGACTCCAGTCAAGGTACCAACAGCCCACCCTCCTAGCTGCGATAGACGAGGGGTTCCCCCCCAGAGGACTCACCACCCTGGAACAGTAGTACAGCTGCCGTCTGCTTGCTAGTAGAGCTGCTTCCTTGTCTGCTATCAGTCTGAACACTCTGCAACATGTGTCTGTAGGCTTGCGCCGTTTAAATGCTATTTGATCAGCGTGGACCATGAGAAAATGTCCGCCGAGCGGCAGCTAGAGGCCAAACACAGCGTGGACCACAAAAACATGGCCGCCGAGCGCAGATAGGGGCCAAACACCATGGATCACAAGAAAAATGGCCGCCAAGCAACCAAGAGAGGCCAAACACAGCGTGGACCACAAGAACATGGCCGCAACGCAGATAGAGGCCAAACACAGCATGGATCACCAGCAAAATGGTCGCCGACAGCATAGAGCAGAACACACAGGTAAGCAAACTTTTTTCATGGCAGCTCATAACATTTATCTAGCGGACATACATGCACAGTTCCCACACAGGTGGAGCCTCCCCCAGGTGACCCCCCGCCCCAGCAGCCAGCCTAGCTCAGAGAGCCTAGGGAGGAGGGAAGGGAGGGAGGAAGGAAAGGATAGAACCCTCTTACTCACCTCTCCAGGAATGCCCAGCTTTGTCTTCCTGCCGAAGCAGGGGATTATGCTCGTTGCCGAAACTGGGGAGACTACAAGGATCTGGGATCCAGCCTGTCACCCAGTCGGCTGTTGATCGAAGATCACAGGAACAAAAATTTAAATAAAATAATAAAATTTCAATCTGGAACAAAAAAACAACAACCCAGGCCTATGGGCCCGAAGGGAGCCATGTCTTCTCCTTAGCTAGGCAGAAAAAAAAATGATCTGCTTAGTGCAGGCTGAGGGGATATAGCCAGTAGGACTGCCCCCTGGGAGGGGCTGTTCAGCTTTGAAGTTGTTAGCCTTCCTTCAGGAGTGACTAGGCAGAAAGTGTTAATACCCACTTTGTCAAGATTAAGGCTGTGTCCATCCATGAACGAAAGAGAAAATTAGATTTAAAAAAAAGAAATTGTATTGGGTGTGTTTTATAGCAGAAAATAAAAAATATATTTCTTTCTCGTACATCACGGGACACAGAGCGACATAGTCATTACTAATGGGTTATATAGATACCGTCAGGTGCTGGCACTGGCAACTTCCAAAACCGGAAGTACCCTCCCCTATATAAGCCCCTCCCATCCGGGAGCACCTCAGTTTTTTGCCAGTGTCTAAGGTGTTGGCCAAGAAGAAACATGTGTTTTTCACTGAGCTTGCGTACAGGTTCTTTTGGGCCTCAGTAAGCTATTCCGGATCCGACCAAAAAAGCTTCATAGCTAAACGGTCGGTACCCGGGCCTTGCAGAGAAGAGCAAGGTTTTGCCTGTAATGCTTCTCTTAGGAGAGCTGGACCCTGGGATCCAGAGCTCTGGTCATACCCACGACCAAGATGTTTTCTGTGCAGGGTGCTATACAGGTCCAGGGGAGTGGAATCCTTGGGAACCCGGGTCCCTGAAGGTTTGATTACAATGCCTGCCGTGATAGGTGAAGTTTGGGCTTTTGTGGACCAAACAAAGTCCTGCGGCGGGGAACAGGTAAGTGGGGGCCCCCAGGAACTTGGTTCTATTGGGGGACCCCCAAGCCTAATTTGTCTTTCTGTCTGTTACCTAATGGTATTCCCGCAAAATTCTGTGCATGCCTGTAACTACTAAAAAAATGTAATAATTTTTAATGGTGGTCAAGAAAAAAAAAAAAAAAAAAAAAAAATTTTTTTTTTTTATATATATATATTTAATATATTAGACTGCGGTACCTGTGTTTGTCCACTAGAGGCCGCTGTGGAATGTTTTCTTGTCATGTGGACTAGCTTCTTCTCAGCAGAGCAAAGTCCAGGCAGATGGTGAGTTCTCTTATAGGAAACTGCTTCCTCTGCCATGTTGCAGTGCTCGTCCATCCCCCGGCCTGCGGCAAGGAGGGGCCCTGGCTCCTGTCCCTTGTTACCCTATTTGAAATTAGCGCCGAAGGCGCACGTGCCCGCGCGCGTGCGCGTGCACGCGCCTCTATATATAGAGGTGAGCCGGGAAAGGGGGCGGAGCCTGGGGGATGACGCTCTGTGCGCGCCGCAGCGCTTCTGCGCATGTGCGGGCGTCCCAGCAGTTTAAAAAAAAAAAAAAAAAAAACCACAATATTGTAGTGAGCTGGCTATGAAGTACAGAGACAGAGCTGGCAACATTTAAAGGCATACAGCAAGCGGTTGATACAGGCATCCCCTAGAAAGGCACATTAGTAGACACCAACTGTGATATAGCAGCAATTGTGCTAGACTATTCTCAGTAAAAGTGGTGTATTACGGCTGGAATACCTCAGCTTTAGGCTTAGGAATATGCCGTCCAGAAGCTCCGGAACTGAATCTTCCAGGAAGCGAAGGGGGTCTCATCGGGCTCGGAGGATCTTGGGCATACTCCTGCTGCACCAGTCTCCCCTGAAGTTCAGAGGTAAGTGACCGTAGAGACCCCGCAGGGGTACTTGGTACTGTGGCTGTCCTCAGTCACCTGCTCCTGTGTATGTAACAGAGGAGGTTTTTTCCTCAGCTCTGGGAGGATTAGAGAGAGATTGTCAACATTTATCGCTGCCTCCCTGTCAGGGAAAGCACGCCCGATCTCCGTCTCCTCCTTCAGAATGCCTGTTAGCAGAGCAACAGTCCCATACAGGGATCGACCTGCCTGAAGGGGATCAGGAGAAGGTTGATTCTGTTATAGAGGAATCAACAGTGGGGGAACCTTTTCTCAGCATCTCAAGCTGAAAGATTATGGGTTCAGTCTCTGACTAACATGGTCCGATCAGCATTTAAAAATGCACCTTGCGGAACCATCAACCACTACTGTATCCTCGTTGGGGTCGCTAGAAGCCCCCAGACTGTTTGTTCTTTTCCACTTCACCCTTTACTGAAAGGGCTCATTTACCAGGATTGGGAACGTCCTGAGAAAATATTTATTCCCCCAAGAGATTTCCGGTGGTCTATCCCATGGAGGATAAGTTCATCAAAAAAAAAAAAAAGAAGTAAAATGGAAGGTCCCTACAATGGACGCAGCCATCTCTTGTATGTATAAATCACTGACATGTCCAGTGGATAATGTCCAAATGTTCAAGAACCCAATAGATAAAAGATTGGAGTCCTTATGAAAATCTGCTTGGTGATACAACCAGCAGTAGCAGCTATTGGGGTCTGCTAAGCAGTGAAGGATCAGTTGAAACAGGTCTTGAGGGACTTGACAGATCAGCAGGCTTTGCCCTAGCTGATCTACCTAGAGCCTTAGGCTTTGCGGTTGACGCCATAGAGGATTCAGTCCATCAGGCCTCCCGCCTTACGCTGTCTATAGTACATATGCGTAGGCTCCTATGGCTCAAAAAACTGGTCTGCTGAAGCTCCCTGTAAAGAATGGCTGGTTAGCGTCCCATTTCATGGTGAACGCTTATTCAGGGAAAACCTGGACAAATATATCCAGAAAATTTCCAGCGGTAAAAATACGCTCTTGCCGGTTAAAAGCAGAGTTAGAGGTCCCTCTTTAAGAGGCCTGCTTCTCCAGTCCCTGGGGCATCGGCTGTGTAACAGTTCCGACGGCCTCCTCGGTCAAATCCCGGGGGTAAAAAACAGGGACAGTAGCAGGGTAATGAGAAACCCTGGGTCAGGGGAGGTACAAAACCTCCCCCAAAGTTAAATTCATGAAGCCCCCACTCAGTCGGGTGGGGGGAGGACTCCAGTTGTTCGCAAGAGACCTGGCGGGACACGATCAAGACAGATAGGTGCTCTCCGCAGTAGGTTTGGGATACAGTTTGGAGTTAAAAGACTCTCCTCCTTCCCATTTTTGAGGTCAAACGTGCCAAGGGATCCCCGGAAGAGAGAGTCCCTCCTGTTGGCACTAGAACAACTATTGCTCCAAGGAGTAATTATGGAGGTTCCCCTGGAAGAATGAGGGTTCGGGTTTTACTCAAACCTCTTTACAGTCCCGAAGCAAACGCGGACGGGAGGCCCATATTAATTCTAAAAGGGCTATACAAATTCCTGTATATCAGGACTTTCCGATGGAGTCGATCCGATCGGTGGCCACTGCCCTACAAGGGGAGGATTGGTTAGCCACGATCGACATCAAAGATGCTTATTTGCACATTCCCATCTTTCCAGTCCACCAAAAATTTCTACGCTTTGCAGTAGAAGGGCGCCATTTTCAGTTCAGAGCCTTACCCTTCGGTTTGGCCACAGCACCACGAGTGTTTACAAAAATTCTGGCCCTTTATTGGCCAATCTAAGAACACAAGGTGTAATGATAATGGCATATCTGGATGACTTGTTGCTGATAGACCACTCAGTGAAAAAACTAGACGTGGTCGTTCACAAGACGATCAAGTATCTGGAATCTCACGGTTGGATTATCAACCGAGACAAGTCAGCCCTAAAAACCAGTCAAAAGTCTGGAATACTTGGGGCTAAGGTTGGATTCAGGCCAGAGAATAATATTCTTGCCTCGAGGAAAGGTGTTGTCTTTGAAAGATTTGATCCACTTAGTGGGTACAAAAAAGACAGCCGTCCATACGCCTGTATATGAGGCTGCTGGGAAAAATGGTGGCATCATTCGAAGCAGTACCCTACGGTCAATTCCATTCAAGGAATTTGCAAGGGGCCATACTGTCAGCCTGGAACAAAAAAGTTCAGGCCCTAGACTTACAATGTCCTTGTCCCCTTCCGTTCGCAAGAGCCTCCGTTGGTGGTTGGTTCCCCAGAATCTGGAAAAAAGGAAATCCTTCAGTCCGATTTCTTGGAAGGTGGTCACTACAGATGCCAGCCTTATAGGCTGGGGAGCAGTACTGGAGCAATAGTCTCTCCAGGGCAGATGGTCGGATGCAGAAAAGGCCCTGCCCATCAATCTCTTAGAGATACGAGCAGCCCGGTATGCCCTAGTAGCATGGACATCCAAACTCCAAGGGTCCCCTGTCAGAATTCAATCAGACAATGCCACAGCAGTGGCATATATCAATCATCAGGGGGGCACCAGGAGTCGTGCAGCCCAGAGGGAAGTAAATTACATCCTGAAATGGGCAGAAAAATATGTCCCAGCCATATCTGCGGTATTCATTCCAGGAGTGGAGAATTGGAAGGCAGACTTTCTAAGTCGCCAGCAATTAGGCCCAGAGGAAGGGTCCCTTCACCCCGAGGTTTTCTGGACAATATGTCAGCGGTGGGGAACATCGGATGTAGATCTTCTAGCATCCAGATTCAACGCAAAGGGGGACAGGTTTGTCTCTCGGACAAGGGATCCCCTAGCTTGCGGCTCGGATGCCCTAGTGTTCCCTTGGGATCAGTTCAAGCTGATATATGCATTCACACCGCCACAATGGTTACCTCGATTACTCCGCAGAATCAGGGTAGAAAAGAAACCAGTGATTCCGGTGGCTCCAGCGTGGCCCCGTAGAGCGTGGTACGCGGAGATTGTAAAATTTCAGTGGGGAGTCCTTGGACTCTCCCACGTCGTCCGGCTTTCGCAAGGACCGATATACCACCCTTCCTTACCAGCCCTAGGTTTGACGGCCTGGCTATTGAAGCCCACATTCTAAAAAAGAGAGGGCTCTCTAATGCTGTGGTATCTACCATGATCAATGCCAGGAAGCCGGTATCCAGGCAGATCTACTATAGAATCTGGAAGGCGTACATCGCGTGGTGTGAGGCCAAGAAATGGCATCCACATAAGTACGTAATAGGTAGGATTCTGGACTTCCTACAGTGGGCTGTAGATAGGAAGCTTGCCTTGAGTACTATCAAGGGTCAGATTTCGGCCTTGTCAATATTTTTTCAAAGGCCCTTGGCTTCGCATTCACTAGTCAAAGCCTTTATACAAGGAGTGATGCGTATTAGTCCTCCGGTTAATATTCCCATATGTCCATGGGATCTAAACTTGGTTCTGTCGGTTCTACAGAAACAACCATTTGAACCATTACAGCTTATTTCCTTGGTG
Source organism: Rana muscosa (assembly GCA_029206835.1). Taxonomy (NCBI): domain Eukaryota; kingdom Metazoa; phylum Chordata; class Amphibia; order Anura; family Ranidae; genus Rana; species Rana muscosa. The sequence continues at coordinate 299,558,280 of CM055127.1, read as the reverse complement.
CTTCTCACCAGGAAATTGATTTTTCTAGTAGCCATTTGTTCGGCTAAAAGAGTATCGGAATTAGCAGCTATGTCCTGTAGGGAGCCATATCTGGTTATCCATAAGGACAGAGTAGTGTTACGTCCTCATCCAGCCTTTCTTCCTAAGGTGGTATCGAGGTTTCATTTGAACCAAGATGTGGTTCTTCCTTCTTTTTTCCCCAAACCTACTTCGGTAGAGGAAAAGTTATTGCATTCTTTGGATGTAGTAAGAGCAGTTAAAGCTTATCTAAAAGCCACTGCTCAGATTCGCAGAACGGATACTTTGTTTATTCTGCCGGAAGGCCCCAGAAAGGGTCAGGCAGCGTCAAAATCTACTTTAGCCAAGTGGATTCGACAGGTCATTATGCAAGCTTATGGCTTGAGAAGGAGACCGCCTCCGTTCAAAGTTAGAGCGCACTCCACGAGAGCAGTTGGAACTTCATGGGCAGTGCATCACCAGGCCTCCCTGGCTCAGATCTGTAAGGCCGCAATGTGGTCTTCAGTTCACACGTTTACTAGGTTCTACCAGGTGGACGTTAGAAGTCAGGAGGATGTCGCCTTTGGGCGCAGTGTGTTGCAGGCCGCAAAAGATCCTCATGTCTGATAGCGCTCAGCTTATATATGGTGTATCCCCCCCTCATTGGGCATTGCTTTAGGACATCCCATTAGTAATGACTATGTCGCTCTGTGTCCCATGATGTACGAGAAAGAAAATAGGATTTTTATAACAGCTTACCTGTAAAATCCTTTTCTTGGGAGTACATCACGGGACACAGAGCTCCCGCCCCTCTTTGGGGACACTTATTGCTTTGCTACAAAACTGAGGTGCTCCCGGATGGGAGGGGCTTATATAGGGGAGGGTAC
>CM055127.1:299087396-299552396 GCA_029206835.1 Rana muscosa | reverse complement strand
GGGGATTTCCTTAATTTGCAGGGATTTCCTCTCACTTCCTGTTTTGGCAATGGGACAGGAAGTTAAGGTAAATCTCCCCAATTGGACGCAGATGTCAAATAAACACTGACAGAGGTTATGCCTTTCTCTAACTCTATCCAAAATTAAAAAAAAGAAGAAGTTTTGCCTATAATTCTGCTTTCATTTTTTTAATCCAGCAATATAATTTTGCATATAAAATATTTACTCATATTGTTTAGCTTTACTTAGGTTGTCTAACAGTTGCCTAACATTGATACATTAATTAATGGTTACATTACATACATCTGTATTATTGTGTAGACTACCTATAAAGAACTGTATTTGTTTCCTTGTTTAGCTTAACTTTTTCTATCTGAGAATGACAGTAGGTCCTAGGAGCAGTGGTGCAATTAGAACCTTCAGGGCACTGGTGCAAAAAAACATGAAGGGGCCCCCCTGACCCCCAGCCCAGCTGGCAGAACGCAAAGAATTACAATATTTTTTTAAATTACATTTTGCAATTTTGTAAGAGCCCAGTTGGGGGGGGGGGGGCTTTGGTGAGATATCAGGGGTCTAAACAGACCTCTGATGTTCCACCTTTGAGACAGAGAAAGGATATTGAAGACACAGCCCTCAATCTCCTTATCTGCAGCCTAAGCTGCACAGAATGCATGGACAAAAATATGTAGCGCGGTACAGAGCTTCCCGTTCATTCACAAACTGAAGCAGTTTACTACGCCTCAGTTATGATTGGACAGAGTCAGTGTTCGGTACGGATTACGGACTCTCCATTCAGATAAGCAAGGGGCCGGTAAGTTACACATTTACTGGCCCCTTCCCTGCTCTCCATCCTGACAGATCACCCATGGCAGCCAGTGAGAGAGGGGAGGGGGGAAGCCAGAAAAGCTAGGAGAGGGGAGGGGCCTGGGAAAGAGCACAGGGGGGCTAAAGAGAGCACAAGGTGGGCAGTAGAAGGAAGCTGGATAGGAGGAGCGGTGGAGTTGGCTGCATGTAGAGAAATCAATCTCTCCATTTTCCTCCAGCAGCCACTGAATGCCTGCTTCTCCTCCTCTCCCTCCCACAGGCACTCAGCGGCTGCAGGAGGAAAATGGAGGGATCAATTCCTCTATATCCAGCTGGCCCCGCAGCTCCTCCTATTCAGGTAAACAGGGGCCCACATGGGCAGCATGGGGCCGGCTCGCATTTGTGATCCCTGCTACCCCTGTAGGCACACCCCTGCCTGGGAGTCAAAAGCTAGAGGCCGCTTTATGTCTAAGGGCCTGTGTTCACATCAGGACTGCTTTTCTCCCAACACAAGCCAAAGGGAATTTAAAAGGACAAGAAGCAGGATGATGCAGGTTAGAGGTGGTCAAACTTCTCCTGAAAATCTGGATGTTAGTGCAAATAAAAAAAAGTATCACGGACAGCAAGTACTAAATCGTTTTCAAGACAGGATATATAGTAAAACATTTACACCAGGATAAGCAAAAAATGTATTTCTCCCAGATTTGTGCAGTAATTCAGTGTGAAATTTTTACTTTGTGTAGGAGCTTCCTGTAATAAAGACCAGTCACGGTTTCTGTCTCTCCTTGTGCAGGAGACTGGTCTTGTTTTGTTCTGCAATGGGAGAACCTGCTAAGTCCCTCCCACAGTTCTGTTCTCGGCACATGTACAGCAAAGTGATGATATCACCGTTACTTTTTCAAGGTAATAACGGTGTTTGCAAAGACGTTTGGTGCAAACACAGTAGATTTATATCCTTTGTGGCTAACGCAAAATATATTTAAGTGACAGTTTTTGTGCCTAAAGTTCAGCTTTAGGATTCTAGCAGATACCAAGTTGTGACTTCTCTTTAATGATGGGGGATATAAAATATCCTTCTGTTACCTGTAAGTATTTGATGTGTTCATCAGAACAGTCATCCAAATCTGTGAGTCGCACTGTGACAGATGTTCCAGTAGGAGTATGTTGAGCGAGGTAGATTGTGGTTAAATTGTTAAAATCTTTCCCTGTAAGATCCAAATGAATAAGTGCTAAACTAATTTTAACAACAGTCAAAATAAGTACAACATGCAAAATTACAAAAGCTCAAAGTTTCTCAGTAGATCATGTCCTTACCATTTAAATTTTATCAAGAAGCACATTTTCAAAACCTTCCATAGGACAACTAGGAAATGCAGTTGCTTTAACAGTAGCGCAAAAACTGTCAATTAACAACTTTAAGGTTTTCTGCAAAAGCATTCCCACTGGCACGTCTGCGTTTAGCTTTTCTAAATGCAGGAGAAGTGGTCTGGTAAGAATAAACAACTTTTATGCCTCTCAGATCACTTTTTCCTGCTTTCAAATGTTCCTACTTGAAGCTTTAGCAGCATTTAGAGTTTCTAATTAAATCCTGGACACAAACGCAAAAGCTAAACTGACTCCCTCCTAAATGGAGGTAAAACACTTGTGTGAATGGCACAATTGAAAGATCATTACATACATTAATATGAGTTTTAGGAATGCCCTCTAAATGCATATTAATGCAAGTTTGACAGTACCAGTGTGAAGGAGGTCTGATCTGGAAACAATATGTGAAGGGTAAAAAGGCCCTATAGACCCTTTGCTAAAATGGAGACTTAAAGAGACCCTATCACTTTGCCTTTTCAGGACAAAGTGACAGTGCCTCTTGACGGCTCACCTCCTCCAGCCACCTCCCAGCTGTAGTAGGTGAGCCCGAGGTAAGCTCTGTTGTTCAATGGCGTTTCAGCTTGCCCAAGTGGATGACACTACTGCCCCACCTATGTCACCATGTTCGGGTCTGGCAACTGGCCACTCGGGCCTGAACAATATCACATGGAAAAGATCACATGCTTTCTTGTACCTAGAAATCCCACTCAATTACGGCAACAGAAAGGTGACTCTAACAGAGCAGAGAGGTGGCAAAGAAGTTGGAATCATTAAGAATAGAGAAAGAACGTTGTCTGGACTGCCACACTCTGTTCAAGCGTTTATTAGCAAAAATTAAAAAACAAAAATATCCAAGAAAAAATGATAATAATCAAAATCCATCAAAAGCAATCAGAAAAGGCATGCAGGAGAACAAGGCAGACGCGTTTCACATCAGGAATGATGCTTACTCAGCTATGAGGACATCATTCCTGATGTGAAACGCGTCAGCCTTGTTCTCCTGCATGCCTTTTCTGATTGCTTTTGATGGATTTTGATTATTATCATTTTTTCTTGGATATTTTTGTTTTTTAATTTTTGCTAATAAACACTTGAACAGAGTGCCGCAGTCCAGACAACGTTCTTTCTCTATGCATTAGAGCAAAGCCAGCACCTGTGAGTGAAGCAGGGCGGGAGCAATCATAGGAACCTGGAACCTTTTGAGCAGTGCACTCCTTCTAATCATTAAGAATACCTTGTAGGAAGTGGGCTGTCAAGAGAAAGTTTTACTTTGCTCTCAATGGGCAACATAACAGCATATTTTTAAAACAAATTATGATATTGCATTATCTTGAAAAGTAAACATGAGAACGAGAGTACCGAGTTCCTCTTGGAGCTCATAGCTGGAGGCTTCAAGGGAGCGTACTGGCACGTCATGCCCTCCCAGAACAGGAGGAATCCAGCACTGAGGCAGCTCGCCTGCCTGAAAGAAAGACCAGAGTATTTCAGAAACCAGACAATTACTAACTTGTACATATGTACAGTACACATTTAGCTTTATGATCAACTTTTTCTTAAAAAAGAAGTATGGGTTTCTTTTTTATATCAGATTTATACTTACCTAGGTGGATGCAGCATCGGTCCAATGCTACATCTGTCCCCCGGCGCCTCTGGACTGAAAACCGAGCGATCGAAAATCGCCAATCACTTGGCTTTCAGAGCTCTGTGAGCAGAGAGCTGTAGACTGTCAGTCACAGCTTTCTGCTCATCTCCCTCCACACTCATTGGAGCGCTGAGCTGTGGAGGGGGCGTAGCGGGCCATATCAGGCTCTCAGCAGCTTGTTGAGAGGCTGAGACGGGTATCCAGGGCCGGGACAAGGGAAGGGCAGAAGTGGAGGTTGCCCTGGGCACTGTGGTATCATGTATGGTGGGGGGGGGGCACCACAAGGAGATTGGGGAAGGGATTTGTGTTGGGAGGGGAAATTTGGGGGGCAGCAGGAGGTAAGAATTGCTCTAGGAGGGGAAATTTGGGGCTGTGTTCTGGGAGTGGTGATTTAGGGGGATTTATGTTGGAAGGGGAAGAGGATTTGTGCTAGGAGGGTGGATTTGTGCTAGAAAAGGTGATATGGTAGAGGTGGGAGGGGAATTGTGATAGAAGGGGACTTTTTTTTAGGGGGGTGTTGTGTTAGCAGGGGAAATTTTGGGGTGGGGAAGATTTGAGTCAAGAGGGAGATGAGTGGATTTGTACTAGGAGGAGGGAGTTTTGGGGGGTTTACATCTTGGGGGGGGGGGCGCAGTTTGGCATGTTTGCCCTGGGCTCTAGAAGATGTTGTCCCAGAACAGTGGGTATCAGTCCAGGCACCTGGCGGATCCAGATTTTATTGTCGTGATGACGCAGTGCCTGGACTGATATCCGTGACGTCAGCAGAGAGTGAATTTTAGCTCTCTGCTGAAAAAGGGTCACAGGAGTGCAAAACGAACTGAACTCCTGTGATCTATAGGAGAAGCCCAGCCAAACGAGCTTTAGCTGGACTTCTCCTTTAAAGAATAAGTTCACCTTCACCTTTTATAAAAAAATAAAATAATAATAAATGCACATATTTTTGCAGGTAAAACAATGTGTATTGATTTTTTACACTGGAGCCTGTAAAGCATTGCACCTTCAATCAGCAGATCACGGGTGCAATGCCAGGCTCCTGCAGACTTTCAGTACACGGTCTGTCTGTACCTTCAATATGGGCAGGCAGTTACTTAATAGCAGGAAGAAACCATGAACTACGAGAGCGCTCACCAGCACCCATGCAGTTCATAGAGAACAACAAGCCATCGGCTCTAATGGCTGGTGGTACTTGTAGTTCATTAATTCACAGAACTCAGTGAATGCATGACATGACTGCGTGGGCAGAGCCCCGCATGTTCGTGCTGTTCTTAAATTGTGACAGCGGGTACAGAGAGAGGATGCGCCCCACCCCACCCGCTGTCACAGTAACGGAGGGATCAGGGGGAGAGGAGGCAAGAGCTGGAACATTGAAGAAAGAAAGGAAGATCTTCTGGACGCAGCACTCCGGTTAAAAAGCCTTTATTCCAAAAAAAGGTTCAGAAAACCAAAAACACTCTGCACAACACAACAAACTGATCTAATTTGGCTGACGCGTTTCACACTATTTAAAGTGCTTATTCATAGAGCTGGAACATGTTACATATTTCACCCTAAATATGAGTGGAACATGTAACTTGTTCCAAAGGTGAACTTAGTATTTAACGGCACTACTTGTTTCCATTGACATCTAATAGGTAATCAGTCAGGTTGATTTTATCTGTATACCATGAACTCTGCAGTATATGAAAAGGAAAACATAAGACGTTTCATTACCCAGTGTGGATAGATGCTGCAAGTCGATTCTTTACTCGGGCTTATAGATTTTACAGGTGTCCGTCTCAGGCAGGAGCAGTCCTGTAGTGAAAACAGGTTGGGGAACGGTTATAGAATATCACTTACAAAGCACTCAATGTTTTGCATTTGGGTATAAGATTTTTTGTTACATTGTTACATTGTTTAATCTGTCTACAGATATGTTCAGCACATACAGTATGTAAACCACATTGCTAGGCTTTTAAAATAATATGCCAGCGTTTTCTTTATGGCAGTGGTTTGGCCATACAATTACGTGACAGACGAGCCCCTAAATGTTCTTGTAGCAGCCAAATTATGAATGGTTTTCTTCCCTTCACCTTAACAGATATTTATTTGGCTGGAGCCTGGATCATCCACTACATCCCGGATTTATGCCTAATATTAGGTGTCTGCTCAATAGAAAACTATAGTGGCATCTACAACTTTTTGAAGAGCGATACACAGGGTGCAGGTCATCAACCTTACCCAATAAGCAGAGTGGTTGGAGGGGAGAACACAGGATGATATCAGCACTAGACAAGAAAGTAGATCAGCAAAGGATCTTGTTTCCTTCTCCTGTAGCCCTTCATATGGCTACATATATATGCCTCCAATTTAACTCCCAACTGTGCCCTAGACATAAATGTCTTCCACAATTTGCTGTATGTGCAATATCTGAACTTAGCTACCATTAGTTACCCTACTTTAGCTGCTGAATTTGCTTTATTTGGGACTATGGTGGTTTTATTTATCTCCACAGCAGTAGAAAGCATGCCATGCTTAATGCATTTGTCAAATCAAGTCAATACAAACCCCGGATGGGTTCCTGTATATTTAAATGCGCAACAGAGATACGTTTGATTTTTAATAATCAGGATTTGGTATCTCAGGATAATTTTCTTTTAAAAGTTTTCAAATTAAAAATATGAATATTGTGTAGCCAGGTGCTGGGCTACAGCAACTTGGAGAAAGAAACATTGTACAGCCAGTCGGTTTAGGCCCAGCAATAGCTGATATAAATACACTCTGGCAGTATAGATCCTGCGTTTGATAAATCAAGTTTTACTACTGCCCACTGCTGCACTTCAGATGGTGTTGCTGCTGTTTATGCTGGTCTGGATGTTAAAGTGGAACTATAGGTAAAGCTTATTTTTTTTCCATTTTGGATAAGAGTAAAAGGAGTGTTATAACACCTGTCAGATTTTTTGTGTCCCATTGCAGAGACTTTCATTCACTTCCTGTTCCATAGCCAAAAAGGAATTAAGGGGAAGTCCCAGCAAATTAAGGGAATTCCTTGGGGACCCCCGGGTCACCAGAACTAGTGTCCCAATTGGAATATTACTCTCCCATTGTTTTTCTGGGAACAACCCAAAATTTGGAATTTTCTTTTACTTTAACGATTAATAACAGTAAACAGGACAAATAGAGAGGGTGAGATGTGCAAAGAGAGAGATGAAGTTTTGCCTTTAGGTATACTTTACCGCTTGTCAAACATAAAATGTATATATATAGTGGCAAGGCAGCTCTTCTGCGCCAGATCACGTACCTAGTACATGATCTGGCACCTCCAGTCCTGGGGTGCGCTTGCCTACCATTGGCAGATCGCGGGAGCCGATTGGCGGGTACGGCTGACACCATGTCTGCCGACACCCACCGATGCCTCGGTACACCGACAGGACGGCGGTCTGCCTATGAAAACAATGCAGATCGCCGTTCTGTCACTACAGAAGACATGGATACTGTGTCTCTGTTAAGCAGGAGCACCGATCCATGCCTTCTAGTACAAGCACTTCCCCACAGTAGTAAATCACTGGTCAGGCACACATTTAACCCTTTTATTGCCCCTGATGTTAACCCCTTCCCTACCAGTGTCATTAGTACAGTGACAGTGCACTGATCACTGTATTGGTGTCACTGGTCCCCAAAAAGTGTCAAACATGTCAGTTAGTGTGCCGACTATCCACAGCAATATTGCTGTCCTGCTATAAGTCACTGATTGCCGCCTGTGCTAGTAAAAAATAAAAAAAATAGCCGCAGAGGTGATCAAATACCACCAAAAGAAAGCTCCATTTGTGGGACCAAAAATACGTAAATTTTGTTTAGGTACAGTGGTGCGTGACCAAGCAATTGTCAGGTAAAGTACCGCAGTGCCGTATCGCAAAAAATAATCTGATCATGAAGGGGGGGTAAACCTCCTGGAGCTGAAGTGGTTACATGTCACCTTATGCCTAACCCGTACTGTTAGTCACTTTGCATGCTAAACTGCATCACCTCCATTGTCGTTTTATTTTGTGCTTATTAACCTTATTACCGTATATACTCGGGTACAAGCCGACTCGAATATAAGCTGAGGCACCTAATTTTACCACAAAAAACTGGGAAAACCTATTGACTCGAGTATAAGCCTAGGGGGTCCATCTGCATGCCTCACTGTGTCCATGCCTCACTGTGTCCATGCCTCACTGTGCCCATGCCTCACTGTGCCCATGACTAGATTGACATTTAACATAGGAGTCTATGGAAGGGGTGCCCGGCTTTGAAAAATCTGTGCTCCCCGGCCGTAGGTCCCCCAGACAAAAAAACTTTGCACAGTTATATAGAAAAAATGGGGCTACATGTGTGCCAAGTTTCGGGTCCAGAGGCCTACAACCGGCCGGTACCGGGTCCCCAAAGTCACCGGAGAAATTACCGTTTAACATGGGAGTCTATGGAAGGGGTGCCTGGCTTTGAAAAATTGGTGCTCCCCGGTCCTGGGTCCCCCGGACAACAAACTTTGCACACTTGTAGATGAAGAGTGGGGCTACATGTGTGCCAAGTTTGGGGTCCTGGGGACCCAGGGCTGGCCGGTACCGGGTCCCCAAATTCCGGGATATCAGGCACAAAAAGGTGACTTGAGTATAAGCCGAGGGGGGCATTTACTCGAGTATATACGGTAAGTGACAATATATTAAGTTTATCTCTGCTAATTGCTTTGGTGCATGTTTCTTGATACAGCACCGCTACTGGTTACCAAGTATCCCTTTCAGTTATTTACTGTTGTTGAGCATTTGTGCACTCAACCTAATGTGTGGGAGGGGCTGAGGTTCTTGAAAAGGTTAAGGCAAAAAACAGGAGACCCATCCTATCCAGCGGCTCCTACAGGGTGAGCGCTACAATGGCTTAGATGTGAAACTGGTATTATTTTTTTACATAAAATGGACATTGATCTTTCTCATACACTCACAAAGCATTATGTTACGATAACCTTAAATGGCTCCTTTTTCAGCTGTCCTCAACAAACACTGCACTGAAACTTAAATTGATTGTAAGGTCTCAGTTTTCTTTTTTTAAATATTAAACATGCTATGCTTAGCTGCTCTGTACAAGAGCAGTCCTGAACCTCCTTTTCTGGGGTCCCCCCACTGGTGCTCTCAGCTCCTCTTCTTCTCTGCACTCCCCCATAGGAAGCGGATTCCTATAGTGGCGTAACCGTGGCTCGCTCCTGACCCAGACTGTGTGCGTCTATTGACACACAGAGCAAGACTCAGCCCTGCCTCCTGCTCTCTCCTCACTGGATCTGACAGACAGCAGCAGAAGCCAATGGCTCCCACTGCTGCCTCTGTCAGTCCCTGTGTGAGGATGGGAACATGGGAGAAGACTGCAGCCGTGCACAGCACTGGATCGATTCAGGAGAGAGGTAAGCGTTTAGAGGGGGAGGGGTGCACAGCAAGTCCTAATATGTTTTTACCTTAATGCATTAAGATAAAAATCATTTTAGCTTTAGAGCCACTTTAAAGCTGAACTCCAGGATAAGCAAATGTCAACTAAACACAAGAGACATGCGTACTCTTATTGAATCTTGGTGTGCCATTTGAACGTAAAAAACTGACTCATCTATTAGTGAACCTCTATAATGAAAAAAAAGTTCAAGAACTGATAAAACACAATGCTTTGACAGTAGATTCAGCCGGTTTGTACAATAATATATCTTTAGTGAAATCGATTTTTGACAAAAAGAAAAGGAACAACAGATGATAAAAATAATGATCTGTGTGTCTATATTTTATTAAAATGAATACATTATTAATAACATTTGGCTATACATTGTAAAATTTCTGTTCAATCTGCTTTTGAACTACCAAAACTATATACAGTAAAACCTTGGTTTGAGAGTAACTTGGTTTGAGAGTGTTTTGCAAGACAAGCAAACTTTTTAAATAAATTTTGACTTGATATACAAGCGATGTTTTGATATACAAGTAGCGTCATGTCACAACTGAGTATAAAAGAGAAAAGAGATGCCTCTGAGTGTAGCAAATGGTTACATTTAATGAAGGTACAACATTTAGCAACAAATTGCTACACTTAGAGGCCCCTCTCTTCTCTTTTATACTCTGTAGCTCCTGCTGGATTTTGCTTCTTATCCCCTTGTGGAGGCTTCCATTTGTGGATGGACATTTTATGGTTACACAACCTGGTCACATTGCTATAATCTTTTTATATGGACTTTAAACTGAAGGACCTATGAATAAATGGTTGTGGAACGAATCATTTGAGTTTCCATTATTTCTCTTTGATATACAAGTGCTTTGGATTACAAGCATGTTTCTGGAACGAATTATGCTCGCAATCAAAGGATTTACTGTAATATGAGGAGAAACCTAAGCAATGTTTTCAATTTGTATCCACTCAGTGAGGCCCTTGTACTACATAGTAGATGGTGGATCTAACGAAGATTGTACAATCTCATAGACAGCAGAAAAATTACACACAGTACAAATAAAGTGTCTACAAACAAGCCCACATATGCACACATGTACAATAATAATCTCTAATCCATATGTAATGCAGCTTTCTAGGTATTTTTGCCTAAAGTCATGTAACCTAACTAGGACAGGAATACATACAATCTATAATCATTTTAACTAAGCTTACCAGACAAGACATCGAGACATGAAGGTATTGATTGGTGGAACTTTCATGAGTCCACCCAGGTTCCTAGATTTGATAAAATACAGATTAGTTACTTAGTACATAGCCACTTCATATGTAAACATGCTATTTAATAATACTTATAAGACCTGATATGTGCAAGTTAAGGATAACAACCAAAATCTGCATAGATGAGGAAAGTTTTATAAAACAGACGAATGTTGATTTTGAGGTAAACCCTAAGGTAATGCTGAGGCCAAGATTTGCGTCAATGGAGGAGAACCATCATATTCCTCTTCTGATTGGGGAAAAAAAACAACAAGGAGGAGCAAAGGCCTATTGCATTACCTGATGGAATAAACAAAATAAGCCAAAAACATACCTTACAAATAGCCAGAAGGCTAAAAGCGTTGAAAGGGAACAAAACCCAAGTGACAAAAAGGTCCAGATGTAGATAGGAATCACTGAGACCTTGGCAGCTTTCAGACGTAAATACTGACTCGTTTCAAGGGGCAAACCTCTTCCTCTGAGCAAAGTTTGTCTGTACATCACATCACCCTTTAAATATAGTGGCCCTATTCCTCCTCTTCTGGGTTCTCCTGTTGGCGCTTCTTGGTGTGCCACCATAGGAAGCAGCTTGATGTGGGTGTGAGGGGGTGATATTGCTACCTAAACATTTTTTACCTTAGTGCATTCCCTGCATTAAGGTAAAAAATGTTTAGGCTTTAGAACCACTTTAAACTTTCTACATTCTCCAAATAGGAGTATTGCACAGTCCTCATAGGATGTCTTAGTGAGGGGATGCTGCATGAATTTAGTCTGTGCCCTATAAATAGAGATTCACTTTCCTCTTTTTCTCTGTCCAACTGCTTTCCTAAAGCGCTTACCCAATAAATGCCTTGCAAAAGGTAGGTCATATTGATGATCTCATCTCAACGTGCCGAGGGCACAGCAGCCACAATTGAAAAGGGGAAAACAAACACACTGCATTACAGGTCAGTAAATACACTAAAGCCCCCTACACACGGTCCGAATTTCCAACAGAAAAGGTCTGATTGGAGCTTTTGGTCCGAAATTCTGGCCGTGTGTGTATGCTCCATCAGACTTTTTCTGTCGGAAATTACGACAGAAATAGAGAGCAGGTTCTCAATTTTTCCGCCGGAATTTCCGACAGACTTTTCCCGTTGGAAAACCCGATAGTGTGTATGGGGCATTAGTGAATAGAGTAAATTACTACATTCTGCCCCTGGTGGAAATACTTTCGACCCAGAAAGAACATGCACATAAAATGTCAACATAAACATAGCAAAGGTGCATGGGTGTCACATTCTGTAGACAGTTTTATTTTATTTTTATAGTGGGGGGAAGCAATCAATTACAGAGATCTGCCACAAAGAAATCATGATTACTAACACATAGACATCATGCTACCGAGTCTAAAATGTGCACTAAAGCATGAGGTTGCACAGCACAGGTCGGTACAGCATAGCAGGGTCATCCTAAGGTTACATTAAAAGGAGAAGTCCTGCCTGGGCTCGTTTGGCTGGGCTTCTCCTAAGGGTCAGAGGAGTGCAATTCGTTTTGCACTCCTGTGACCTGTTTTCAGTGGAAAGCGGTCTGAAGTCCGCTCCCTGCTGACGTCACTGCCATCAGTCGGGGCAGTGCGTCATCCTGACTTCCCAAGTCTGGATCCGCCAGCTGCCTTGATTGATGGCAGTCTCAGCAAGCCGCTGAGACGGCCTCTCCCCACCTCTCCACAGCTCAACGCTCCAGTGAGCGTGGAGAAGCAGAGAGGAAAAAAGCAGCTCTCCTCTCAGGGATCTGTGAAAACCGAGCCATCGGTGATGTTTGATGTCTTGGTTCTTAGTGCAGAGACATCTGCAGCATCGGTCTGATGCTCCATTCACATAAGCAAGTATGAGTCACAAAAAAACAAAACAAACAAGCATACTTCTCTTTTAAATATGATCTCTTCTCAACTCTCTAAGCATTAGTTTAGAGTCCTGGGATAGAGCCAGTGAGAAAACTTGGTCTTCCAACCATGCCTGAAGCTGTAGGTATTAAAGTGATACTAAAGTCTAGTGTTTTTAGTTAGAAATAAAAAATATGTCATACTTACCTGTTCTGTGTAGTGGTTTTGCAAAGAGCAGCCCAGATCCTCCTCTTTTCAGGTCCCTCGCAGGTGCTCCTGGCCCCTCCCTCCTGTTACGTGCCTCCACAGCAAGCAGCTGGCTATAGGGGCACCCGGGCCGAGCCACAGCTCTGTGTGTCTATTTAGAAACTGAGCCACAGCCCGCCCATCTCTCTCCAAATTGGCTGACTTACTTTCATTGACAGCAGCGGGAGCCAATGGCGCCGTGCTGCTGTCTCAGCAAATGAGGAGGGGAGTTCCAGGCAGCCGAGACACTCCTGCAACATTGCTGGATCTAGATGGACCTCAGGTAAGTATTAGAGGCTGAGGGGGGCTGCTGCACACAGAAGGCTTTTTATCTTAATGCATAGAATGCATTAAGATAAAAAAAAAAAAAAAAAAACTTCTGCCTTTACAACCACTTTAAAGAAGAATTCCATGTATGGGTATTTTTACATAGTTACATTAGTCCAGCTTGGACCAAATGTAATCATGAATATACCATACCTGTGGGATTCCTCTAGAATCTGGAAATCACTGGAGTAGTCACTACTCCAGTGATTTCCACTAGCTTCTGGGTCTTGTGCCGAGCGGCTTCCTGACGCACTCTGTACAGGAGGTTGCCCGCTTGGCATGCTAAGTGGGCACCACAGAATGCTTTGTATTTTCTCAATGAATGCAAAGCCTTGTCTGAATGGACAAGATGGAGAGTGTGATGTCACCGCCCTGCCTTTCCACCTCGTCCAATCAGAAAATGCTTTGCATTCACTGAGAAAATGTAAAGTGATCTCTAAATTGCGTCCACGCCAAGCAGCCAACCTCCTGTTTCAAAATGCAAGAGCTGCCACTCGGCACGGGACCCAGGAAGTTAGTTTAAATCACTGGAGTAGCGGTATCTACTACAGTGATTTCCAGCTTCTAGAGGCATCCCACAGGTACGGTCTATGCACAGTTGCATGGTCCAAAATTTCCATACCTAGAATTCTGCTTTAAGTCTTAGGCCCAAATTCTGTAGACTGGAATTCCTGGCACCTTTTCTACAAACTCAAACAACATTTTTCTCCAGTGATCAGCTAATTCATGTTTGCCTGAGGGAACCAAATTGCAAAGAAATACTTTATCACCAGGTTGCAAGTCACAGTAACAAACTGGCATCAAAACTTATTTTATTGGCAGTATATACACCGGTATATTTTTGCAGCATTTAACTCAACCTCTTTCAAACTATTTTTGAGCTATTCAAAATATTAGTAGTGACTTTGATGTTCCATTAGTAGACTTGCCCAACTGTATGTCAATAAAGAGATGGGCCTTTATTCCAAACACAAGTAGGTAAAGAGGAAAACCAGTTGACTCTTGCTTGGTACAATTGCCGGCACATACCATAGCTCCAACATGTCGGCTCCATGTTCCTATGTTGCCCAGCATGCCCAGCAAGGTACAACCGAAACATTCACAGAGGACATCCCCCACTGGATGATAAGGTGTGATACTTTATAGCTCTTGTCACTTCTGAGCAGTATTTACAGTCTGGCCCCTGGTTAGAGTGAATTTGATCTTGAAAATAACTTCTCCCACAACAATGCAGACATTGCTTTCTGGTCAGTCTCTGCATGGGTAGCCTTGAGCATATCAGGTGTATTGATCTGTCACAATCAAAACATTTTCCACCCCCCTGCTGTTATTGCCTATACACAAACACATTCACACTAAATCCATTGGGTCAGAATGTTTCAAGTGTTCCATAGGGGAAGCTTAAATAATAGGATTTTTGTACTCACCGTAAAATCCGTTTCTCTGGCATCCATGGACTGACACAGCGTGTCTTATACACCTTTACACGTGGGGTTATGTCCCTGCTTGCAGGAGAAGACCTAGGCAGAATGTGAGATGTTATACATACATTCTAAACAGCCAGAGCTGAACAGCCCCGCCCAGGGGGGCGGTCCCTCCGGCATAACCCTCCCACTGCAGTCAGCAGACCTCAGTTCGTAACAAAGCAGTACAAACTCGAAAAGAAGGGTGGGTGCTGTGTCAGTCCATGGATGCCAGAGAAACGGATTTTACGATGAGTACAAAAATCCTATTTTCTCTTGTCACCCATGGACTGACACAGCGTGTCTTATACACCTTTACACGTGGGATGTCCCAAAGCAGTGTCAAGAGGGATGGGAGCAGTATAAATGGAAAACCAAAAACTTCACTCCAAACAAGACAGAGCTCCTCAACGGAGGAGTTGCAACATCAAACAGCGGCCTGCAACACCTTGCGGCCGAAGGAAGCATCCGAAGATGCAGCCACATCAACCTTATAAAACTTAGAAAAGGTATGAACAGACGACCAGGTCGCCGCCTTGCACACTTGTGCAACCGACGCTTGATGTCGGAAAGCCCAGGAAGCACCAATTGCCCTGGTGGAATGTGCCGTAACCGGAAAGGGAGGCACCCGCCCCTTGAGAGCATAAGCTTGAATGACGGTTTGTCTGATCCACCTAGAAATGGTGGCAGATGAAACCGCTTGGCCCTGTTTTGGACCAGAGACAGCCACAAATAGTGAGTCAGACTTCCGAATAGGGGCAGTAGCAGACAGGTACACCTGCAAGGCTCGTACCACATCCAAAGTGTGAAGCGCAAACTCTCTGGGATGCGATGGGTGAGGACACAAGGACGGGAGGACAATGTCCTCATTTAAGTGGAAGGCCGAGACCACCTTTGGCAGAAAAGAAGGTCGCGGACGTAACACCGCCTTATCCTTATGGATGACCAAAAAGGGCGACTTGCAGGACAAGGCCGCCAACTCAGACACTCGTCTAATGGAAGTAATGGCCACCAAGAAGGCCACCTTCTGAGACAAAGTCAAGAGGGGAATATCTCTAATATTCTCAAAGGGAGGTTCCTGGAGAACCGAGAGCACCAAATTCAGATCCCACGGGGGGAGAGGAGGCTTGACAGGGGGGAGCACATGGCGAACCCCCTGCACAAAAGGTGCTAACCAAGGGATGACCCGCCAGCGGTCGCTGAAAGAAGATGGCCAAGGCCGAAATCTGACCCTTAATGGTACTCAAAGCGAGCTTTTGGGTCACGCCACGCTGCAGAAAATGCAGGATTCTGGGAACGGAATACGTTCGTGGGCGCCAGTCCAGCTCTTCGCACATGGCGATGTAAGCTCTCCAAGTACGGTGATAGATCTTTCTGGAGGAAGACTTCCGTGCCCTTAACATGGTCGAAATGACCGAATCCGAGAGACCTCGGTCTCTCAGCACCTGGCTTTCAATAACCATATCGTTAAAGCCAGAGACTGTAAAGCAGGATGAAATATAGGACCTTGAGACAGAAGGTCCCCCCGTATTGGTAACCGCCAGGGAACGTCTGCGACGAGACGTACCAGATCGGCGTACCAGTGACGCAGAGGCCAATCCGGAGCAACGCGGATCACCGGAATTCCCTCGGTCGCTACCCTGCGGAGCAGGTGAGGCAGCAACTGCAGCGGAGGATAAACGTATATCAGGTGATACTGACCCCATGGGGCCACCAACGCATCCGAGGCATCCGCCCAGGGATCCCTGGATCTGGCCACAAACCTCGACCCCTTGCGATTGAGTCGAGAGGCCATCAGGTCCACATCCGGCGTGCCCCACCGTCTGCAAAGGAGTTGAAAGACCTCCGGGTGCAAGTACCACTCTCCCTGGTCCAGCGTCTGGCGACTTAGATAGTCCGCCTGACAATTGTCTACGCTCGGAATGTAGACGGCCGATAGAGCCGGCACGCCTCTTTCGGCCCACCTCAGGATGCGGGCGACCTCGGAAGCCGCAGCTGAGCTCCGAGTCCCCCCTTGATGGTTGACATACGCCACTGCTGTGGCGTTGTCCGATTGGATCCTGATGGAGTGACCCTGTAGTTTCTCCGACCATGAGGAGAGGCACAGTCTGATTGCCCATATCTCCAGCACATTGATCGGTAAGAGGGCTTCGTCCGGAGTCCAAAGCCCTTGGGCCGACAGGACTCCCCAGACTCCCCCCCAGCCCGTCAGGCTGGTGTCCATCGTGATCACCGTCCATTGGATGGGGAGGAACGACTTCCCGGACCGAAGAGCCGGGGACCTCAACCACCACGTCAGGGACGCCCTGACCAGGTGACTCACCTGGATCTGAAGATCCAAGGACAACGGGGATTTGTCCCAAGTGGACAAGATCTCTTTCTGTAAAGCCCTGGTGTGCGCTTGGGCATAAGGAACGGCCTCGAAGGAGGCCACCATGAGTCCCAGGACTCTCATGCAAAAGCGGATTGACGACCATTTTCGGGACGTCAGCACCCGTACTGCAGACTGAAGTGTCAGTAGTTTGTCTGGAGGTAGGATTGCCTCCAAGGAGTCCAGAATCAGACCTAGATACTCCAGACGTTGAGTCGGGACTAGAACCGACTTCTGAACCTTCAGGAGCCACCCAAACTCCCTGAGGGTCTGACTGACGATAGTCACACTTTCTTCCAATTCTGAGCCACTGTCTGCTCTTAGAAGAAAATCGTCCAGATAGCCTACGATAGCAATGCCTCGCTGTCTCAGCAAAGCTAGGACCGGAGCAAGCACCTTGGTGAACACCCTCGGTGCCGAGGCTAGGCCGAAGGGAAGAGCCACAAATTGATAGTGGACTTCGCCGACCGCAAAGCGCAGAAACTTCTGGTGGCTTGCGCAGATCGGAACATGCAAGTAGGCGTCCTTGATGTCCAAGGATGCCAGAAAATCCCCTTGATGGAGTGTAGCGATCACCGTGCGAATGGATTCCATGTGGAATTTTTGCACCTTCATGAAGGCATTCAGGGCCTTGAGGTCCAGGATTGGCCGAACCCCGTCCTTTTTTGGAACAACAAACAGATTTGAGTAGAACCCCTGAAACTTCTCCTGGGACGGAACCGGCACAATTACTCCGGACCCGATCAAATCCTGTACAGCCCCCAGAGGGCTGCCCGACGGGCAGGAAGGAGAGGGAGATTTGAGGGAAAGAATCTGTCTGGGGCCAGGAGCGGAACTCTATTCTGTATCCTGAGGTGACCACCTCGCACACCCACCGGTCGGAGATCCGGGAGGTCCACCGATCCGTGAACCTGCGAAGTCGTCCCCCCACCCCAGAGACGGGCGGGGGCAAGACTTCACACGGAGGCGGGCTTGGGACCCGGCTTGTTCGGCTTACGCACCCAGGGGCGCTTGTGCCCGCCAGCCGCACTGTTGTCAGTCTGGGATGGCTTACCCCGTGGACTCTGACGGACGAAAAAAACCCTTTTTTGCTGGAAAGGAAGAACCCGGTTTACGTCGGGCCTCCTTACCATTGATAGTTTGAGGAAGGAGAGTGCTTTTACCTCCCGTGACATCCTTGATGATGTCATCCAGAGCAGCACCAAAAAGTCTACCACC
The DNA here is from genome assembly GCA_029206835.1 of Rana muscosa. Lineage (NCBI taxonomy): Eukaryota > Metazoa > Chordata > Amphibia > Anura > Ranidae > Rana > Rana muscosa. The sequence goes on along the minus strand of CM055127.1, from coordinate 299,534,406 downwards.
CTTAAAAGGTAGATCCGTCAGGAGCTTCTTAGAGGCTAGGTCAGCAGACCAGCATTTCAACCAGATGAGACGACGCAATACCACCGCCGAGACAGAGGCCCTGGATATTAAAGGGGCCGCGTCCAACGTGGCGTCGCACACATATATCGGACCCTGCACCATCTGGTGGGCCAGAGCAATAGTGTCTGGAGGAAGGTTATACTCCTGCACAGTTTGGTGCAAAATTTTTGCCCATTCCGTGAGTGTCTGAGACACAAGGGTCGCCGCTACTACTGGCCGTAGGGCGGATCCCAACAAGGCGAACATGGCTCTACTCACCACTTCTGACCTCCTGTCAGTGGGGTCCTTAAACGCAGGAGTCCCCTCCATCGGGAGAGTGGTGGCCTTGTTTAAACGGGCGACTGGAGGGTCGACCACCGGGGGAGAAGCCCACATTTTAAGCAGGGCGTCTTCAAAGGGGTATCTAATAGACAAACGCCGCGGGACCATGAAAGTCTTCTGCGGCTTTTCCCAGACCTGGTCAATGAGCTGGTCAAAGAAAGGTACATATGGAAAAACCTTTTTAGAAGGCTTGGTCTTAAAAGAACCAAAGGAGACTGTATCCGCCTGAGGTTCTGCAGTCGCAGCATTTAGCTTGAGAGTGTCCCTCACAGCATCAATGAGTTCACTAACAAGCGCCCTGTCATTTACTGACTCAGAACTGGAGTCTTCCTCACAAGGAATGTCCTGTTCAAAACCATCCAAATATTCAGAGCTAGGGTCCTGAGCAGCAATAGCTAGGCCCATATCTGAATCAGAGCACTCCCCTTGTGGAGATAAAGTGGGGAGAGGGCGCTTTTTTGCTCCCTTGTGCTCACACACAGCTTCCATCCTGGTCAGAAATGATTCCAGGACTGCCGACAACTGGTCCATAGGGACCGCAGGTGCTGGAGCACTGGCTGCTGCCTCTGGCATGTTAGGGGAAGCTGGTGACTCTGACTCCATAATGTCCCCCTCTGAGACCACCCACAGGCTGTGCTGACTGAAGTAGGGGAATGCCCAGGGGACCCACCAACCTGACCAGGACCGCTCGGTTCCGCTGCCCTGTCTCTCCGCGCCGCGCTGCTCAGCGTGAGTGAGCTGAGAGGAGAGAGACTGAGGAGATTCGCGCCGTTCCTGAGCGGCGCTAGAGGCCAAACTAGAGCTAGAAGAAGGTGCGGCTACAAGAAAATGACTGCCGCAATGTGCTCTGGTGGACCACGGCAAGATGGCCGCCAATGTAAAAAACAGCACAGTCACCAAACATGGCGCCGAACGGCGCCCAGGCCTCTCACTCTCAAATAAACAGCCCCAGCGAAATGCAGAGCAGCATGAGCCCCCCCCAGGACAGTATGGCCCAAAGGCACCCCACACAGTACAGCGCCAGCGAAGTGCACAGAGAGTGACATTAAAAAACACAGGGGGAGACAGGGAAATTCCCCACACAAGAAACACACAGCATGTACTCACCTGCAGCCAGGAGAGACTACTTACCCGTCCCCTGAGGGACCCACTGGTGTGTTTCTGACAGAACTATCACAGTGCGGTACTGAGTAGCTGTCGGCCCGGTCCACCGCGAAAGATACAGCCGGACTGTTCTATCTTGAGAGGACCGCGGAGCTGGAAGCCCACCGGCCACCCCTGGAGTCGTGGGGCATGTCGTGAACTGAGTCTCACGCACACAAGGCGAGGATCAGCACGCTCGATGGTCGGACAGGGAAGACTACGAGGATATCTTGTACCCAACCTGTTGCCCAGCCGACAGTTGATAGAAGATCTCAAAAGAAAAAAAATAGGAAAAAATTCCAAAAGGAATAAAAAATAGGTCAGGAGACTGGCTCCTGAGAGAGCCACGTCTTCTCCTTCTGCTAGGCAGAAAAAAACTGAGGTCTGCTGACTGCAGTGGGAGGGTTATGCCGGAGGGCCCGCCCCCCTGGGCGGGGCTGTTCAGCTCTGGCTGTTTAGAATGTATGTATAACATCTCACATTCTGCCTAGGTCTTCTCCTGCAAGCAGGGACATAACCCCACGTGTAAAGGTGTATAAGACACGCTGTGTCAGTCCATGGATGACAAGAGAAAAGAGTTTTCCATTGCAGATATCTCACAGAACGCCAAGAATATTGGGCAAGACCTTCCCTCATTTGCATCCCAATGAAATGGTCTTGGATTACTGGATTAGATTAGGAGTATCATATCCTTTTGTAGTTGAATGTTTTCTGGTACCCCTAAGGCGGTGGGAGAGAAGTTCATATTTGGGATGCACTGTTCTCCAGCTCACAAGGGAATCAAGAACTCGAAAAAAAAAAAAAAAAGCAACAATATTCTTGCACATCTGCTGTAGCACAGTTGGTGGCCACAGAACATCCAGGTACTTCTTCCTATTTAACTTTTTCCAGGTTCAACAGCAACCCAGGGCACATGGAGAGAGTATCAGTCTCAATATTTTGCTAGTCAAATCATAAGTGAGTGGGTTGTTGTCCGTTCCCACCTCAAACTGAGCCCCATACAACTAATCATGCGGCTTTTCTTTTACAAAGAGTTTTATTAATAATCATTGCAACTTTACAGCTGAACATTGAGATGAATACATCATGAATGATCATAACAAACAAACAAAGAAATTAAGAAATAGAGCAGCATTTCAAGAAGGAAAAAATAAATAAAAATAAAAATGAAAAAGCCGGTAAATTAGACATATAAATATGAACAAAGATGCTCAGAACCCAGGAATGCCCTTTAGGCATCGTCTGCTATTCAGCAAATGTGTAAAAGGTCCATCTCGACAGGAGCCTAGCTGTGAACAGCCCTGGGTATCTAGCCAAGCAGCCAACACAATCATGCAGCATTTCAACAACAGATCACATCAGGGCAGAAAATTTGAGCTTGTGTACAGGATGATTCTCCTTTACTGGGACCTTGAACCAGGGAGTCCACCATGAAAGCTTGTCCTGAAAACTTGGATGTTAGTGCACATAAAGAAAAGTACCATGGACAGGACTCAATTGTTTTTTTGTTTCAAGTGAACCAATACGGCTGCAGTCACCTCTCAGCTGAGCTAAGGCTAACTGATGTTAGCAGCAGGTCTCAGTACTCCTGGATACTAATGTGGAAGATTCCTCCAAATCCATCATAACTGGCATTCACATGGAGAATGTAAGACTTCTGTAGGTCTAAGCAAGCAAACACAGGTGCTTGTGTAAGGCTTTTCTTAAGTTCTAGAAAAGCTTCCTCACATGCAAAAGTCCACTTCATTGAAAGTTTTGTTGGTTTTGTCAGCAAGATGGGTTTTATTTAGCAGGTCATTATGAATCCATTAAATCTTTGATTAGTCTCCTATGAACCAATGATAGCAGCCGCAAAACCCCAAGAAAGACCTCAGTTCTGTCAGATTTTTGGAACAAGGCTAGGTCATTCCAACTTTCACTTCAGTAAGATCAGTTGCTATCCCTTATGCAGATACGTGTCCTACAAAGAGCTAGCACACTCACATTTGTCCAGTGTGCTGGAGAAGACTTGTCTGCCACCCTCCCCCCCCGCTGCCACATCTGGTACCTTTTTAGTTCGGTCCCCCCTGCCTCCCCCACAGCCAGCCCAGTCACAAAGGCATGCAAAGGCTTCACTGCCGGAAGGCTTCACTGCCGACTTCTCTTCTTTAAGTTTGCGGTGGCAGCACCTGATGGCCGATTAAAAAAATCGGCTCGGGTGAGGACCCTGCTGAATTTCTGGACAGTTAAGTGCCCTAATATTAAAAGTCAGCAACTACAGTATTTGTAGCTGCTGACTTAATTTTTTTGGGGGGAGTCTCTAAACATGCTCCTCCAGGGTAGAGGCAAAAACAATTATGTCATCTGAGTACTGTAAATAATATTCTGAGAGGGCCAAAAGTCTCTCAGTGTCCGATCCAATAAAGGAGAAGTATAGCCTAAGCTCGTTTGGCTGTACTGCTCCTATGGATCACAGGAGTGCAATTAGTTTTGCACTCCTGTGACCTGTTTTCAGCAGAGAGCGGGCTGATGTCTGCTCTCTGCTGACGTCACAGAATTCAGTCCAGGCACCGCGTCATCGTGACAATGGAAGTCAGGATCCGCCAGGTCCATGGACTGACACCCCGCTCAGCCTCTCAGCGAGCCACTGAGATTCTGAGCTGGCCGCTCCCCACCCCTCCACAGTTCAGCGCTCCAGTGAGCGAGGAGGAAGCAGAGCGGAGAGCTGCTGATCAACAGTATACAGCTCTCTGCTCGGGGAACTGTCAGAACCAAGCGATCAGAGGTGCTCGATTCTCAGTGTAGAGGCGCCGGGGGGACAGATGCAGCATCGGACTAATGCTGCATGCACCTAGGTAAATATAAATCAGGAAAAACAAACAAACCCATACTTCTCTTTTAAATGCTGGAAGGCTGCAAGTGCACCAGTAACCACCTGGGGCATGTGAGTAACTGGAAAAACCCCAGTGGGCAAATAAGCGCTGTCTTTTCTTGATCTTTCCCTTTCACTTCAACATTGCAGCCCATAATCATAGGAGCTGTAAGTGGATTCAAACATGCTTGGGACAAAGATACATCTATACTCAGTCAAAGTAAGGCTAGCCATACACTATACAATTTTCTTATTCAATTTTTTTTTAGATTTACCTTCAACTATGTGGTGCAAGGGCCTGCCCGACTGCATATACCTTGAAAGTGTTTAGGTTTGAACTCATATTATATGGTTTTAGTAAATGTAAAGGAAAATTGAATAAGAAAATTTTATAAAATATATATCTATCTATATCTATATATATATATATATATATATATATATATATATATATATATATATATATATATATATATATATATATATATATATACACACACACACACACACACACACACACACACAGGGCTCAAAATTTTAAGTCCTGAGCTACTAGCCAGGCCTGAAAGGTTACTCGCCACCAGTGCCCCACTCAATCCCTACCCTGCCCCGCCCCTAATCACGCCCTCATAAATTATCTCATGAAATGACACTTAAATGTTTTATGCAAAAATAAGTTACAAAAAAAAAACTTTATCAGTGCAGCCTCACCTGTGCCCACCATTGCAGCCTCACTGTGCCCACCATTTCAGAAACACTGTGCCCGTTGCAGCCTTACTGTGCCCATTGCAGCCTTACTGTGCCCATTGCAGCCTTACTGTGCTCACTGCAGCCTCGCCTGGGCTGAGGAATGCATGGCTGGAGGAAGAGGAGAGCTGCAGGATAGCACGCTGTTAGCAGCGCTTACATTATGATTGTCTCCGCTCTGCTCGACACAGCCCTGCCTCCTCCTGACCTGTGATAGATAGTAGAACACATCCCAGCAGTGGACCGGCGTTCTATCACAGGCGCAGGTCAGGAGGAGGCGGGGCTGTGTCGAGCAGAGTGGAGACAATCATAATGTAAGTGCCGCTAACAGCGTGCTATACCGCGGCTCTCCTCTTCCCCCGGGGCGATCGATGGGAGAACAGCTCCCGATCAACCCCACCGGTGGTGCTCTCCCCCCCCTCTCCCAGGCAGGCAGTCCAGCTCACAAGACCGAATTTTCCACTCGCAAAATGCGAGTGGAAAATTTGAGGGCTGTGTGTGTGTGTGTGTGTGTGTGTGTGTGTGTGTGTGTGTGTGTGTGTGTGTGTGTTATATATATATATCATACACACACAAAAATATGGACCAGACTCGATGGACCACTTGGTCTCTTTTTGCCATTACTCTTCTGCTTCTATGAGCTGAATCATTACCTTCAGGTGGAGGGCTCACATAGGCAATTACTGTAAGTGGGGGATCCTCATCAGCTACCACAACAGGAATGCAAAGTTCAATTTGCAGGGAACTATCCATAAAAACAGTTTTTTACCCCACACCATAGACAGGCATAGGGGGTTATTTACTAAAACTAAAGAGTGCAAAATCAGGTGCAACTCTAAATAGAAACCAATCAGCTTCCAGGTTTTATTGCCAACGTTTATTGAACAAGCTGAAGTTTAAAGCTGATTGGCTATCATGCCCAGCTGCACCAGATTCTGAGTGCACCAGCTTTAGTAAATCTACCCCATAGTGTCCCCAGACTAAAAAGGAAGGTGGCTTAAAAGATAAGTTGACTTTTTAGAAAAAAAAATAATGCAGATTTATTTGCAGGAAAAAAAAAAAAAAAAAAACTGTGAATTTATTTTATTTTTTTAAGCCTTAAAGCATTGCACCAGCACCATTGATCAGCAGATCGCTGGTGCCATGCAGGTCTATAGCAGATCTGCCAGTGTATCTGTGTGTCCGTACATCCTGTATAGGCAAGCAGATACAATCTGAATGGAAGATTCAATGAACTACCACAACGCTCCACAGCACCATGGTAGTTCATTGAGAATGCTGCAAAAGGATGTTGGGGCTTGTAGTTCATTCACACACAGAACATAAAAACAGGTGGAACATGTCTCAAATAGAGCAGAAGGGGATATATCACTAACAAATTGAAAGTACACCTGCGGCCTACCCAAGGTACTCTGGTGAACCTTTGCCCTTTATCTTTTCCCATTTTTTTCTGTACAATTGTCCGACTTTATGGTGGACGTCTAGACCAGGGGTCTCCAAACTATGGCCCTTCAGTTGTTCAGGAACTACAATTACCATCATGCCTAGTCATGTCTGTGAATGTCTCATAGGACATGTAGTTCTGCAACAGCTGGGGGCCGTAGTTTGGAGATCCCTGGTCTAAACTATCAGCAGGCTGGGGGCATCAACAAATTATGTGGACTGCTTGTCCACATTGAAAGCATTTGATTTGGGAACAGAGGGTTATGACTGAAAACCTTGTTATTAGTAGATGGAGCTTTAAACTGTGAAAGTTTACTAGCCATTTTGTTTTTTATTAAAAGGGGTACTATAAAAGGTCATCAGTCCCTCTTTTCTTTAATTCAGTAATAGTTTCAATGAAAGTAAAGTTTTTTTTTTCTCTCAAAATAAGTGATAGGACAGGTGACATATTAGAGTGATATAAGAGTAGCCCCTTTAGGGCACTTTCACACTGGGTTGGGCAGGCTGTCTGCGGTAATGCACCGCTATTTTTAGTGGTGCTTTACCGTTGTTTATACGGGCACTTTTAACCCGATAGTGGCCGAAAAAGGGTTAATAGCCCTCGCAAGAGTGACAGGAGGGACACTTTACAGGTGCTATTTTTAGCGCTATAGCGCCTGTAAAGCCCCTCAGTGTGATAGTAGCCTTATAATTTGAGCAGTCTTTAAAGCGGGATTCCACCCGCAATTTTTTTTTTTTTTTAAACGTCAGCAGCTACAAACACTGTAGCTGCTGACTTTTAATAAGGACACTTACCTGTCCTACTCACCCGCGATGTCAGCCCCCCCCTCGGCGCTGGCAGCTCCCGGCGCCGCCATCCTCTGTAAGGGAAACAGGCAGTGAAGCCGTGCGGCTTCACTGCCCGTTTCCTACTGCGCATGCGCGAGCCGTGCAGCGTTTTGTGAATGGGCCGGCTGCTCCCTGGAATACACACAGTTCCCAGAAGGCAGTGCGCCCCATTCACCAGAAGACACCGCGAGTAGGACGGAGGACGGACGATGAAGAGGAAGATTAGGGACTTCCGCATAGCAACCGCTATTTCTGGTGAGTAAAATTTTTTTTTTTTTCTTCCATTAATTTTTTTCAATTATTTTTTACATTTTGGGGAGAAAAAACATTTTCAGGGTGAAACTCCACTTTAATTTGTCAAAATCAGCAGGTGAAATTACCTTTCTTTATGCTTTGTCTGAAATTAGAAAACCCCTGATCAGGATCACGCTGCAGTCCATACGCAGGACATCAGTATAGTCTTGGGCAGTGGTACTCACACGACTGTCCTTATAGGTTCCTCCATCCCTTGTTGTGCAAAATCCTTCCACGCTTCCAAACTTTCTTCAGCAGGAACGGGCAGCACCCCTGAAAGAGCCTTTAACATGTGATGAAAGTCAGCATGTCAATTCTGGGATATAATTTCAGTGACTTTCAGCAGCAGATGCTCAGTATTTGTTTCCAGAATAGTGACTATAGTAAGCAATATAACAGTCTCTTCAAAAAAGCGTTTGGATTTAGTGGTTCGCATTTTACAGGCAGCACTAGAAGCTTTCGCCTTACTGGAGGTAAAATTACTGGAAAACCGGCAACCCAGCCAGTTGATTCAGCCCCCTTTGAATATAAGCAAAAGGGCCCTTTAACTTGATTTAGGTCCACCTCACAGAGACAGATAGTTGGTATAAAGTACATAACCCCTAGCTTTTCTTCTATCCACAGGAGAACATACTGCAAGGTTTCATTGCCTTTTAGTGACTTCTGCATTCTGTGGGTGTTCAAAGAGACAAGTGCACACAATATAGCAAACATCTTATTAGATGGCACTCCCTCTTCCTGGGCCCACGGCCTCACGTCTATAGAGAACATCAACGCAGTAGTACTCTAATTTTCTGATCCAAGATATTGTGTATCCCAGTGGTACCTCCAAATGTAGCCCTATTTTTACACCCTCTTCAAACTATTGATGTGTTGTGGAGCCCCCTGCGTAGTTTTAAAGTGTAACTAGGGCTGGGGAAAAAGTCGATTTGAATCGTGAATCGAGTTGCGAGGTCAAATTGATTCAGATTTTGACCAAATCGATATTTTTCCGCTTCCCGGACTAGGACGAAGCCGCGGCCTAGCCCAAAAAATCCTGCTCGCAGCGATCCTGGGAAAAGGCCGCGGACTAGGCCGAATCCGCTGCCTTTTCCCAGGATCGCGGCTGTAGTGATATAGTATATAGTCCAGTAGATAATTGATATATAGTTATTATGATGATATAAGTTATGTTTCCGCAGCAACACCCAAGTTCTCCAGAGAGTGCAATTTATTTGACTTCCAACACAGAACAAAGTTGAATACTTGTACAGATGACAACGAATCCAACAGAGTATATATATATATATATATATATATATATATATATATATATATGACCCAGAATAATAGGATTTTTGTACTCACCGTAAAATCAGTTTCTCTGACGTCCATGGACCGACGCAGCTCTCATACTGATTACATGTGGGTATATGTCCCTGCTCGCAGGAGAAGACCTAGGCAGAATGTTAGAGGTAAAACATTCTAGAACCAGCCAGAGCTGAACAGCACCGCCCAGGGGGGCGGTCCCTCCGGACATTACCCTCCCACCTGCAGCTAACAGCCTCAGTTCGTAACAAAGCAGTACAAACTTAAAAGGAAGGGTGGGTGCTGCGTCGGTCCATGGACGTCAGAGAAACGGATTTTACGGTGAGTACAAAAATCCTATTTTCTCTTATTGTCCATGGACCGACGCAGCTTTCATACTGATTACATGTGAGACGTCCCAAAGCAGTATAAGAAAGGGGTGGAAGCAAAAAAAGTAAGGAACAACCAAAACTTCACTCCAAACCAGCAGAGCCCCTCAACGGAGGAGTTGCAACATTAGACAGCTGCCTGCAACACTTTGCGGCCGAAGGAAGCATCCGAAGATGCAGCCACATCAACCTTGTAGAACTTTGAAAAGGTATGAACGGACGACCAGGTCGCCGCCTTGCACACTTGTGCAACTGACGCTTGATGTCGGAAAACCCAGGAAGCACCATTGCCCTGGTGGAATGCGCCTTAACCGGGAAGGGAGGCGCCCGCCCTATGAGAGCATAGGCTTGAAAGACGGTTTTGTCCGATCCAGCTAGAAAATGGTGGCAGACAAAGCCGCTTGGCCCTGTTTCTTACCAGAGACAGTCAAACAGAGAGTAGACTTCCTAATAGAAGCAGCAGACAGGCACACCCGCAAGGCTCGTACCACATTCAAAGTGTGTCGCGCACACTCTCTGGGATGCGATGGGCGAGGACACTAGGACGGGAGGACAATGTCCTCATTTAGGTGAAAAGACGAGATCACCCTTGACAAGAGAAAGTCGCGGATGCAACACCGCCTTATCCTTATGGATGACTAAATATGGCGACTTGCAGTACAAGGTCGCCAATTCAGATACTCGTCTAACAGAAGTGATCGCCACTAAAAAGGGCCACCCTCTGAGACAAGGTGAAGAGGGGAATATCCCTGATATTCTGAAAAGGGGGTTCCTGGAGAACCGAGAGTACCAATTCCGATCCCACGGGGGGAGAGGAGACTTGACAGGAGGGAGCCCATGGCGAACCCCCTGCACAAGGGTGCCAACCAAGGAATGACCCACTAGTGGTCACCGAAAGAAGACGGCCAAGGCCGAAATCTGACCCTTAATGATACTCAAAGCGAGCCTTTGGGCCACTCCATGCTGTAGGAAACGCAGGATTTTAGGGACGGAATACGTCCGAGGATGTCAGCCCAGCTCTTCGCACATGGCGATGTAAGCTTTCCAGGTTCAGAGATAGTTCTGGAGGAAGACTTCCGTGTCCTTAATATGGACGAAATGACTGAGTCCGAGAGACCTCGGTCTCTTAACACCTGGCTTTTAACAGCCCTGCCTACAAGGCCAGAGACTGTAAAGGCAGGATGAAATATATGACTGAGACAGAAAGTCCTCCCTTATTGGCAACCATCAGGGAACGGCCGCGACGAGGCGTACCAGATCGGCGTACCAGTGAAGCCGAGGTCAATCCGGAGCAATGAGGATTACCGGAATTCCCTCGGTCGCCACCCTGCGCAGCAGGCGAGGGAGCAACTGCCGCGGAGGATAAAACGTATATCAGGTGATAATGACCCCATGGGCCACTGACGCCTCTGAGGCATCGGCCCAAGGATCCCTGGATCTGGCCACAAATCTCGACAACTTGCGATTGAGTCGAGAGGTCATCGGGTCCACCTCCGGCATGCCCCACCGTTTGTGTGGCAAGGAGTTGAAAAACCTCCGGGTGCAAGGACCACTCTCCCTGGTCCAACGTCTGGCGACTCAAATAGTCCGCCAGTTCTATGCCCGGAATGTAAACGGCCGACAGAGCCGGCACACTTCTTTTAGCCCACTTCAGGGTACGGGGGACCTCGGAAGCCGCAGCTGAGCTCCGAGTCCCCCCTTGATGGTCGACATATGCCACCACCGTGACTTTGTCCGACTGGATCCTAATGGAGCGATCCTGCAATCTCTCAGACCACGAGGAGAGGCACAGTCTAATGGCCCGTATTTCCAGAACATTGTTCGGCAAACGGGCTTCGTCCGGAGTCCAAGCCCTTGGGCCAACAGGACTCCCCAGACTACACCCCAGCCCTTCAGGCTGGCGTCCGTAGTGAACACCGTCCATTGGACGGGGAGGAACGACTTCCCGGACCGAAGAGCCGGGGACCCAAACCACCATGTCAGAGACGCCCTGACCAGGTGGCTCACCTGGATCGGAAAATCCAAAGACAACGGGGATTTGTCCCAAGGGAACAAGATCTCCTTCTGCAATGCCCTGGTGTGTGATTGGGCAAACGGAACAGCCTCGAAAGAGGTCACCATGAGTCCCAGGACTCCTATGCAAAAACGGATTGACGACCATTTTTTGGGATGTCAGCATCCGCACTGCAGACTGAAGCGTCAGTAGCTTCCCCGGAGGTAGGAATACCTTTGCCTCCAAGGAGTCCAGAATCAGATCGAGATACTTCAAATCTCGAGTCGGGACCCGGACTGACTCCTGAATGTTTAGGAGCCACCCGAAGTCCCTGAGGGTCTGACCGACGATAGTCACCCTGTCTTCTAATTCTGAGCCATTTCCTGCTCTGAGAAGATCGTCCAATGCCTTGCTGTCTCAGTAAGCTAGAACCGGCACAAGCACCTTGGTGAACACCCTCGGTGCCGAGGCTAGGCCGAAAGGAAGAGCCACAAATTGATAGTGGACTTCGCCGATCGCAAGCGCAGATTGGAACATGCAAGTAGGCGTCCTTGATGTCCAAGGTCGCCAGAAAATCCCCTTGACGGAGTATACTGACCACCGTGTGAATGGATTCCATGCGGAACTTTTGCACCATCACGAAGGCATTCAGGACCTGGAGGTCCAAGATAGGCCGAACCACGTCCCTTTTTTGGGACGACAAACGAATTTGAGTAGAATCCCTGAAACCTCTCCTGTGACGGAACCGGCACAATCACTCCGGACCTCAAACCTGGATAGGCCCCATCGGGCCGCCCGACGGGCAGGAAGGAGAGGAAGATTTGAGGGAAGAATCTGTCTGGTATTAGGAATGGAACCTATCCTGTAACCTGAGGTGATCACCTCGCACACCCACCGGTAGGAGATCCGGGAGGTCCATTGATCCGTGGACCTGCAAAGTCGTCCCCCCTACCCCAGAGTTGGGTGGGGGCAAGACTTCACGCGGAGGCGGGCTAGGGAGCCGGCTTGTTCGGCATACGCACCCAGGGGCGCTCGTGTCCACCAGCCGTACCGCTGTCAGTCTGGGAACGCCTCCCCGTTGACTGACGGAAAAAAAAACTTTTTGCTGGAAAGGAAGGACCCTGCTTACGGCGGCCTCCTTACCCTTGCTAGCTTGAGGAAGAACAGTGCTTTTACCTCCCGTGACATCCTTGATGATGTCATCCAGCGCAGCACCAAAAAGCCTACCACCTTTAAATGGTAAATCCTTCAGAGGCTTTTTAGAAGCTAGGTCAGCAGACCAGCATTTCAACTAGATCAGACAACGCAATACCACCGTCAAGACAGAGGCCCTGACTTATAAGGGGCCGAGTCAAACATGGCGTCGCCACATAAACCCGGCCCTGCACCATCTGCGGGCCAGAGCAATAGTGTCTGGAAGAAGATCATGCTCCTGTACAGTTTGGTGCAAACATTTTTTGCCCATCCCGTAAGTGTTGGAGACACAAGGGTTGCTGCTACCACAAGCCGTAGGGCGGACCCCAACAAGGCAAACATGGCTCTACTCACCACTTCTGACCTCCTGTGAGTGGGGTCCTTAAATGCAGGAGTCCCCTCCACCGGGAGAATGGTGGCCTTGTTCAACCGGGCGACTGCAATGTCGACCATTGGGGAAGAAGCCCACGTTTTAAGTAGGGCATCTTCAAGGGGTATCTGATAGACAAACGCCACGGGACCATAAACGTCTTCTGCGGCTTTTTCCCCCGACCTTATCAATGAGCTGGTCAAAGAAAGGAACATATGGGAAAAAAAAAAACTTTTTAGAAGGCCTGGCCCTAAGGAACCAGAGGAGACTGTCCACCTGAGGTTCTACATCCGCAGCATTTAGCTTGCGAGTGTCCCTCACTGCATCAATGAGTTCACAAAACAAGCGCCCTGTCATTTACTGACACAGAACTGGAGTCTTCCTTGCCAGGAATGTCCTGTTCAAAACCATCAAATATATTCTACTTACCCGTCCCGCAAGCACCTTGGAGAATACCCCCGGTGCCAATAGAGGGACCCACTGGCTTGTTTCAGACAGACCTATCACAGAGTCGTACTGCGTAGCTGTCGGCCCGGTCCACCGCGAAAGATACAGTAGGTACTGTTCGATCTTGAGAGGACCGCGGGAGCATGAAAGCAACCCGGCCACCCCTGGAGTCATGGGGCATGTCGTGAACTGAGTCTCACACACACAAGGCGAGGATCAGCACGCTCGATGGTCGGACAGGGAAGACTACGAGGATACCAGTGTACCCAACCTGTTGCCCAGCCAACAGTTGATTGAAGGTCTCAAAAATAAAATAATAAAATTCCCAAAGGAATAAAAATTTAAAAGTAAAATCTTCCAGGAGACTGGCTCCTGAGACAGCCATGTCTTCTCCTTCTGCTAGGCAGAAAAAAACTGGGGCTGTTAGCTGCAGGTGGGAGGGTAATGTCCGGAGGGACCGCCCCCCTGGGCGGGGCTGTTCAGCTCTGGCTTGTTCTAGAATGTTTTAACCTCTAACATTCTGCCTAGGTCTTCTCCTGCGAGCAGGGACATATACCCACATGTAATCAGTAAGAAAGCTGCGTCGGTCCATGGACGATAAGAGAAAGTAATTTTTAGAGACCCATGTTATCTAGATCTGTGCCTTTATATCCATAGAGAATATAAGACTGACTGAATGCCACCTTGAATGTCTCAAATACTGGTCTGACACTGGGGGGGGGGGGGTTTTCCCATGAATACTCAACCAAATTCCTGGTCAATATGGTAATGTATAACAATATCCTACATAAATCGGCCAACATATTACAACAGCGGCGAGCAGGATTTTTTAGGCGAGGCCGCGGCTTCGGCCTAGTCCGCTGCCTTTTCCCAGGATTGCAGCGAACTAGGTCGAAGCCTCGCTTAAAAACTCCTGCCCGGCGCGGTGTCCATCAGAAAAAAAATAAAAAAAAATCAATTTGAATCGTGAATCGAGTTTTTTTAAAACAAATCACAGATTTTTTTTGGGGCCAAAATCGCCCAGCTCTAAGTGGAACTAAGCCCTCCTATCCTTTACAGCCAAGGAAGCAGCCATTTTTTAAACTTTGTTTGATATGCAGTTGCCATGGTGCTGCACATGTGATCAATTATGACACCAGTCATTGATGGGTCTACAGTTCAGTTAAGCGCCTAGGCAAATGTGACAATTGTCATTCACGGCATACCTGGAATGTAACGGTTTTGGGAAAGTTAAATTCCATTTAAGGAACAGAGCCTTCACTACATCTGTGAGAAGGGGACAGAATCTCTACTTATCACCAGTGCCGCCCTCCACTCATTTGGCCTTGTGGATGACAAGTACAATCCAAATCAAGATACTGTGTCAATTGGGCCTCATTCCTCATTAGGGCCGTGTTTACCCACACAGTGATGCACAGGTGCTTTATGTATCCCCATGCAGGTAGTTTCATTCCCCCCCCCCCCCCCCATGTATGAGGCCTTACAATAGACAATAACCTCTTGCCGACCAGCCACCGTCATTATACTGCAGCAGGTCAGCTCTCCTGTGCAGTTCTGCTGGTTGTGCCATCTGTGGTGAGCTGAGTGACACAGTCTGGCAAGACACTCTAAGTGGTGGAGGTGAGGGTGACATCATGACCAGTATCTTTGGCAAGTGGAGGAAAGCCTGCCCTTAGGGGGAACTGGAGGAAGGAAGCAGCCAGTGAGCTGGGGGTTAATGGTGGTATAATAGGCAGATTTGGTGGCATGATGCAGTTCTATAAGGCCTCTTGCACACGATACTCCTTGTTTTGCACAATATGTAAATGGAAATTTGCTCACATTTTTATGCATATGGTGTAAATTACTGGTAAAAATGCAGATTTTATTTTTTTCTTACTGAAGAATGCACGGCGCTTGTTTACGCGTCTGTGTGCATAGGCACATTACAATTAATGGGCTGTATTTTAGCTCAGTAAATTTGCGAGTTTCATTGACATTACAGAATTTACTAGCTGCTGATTGTTTCTCTTTCATATAAAAATCATGCTATTCCTGGTACATTAAGTTGGCCATACATGGATCGAAATTTGGCCGGTTTAGCAGGGACTGGTTGAATTTTGATCCATGTAAGGGCACCCTGGTTGTACACAGGTCGATCTATTGATCGACTTGTGTACAACCAGCCTGTCAAGTTTTTCCTGAAATATTAGAGTCGCCGGCTGTAGCTGGCAGAATCAATCATTGTGTGAACACAATAGTGCTGCGGGTGGGATTCCCCCATCAACCCTGAGGAAGGAGGCGTGACTAGCCTCTGAAACGCGCTCTGATTGGTCATCTCCACTCGTGGTTTAACAGGTGCCATTTGGCTCCCTACAGCTCGTGGTTCCAGCATCCTTTCTCCTGTCTCAACAGAGCCGCCGCTGTGCCAAGGACCACTCCATGATCCTGTGCGCGTCCTTTGCATAGCCCACCCGGGCACAGACCGTCACTAATGGTTATCCTGCGAGTTGAATCAGTTCTTTTTTTTTATACATACTCATTAAACTGTGCTACACTTTTGGTTGTCTGGCCCCTCTCTCTCTCTCCCTCCCTTCTTTCCCCCATCAACCCTGACAGCGTTGATGGGGGAGTCAAGCAATTTTCTTTCCTTCCATCAGTGGTGGAAAATTGCATAATCTATGGCCTGCCTTACATTTCAAAGTTCACAACACCGCAGCCGGATGCCATGCTGCCACCCTGGAATTCACAAAGAGGGTCGTAGATACTGTTAAGAACTCTTGTTTTGCATTAGTGCAACAAATGGAGGAACTTGTGACAGATTCATGTTTGTGCCGGTGAATAAATCTGTCACAACTTTGACAGAACAGTCCCAAGCATCTCTCCTGTGAAATGAAGAGTTTGACAAGCAGATTCAGAGCTGTTGGGAGAGTAATGGATATGTATCAAATATCAGTTCAAGAACCTAAAGTGGTTCTAAAGGCTGAAGGTTTTGTGCATCAAGGTAAAAAAACTTCTGCAAGCAGCTTCCCCCCAGACCCCCCTCTCGATCCTGCAATGTGCATGAGAGCCAAGGATCTCTGAGGTCTCTCTCCTCATTAGCTGTGACAAAGTAGCGAGAACCATTGGCTCCTGCTGCTGTCAATCACAGCCAGTGAGGAGGGAACGGGGGGGCAGGGCCGAGCCGCACTCTGTGTGTCTTAAATACACACAGAGCCTGCTGGGGGGCAAGCACATATGAGTGCCCCATAGCACGCGGCTTGCTATGGGGCACTCGGCAGGGGAAGAGGGGGAGACCAGAGCACCAGCGGGGGACCTGAGAAGAGGAGGACAGGGGCTGCTTTGTGCAAAACCATTACACAGAGCAGGCACGTATAAAGTTTGTTATTTTAATTTAAAAAAAAAGAATGTGTGCCTTTTTGAGTGCAGTAATATGTGTGTATATTGCCACACTGGAAGATGAAGAATTTTACAAATATTAAAATACATTTCCCGATCTCTGCAGCTGAGCATCGGGACAACGTCTCCCTGCCTGTGATTAGCGCAGCGCGGTTCCGACGGTGCCGACTTCCTTGGCGGGCTCTGCATGTGTTCAATGCGAACACGCCTGAGCTCATCCCTACTGCAGGGATCCTGGAAATAATGTCGGGATCCGCCTAGATTATTGACCGTCAGCTGGTGGTGCGGTGCTGAGAGCCTGAGCCAGCTGCTTCTCCCTCCCCTCCACAGTCTGGTGCTCCAGTGAACGCTGGAGGAGCAGTGCAGAGAGCCGGAGACTGACAGTCCCCTCTCTGCTCAGAGTGGACCTGAGAAAGCAGTGGTCTTTGATCGCTCAGTTCTTGCTGTAAAGCTGGCAGGGGACAACTCGAATCGATGCTGCAGCCATCTAGGCGAGTATGAATGTTTATTTTTTCTTTTAAAGACACATTTTCTTGCTGATTTTTTTTTTTAACGCCTTCCGTCTGGCCCTTAAAAAAAATGCTTAAATACCAGGAGGAGGGCATTTGGGTCATGTGACCACTGTGGTTGGTAGTCACAGCGGACACATGATCGGAAAGCTCCCGATAACTAGGGATGAGCTCCGGCGTGTTCGCATTAAACACGCGCAGAGCCCGCCAGGATGTCGGCGCTGCGCTAATGACAGGCAGGGAGATATTTCCCGATGCTCGGCTGCAGAGATCGGGAAATGTCTCCCTGGCTGTGATTAGCGCAGCGTGGTGCCTTTATCCTAGCGGGCTCTGCACGTGTTCAATGCGAACATGCCAGAGCTCATCCCTACTGATAACAAGTGTGCACTGGGAGCTTTCCAGTTCCCGCTGGTCACTGTGCAGGGCGCACACTCTCTGCACAGTTTCACGTTTACATATGGCCGCGGTAAAGCCCACCCGCTGAGAGGCCGCATATATGCGCGTGACCAGCGAGAAGGGGTTAAAGATGCAACACAATCAACAACTTACTACAACTCGGAAGAGGACTTATTTTACCTCTACTTTATTGTCACCGACATGGAGGTGTAGCAACAACAGCACCATACACTAAAAGCGTTGCAGATAAGAACTACTTTAATTTGTTTCATGCATCGCTACTAACAATGAAAACGTTGCTGAGTTTTCATGAACTTGGCACAAGGCTTCTGACTACATTCACTGCCAGAGATGTGTTGCAAATGCCTTATTGAACCACACATATAAATAAATACAACAGGTCCACCTGGTGTGGAGAATATACTAGTCACTGCTTAAAATAGTATAGTCAACAAAGCACCTCTTCTGTTCCTCACTGCACAGAGATAGGGGAAAAAACAAGCAGGTTCCTCACCCTTTTCAGCTACAATCTCAGTCGGCTCCAGGGTATAGTCCTCTGCAGAAGCCAAGCCTCGCTCTGGAGAGCAGAAGCCAAGCCTCGCTCTGGAAAGCAGGAAGCCAAGCCTCGCTCTGGAAAGCAGGAAGCCAAGCCTCGCTCTGGAAAGCAGGAAGCCAAGCCTCGCTCTGGAAAGCAGGAAGCCAAGCCTCGCTCTGGAAAGCAGAAGCCAAGCCTCGCTCTGGAAAGCAGAAGCCAAGCCTCGCTCTGGAGAAAACCAAACCTCCTTCCTGGCTTCACTGTACACATATGCATAGCTCCCAACTGTCCATGATTTGAAGCAATGTCCCTCTTTACCCCCTCGTTTGTCCCTCATTTTGGTCTGATCTATATAGTTATATATAAAATGCACTTTTTATCTTAAAAAAAAGTGTTTCCCAGTGCTAAACCTTTCATCCAAATTCAAAATTGCTGCATTTGTACATTTTAAAAGCCAATATATAGTAATGGTAAAAAAAAAGCCCTTGTGGATTTAATTAACTTTTTTTGGGTTAATTCTCCTTTAAGGGGGGTGTGTCAGGGGGCGTGTTCTATGCCTACATACCTTTGCAAGTAGGTGTCCCTCGTTCCCATCTCAAAATGTTGGGAGGTATGCGTACGATACTCCAAACAATCAATTGTAAATAAAAGCCGTCCTTCGCCCTCACTTTGCACATTCACTAACCTGATATTTTAACCCCTCCTTTGGAATAATTGCATATTTTCTGAACTTGGTCTTTCTTACGTAGGCGAGAATGACGTAGCCTGTACTGCCCACAGATAGGGATGAGCTCAGGCGTGTTCGCATTGAACACATGCAGAGCCCGCCAAGGAAGTCGGCACCGTCGGAACCGCTAATCACAGGCAGGGAGACATTTCCCGATCTCCGCAGCCGAGCATAGGGACAATGTCTCCCTGCCTTTGATTAGCGCAGCGCGGTTCCGACGGTGCCGACTTCCTTGGCGGGCTCTGCATGTGTTCAATGCGAACACGCCTGATCTCATCCCTACCCACAGACTCCTGGGATATAATCATCATATGTCCCAGAAGTCTTCAGGCAACTCCAAGAGCACTGGGCACACATGCCCCGCCAATCTCATTCATGCATGCCCAGTGCTGTGGCTGAAAAGTCATGTTTCCACATTGCCTTAGTATCAGCTCTTTATAAATAAATAGGTGAAGTGCCCCGGCCCTCCTTCTCCTCGGCTCATTCACAGGAAAAGAAGGCACCCGGTCTCCAACATGCCCGTAACCTCTGGTTTGCAGAGGTTAAGCACACTTATTTCACTTACGGGTCTTGCAGCGAGGTTCACCTCAGTGTTGGTTTCTGTCCCTGGTATGCAGGGACAAAGTCTCTATACCCCAAGTAATTCCAAAGTCCACACCAGTATATCACTCCAATGTAGAGCTTTATTTTCTTATGCATGAAAGGAGAAAGGTGTTAGAAAGACAGATGGAATTCAGGCACTCCTGGCTTCGTCGCCACTCGATCCCGAGTGGGTACAGCTCACCCGGATAGTCACCCAATGGCACTAGCAGCCGGCGTGTAACTAGAACAGTCATTTTAGTTCCCTAATGGATGTGTCTAGGTAGGAGATCCTTTGCCACAGAATCTATACTGTCCCAAACCTCCTGATGGTCCAGATGTTAGGCCCCTGGTTCCCGGAAGGATGACATCCCTCCAGAGAGTTACTGGGCCCCTTTCTTCACTGTGATCTCTCACCAGTCCTTCGGAATGGTCCTCCCCCAGCCTCCTTTTCCAGAAACGGGTCCCCTCGCAAGGCGGCACCCTGGGATTCTTCCTCTCGAAGTGGGCTCCAGCTAAAGGTGCTGGGCCCAGGGCTGAAGTTGCAGTCCCAGGACTAAAGGTGCCTGGGACTGAGGCGCACGTGGCCCCATGGCCTAAAGGGCTATGCACTCGAAACTGTACTCCACACAATACCTTCCCCCGGGTACAGGTCCCCGGGATGGCAACTTAACTCGCTTCTGACCTATGGTGTCTGCCCCTTTTGTACCCTCTTCCGGCATGCACAGCAGGCAGATCCCGCCCACTATACGGCTGCCGAGAGGGGACACCAAATCGCTGCCCTAACACCTGTAGTTCAACCCCGAGTACCAGTGACAGTGCCACCCATACGTCTTAGGGGAACTGCACACCAGGTGAAAATAGCAGTAAGGCAGAGTCCAGCAATTGAAAGATTTGAGTTAACTACCACTCAAATCACCCCTAAATTTGGTATTACAATCCCTACATTTAGGACCCCGCTACTTAGGGTTCCGAGGGCGAATGAGCAGTACAGGTGGTGTATGCGCCCCCAGCATTCTAGCCAGGGAATCATACAGAGAATGAGTGTCATAGACACCCTTTAGAATTTCATTTGTTCGCAACAACGAAAGTGTCAGGGCTTGCACCTAATTGATGTCACTGACAATTACATGAATTTGTTGGTGGCTCGCACTAAAGTCATAGGGGGTTATTTACTAAAGGCAAATCCACTTTGCACTACAAGTGCACATGTAGTGCAAAGTGGATTTGCCTTTAGTAAATAACCCGCATAGTGTTCACTTCCCTCCATGGCCTCTGCCCCTATCTCACTGATAGGTGTATGGCTGGGAAGTATTGTAGTGGGGGTGAGTGGAGCCTGATGGGGAAATAAAAGGTGAACTTCCCATCAGGTCCACTTTACTTTGGATTGACAGTGGGCAGACTGATAACTGCTATACAGTGCGATAGTGCTTATTGAATCTGCTTACTGTTGTGCTAGCAATCAAAAGTAGGATCTAGTCTGTCAGTTTACCATCAGGCTCTTCCCACCCAGTGACAAGTCATTTTCCAAATACAGGTGTAGCCTTACCCCCGCAGGAGCTTGCTGGTGAATGTTGGTTATCTCCCACCCTGCACAGCCAGGCACATGAATTTCTCAATCAATCTTGAGACAAGAAGCAGTCCTTAAGGATGAGAAGGGGAAAGAGTGAGGAGGGGACACAGTGAGATGAGGAGGCACAGTGAGGATGAGGAGGGAGAACAGTCAGGAGGGGACACAGTAAGGACATACCTCCCAACCCGCACAGATTATGCAGATTTTTCCCGCAGGGACACCACTTTCCCGCGATAAACAGTCAACTCCCGCACAGCAGGAGACCCAGGAGGCAGAGGAAGGAGGAGGTAAGAGTTGATGTCCCCCGGCGGCACCCCCTCCCCCCCGCTCAACAACTTAGATGAGAAAAGAAAAACCGTCCGTCCCGCGACCCCCCCCCAACAACTCTGTATTTTACTGTAACTTAAAAAAAAACGAGGGGGAGGAACAAAGGAAAGAGATAGAGAAAGAATAATAGAAAGAACAAGAAAGAAGGCTAAAGAGGGGGATGGGGGGAAAAAACAATAAATTAGGATAGAGAGGGATAAAAGGGAAAGAAAGGAGAAGGAGAACAAATAGAAAGAGTGGTACATCCTAAAATGTACCATAAGGGGTTTTAATACTGTACGAGTGGAAGGGACTCAGGGAGCGCTAAATGTCTGTGGGTTATGGGCGCAAATTACTTGGCTTGCTTGGGTGCCAACAACCCACGCTACGAAAATAATTTTACTGTAAGGGGTCCCCACAACTTTGGAAAATTTACAAAGGGGTCACGGAACTAGAAGAGTTGAGAACTAGGGATGAGCTCCAGCGCGTTCGCATTGAACACGTGCAGAGCCCACCAGGATGTCGGCAGCATGCTGCGCTAATGACAGGCAGGGAGACATTTCCCGATGCTCTGCTGCAGAGGTGGGGAAATGTCTCCCTGACTGTGATTAGTGCAGCGCCTTCATCCTGGCAGGCTCTGCACGTGTTCAATGCGAACACGCCGGAGCTCATCCCTATTGAGAACCACTGGTCTATGGGCATTCCATTCTGTCATTCCTTTTAGCATGTCCCCTGCTGTGGCATTATGTAAAAACATTAGTTTCGTTTTCTACATTTTAGATTGGGGTGCCCTGAGATTGTGCAGGATTTTATAGGGTGCATTGACTGAGAAAATGTTGACAAACAATCTTCTAGAATCGGTTTGGGCGCTACTCCGCATATCAAAACTTGGCTCCTGCTCTCCAGATTGAGGCTTGGGTCCTAGTCTCCAAACCGAGACTTGACTCTTGCTCTCCAGATCGAGGCTTGGCTACCGCTACCCACAACGAGGCTTGGCTAAGGCTACCCACAACGAGGCTTGGCTAAGGCTACCCACAACGAGGCTTGGCTACCGCTACCCACAACGAGGCTTGGCTACCGCTACCCACAACGAGGCTTGGCTACCGCTACCCACAACGAGGCTTGGCTACCGCTACCCACAACGAGGCTTGGCTACCGCTACCCACAACGAGGCTAGGCTGTTACAGAGGAATTGACCGTGAAGCGGGCTGAGGTGGACAGGGTGATGAAGCGTGTGGGGTGTCCCGTGTCTCTGCAGTGATGTACTGAGGAGCCGGACACAGAGCAGGTAGTGTGCTGTCTGTAATATATGGACCCGCCCCGGGTGGGGTGTGTGCTCATGGTGTCAGTGTGGGACACTAGTGGGTGTCATTCGGCCGTCATAGACTGTATGGAATCGCTGGACTCATCTCTGTGTCCTGGACTTGTCTGGTCTGTATGTGATTCTCCTCTATGGTTGTGTATGGAATGTGTCATATTGTCCCTGTATGATGTGCCTTCTATAGATCATCATTCTGTGACCTTCTTCTCACACATCTCCTCTGATCCTACATCCAGGACTGCTCTGTACTGATTGGATAGAATTGGTCTAATCCTGGGATCCACATATATTCCATCTTATCATAAATCTATAGACTGGCCTATGAATAATCAAAGTACAACTACAGGAAAAACTTTTCCCTCATTTTATTCTGGTGTGACACGGGCGCTCCAATCAGGTCTGACTGTCAGTTTTTCAGGCGGTCCTGATTGGACCATCCATTGTTCTTTATGGAGCGGCGGATGTCAGCGGACGCCCACTGACATCCAATCCTGTGCACCAAAAACAGGCGGGGGGAGGATCCATTCCCCATTCATTCAGCGAATCGGATGACAGAAACGGACAAGCCATCAGTTTCCATCCATCCACCCCATAGAGAACAGTGGGCTGTGTCCGCTCTGCTATCATGGACTTGTCACCCGCCTGCTCAGTGGGGATCAACGCAGAGATCCTATGCTGAGCAGGTGAATGCGCATTGTGGAGTCCGCCCCGTGTGAACCAGCCTAAGGGAGGGTCATCACTAAGGATGTTCACATTGAACACGTGCAGAGCCCGCCAGGAAGTCGGCACCGCGCTGCGCTAATGACAGGCAGGGAGACATTTCCCGATGCTCGGCTGCAGAGATCGGGAAATGTCTCCCTGGCTGTGATTAGCGCAGCGCGGTGCCGACTTCCTGGCGGGCTCTGCACGTGTTCAATGCGAACACGCCTTAATCATCACCCATGTTATGTTGGGGAGATTTCCCTTCACTTCCTGTCCCATACCCAAAGCTGGAAGTGAGAGGAAGTGCTGGTTCATGCTAATGTGACTTGAGTCACATAGAATCGCATGAAAAGAGAAATTACATTATTTTCAATGGTGCCCATTAAAAATCAATGCAATTTAGTAAAAAGGTTCCTGTGCTGCTTTGGTACAATTTACAGTGTGACTTGGTCCCTTTTAGAATATGAATGTTGTTACACACACTGCATAATTGCACTGAAAATTGCAGAAAAATCTTATTGCAGTAATGTGATTTAAGCCTAAATCCCTTCAAAGTGGGGGTGTCACCTGTACCAGTGTCCCCACCTGTAGATGTCCCCTCTCTTCCTGTTTTGGTGACAACCAATTTGGATTTTCTTTTACTTTGGGTGATAATGATTAGCATGACAGAGAGGATGAATTTCCCTAACAGTCGCAGAATATAAACTCACAGGTGTTCTAGTCCCCCTCCACTCTATCTAAAGAAAATGCCTTTAGTTATACTTAAATGTATTCTGCCCTAAGAATGACTGCTAGGTCTTATATTTAACTCTATTTTGTGTTTTTGGCGGCGTGCTGGTGCTGACATGTTACAAAGCCATGTGCATATAGGACCAGTTCACACCACATGCAGTCCAGTGCGTTTTATTTCTGCATGGAAAGTAGGTTATATGGTTTCCAATGGCAAAGTTCACACCAGTTCCAGGGAATTCCAGTTTCAGAAAAAAAAGTAGAACATGCTGCATTTTTCCTGGACTGTACTGGGAAGCAGTAAATCGCATCATTACACACCGGAAATGCACTGCAACGCATCAAAACCGCCCCGGACCCCAGTACAAGGGAAAAAGGCATCAAAAACACTCTAGAACGCGTAAACAATGCGCATGCAGGAACAGATCTGGAGTGGTGTGAACCAGCGCTTTAAGAGTAACTCCAGTTTTTGCTGAGGAAAAAAAATATATAGTACCCCCCCTATGTGACCAATGTACATTGCAGGAATGTGTGGCAGATTCCAAGCTTTTTGTGCTCTGAAGAAATAGCGGTTTGTTCCACTATGTCCTTTGCATACTGATTTTGAATAGGAGTGACTTATTCATTATAATCAGCTGATGCTCTTTTAGTGTTTTAATGAATAAAGGTGCAGGGTCTGCATTCCTTTAAAAGTATTTAACCCTTAGGGTTCATCAGATCTGGAGTGGTGTGAACCAGCGCTTTAAGAGTAACTCCAGTTTTTGCTGAGGAAAAAAAAAATATAGTACCCCCCCCCTATGTGACCAATGTACATTGCAGGAATGTGTGGCAGATTCCAAGCTTTTTGTGCTCTGAAGAAATAGCGGTTTGTTCCACTATGTCCTTTGCATACTGATTTTGAATAGGAGTGACTTATTCATTATAATCAGCTGATGCTCTTTTAGTGTTTTAATGAATAAAGGTGCAGGGTCTGCATTCCTTTAAAAGTATTTAACCCTTAGGGTTCATCATACAAACAAAAAATAACAGTTTTAGAGGCGCTCTCTGCACCAACTGTACAGAAGGCCTCCAGGTTGCATTGGATTTTATAGAAAATTACAGCGCCTGTAGTTGGAAAAGGAAAGGTCATTTTTAATAACAATAAAGTGGTTGTAAACCTCAGGAGTGCAGTTGGTTTTGCACTCCTGTGACCCATTTTCAGCAGAGTGGACTGAAGTCCGCTCTCCACTGACGTCACGGATATCAGTCCAGGCACCTCGTCACCCCAACAATAAAGTCCGGATCCGCCAGTTCCTGGACTGACACCCGGCTCAGCCTCTCAGCGAGCCGGAGACAGACGCGAGCCGCCCCCTCCACAGCCCAGTGCTGTCTATCGCAATCAATGTTTGCACCCATGACACGTGCCTTTACGTTCATACACGTGTATATGTGGGGGAGGGGGGTGTTTTATGCGATTGGGTGTAATTGATTTTTTCGTGCAAAAAAAAACAAAAATTTTTTTTTTGCTTAACATTTTTTTTTTATCACATAGGGGGGATGTGATGATTTTTCGGTGACAGGTTCCCTTTAATAGGACATTCAGGGCTCATATGTGAGAACCTCTAGGTGCCTACACCTCAAACCTGGTGAGTTCTTTATGTTTGGTGACTAGTCTAAGCACACTTTTGGCTTCCTTCTTATGCATTACAGAGACTATCCAGCTTTCTAATCTTTAAGCTTCAATGACAAGCCTCTTATAAGACTAAAGTAATTAAATTGACTTGAAAAGGGATAATCTCGCTGAGCTAAAGTCCACACTGAAAGGCGACTGGCATGGCGCTGACAAAAAGCCTTCTAGAACCCCTGGTTGGCAATACTTGGCAGCAAGAGTTGTTTAGGAAATAAGATGTCATGTTTATTGTGTGTCTAAAGCTGCCCTGCACACTTCTCTCCAGCCAGCAGGATGTCCTGGTTGTCAGTGGAACTGCTGCCGCTTAATTCGAATTGTCACGTGGCAAGGGATTGGTTTATTCTGAGCTGCATTGTGTGCGATTTGTGTGTGCTGGGGGAGGGGTACTTACATTGCTTGTTTTTATGGCAAGATCTGTTAGGATTGTCTTTTTTCTGTTCCAGGAATTGCTGTAGTTACTTTCTCTATTGAACATCTTTAAAGTGTTGCTAAACCCTGGACCCTGCATTCACTATATCTGCTCTCCCACAGTACACAGAACATGGAAATGCAATAGTTTTAGGAAATGCAAACTACTAAATACCTTTTCTCATCAGCAGTATATAGCAGTCTTGGGACTTCTATCCGTGTCTGGTTAAAGCTTGTAGGAGGAGTTTTCATTCTCCCCTGATTGTCCTATGAGGCTATGCAAATGGGAAGAAATTCTGGACAGCCGCACTCCAAAAAAAGTTTTTGCCTTTATTCAAAAAATGGATTTAAAAATGCATGCCGCAGCAGATCAGAACGGACAGAAGAGCTGTCACGTTTCACACTAACAAACAGTGCTTAGTCATAGCTGTCCTATGAGGCTGCAGGACCCCTGACCCTCTGTCTGGACAGTGCTGATTGGCCCTGTGCTGATCACATGCACCCTCCCAAGAAAAAACAACAACTCTCTAGCAGTACACACCAAACTGAGCATGTGCAGCTTGCCTACAAAGCTCTGTTTTATCAGGAGATGGTTTGGGGACTGTGGGAGAAGGGGAGGAACAAAGAAGACAGGATCAAACAGCCTTTTTACGCAATGCAGAAGATTAACCCCTTAGGTTCCACAGTGAGTATAACAAGAATGCTTTACTGCAGGGCTTGACAAATTTGCTTGGAATCTAGGAGCCAGCTAAAAAAGTTAGGAGCCAGGAACGGGCCCCGTCCCGCCGAGCTCACGTGCAGAAGCGAACGCATACGTGAGTAGCGCCCGCACATGAAAGCGGTGTTCAAACCACACATGTGAGGTATCACCGCGATTGGTAGAGCGAGAGCAATAATTCTGGCCCTAGACCTCCTCTGTAACTCAAAACATGCAACCTGTAGAATTTTTTTAAATATCGCCTGTGGAGATTTTAAAGGGTAAAAGTTTGTCGCCATTCCACGAGCGTACGCAATTTTAAAGCGTGACATGTTGGGTATCAATTTACTCGGCGTAACATTATCTTTCACAATATAAAAAAAAATTGGGCTAACTTTACTGTTGTCTTATTTTTTAATTAAAAAAAGTATATTTTTTCCCAAAAAAGTGCGCTTGTAAGTCCGCTGTGCAAATACGGTGTGACAGAAAGTATTGCAACGACCGCCATTTTATTCTCTAGGGTGTTAGAATAAAAAATATATATAATGTTTGGGGGTTCTAATTAGAGAAAAGGAGATGTCAGTGAAAACAGACAGGGGAAGCTCCATTGGTATGGCAAGACAACAGCAATGCTAACGGCCACCACAAGATGGCGCCAGACACAGAAGGAAGCATAGGCCTGCAGAAGGCCACAAAGCCGCAGCCTCAATTACCGGCCGGCGCGGACCAACGTGATCGCGCGGCGGGGGGGCGTACGGAGATACAGAATGCGCCAGGTCGCTAATCCTAGTCACAATGGCGAACTGGCGCCTGGGGTTTGTCGAACCCTGCTTTACTGAATATACAGACTGATTTGGATTTAGTAGTGGTTTCTTAGGGTTGCACCTATACTGGTATTTGGTGCTGATACTGAGTACTTGTACTCCAAAACCAATACCTTTTTGTGTGGGTCAAATTGCACCGCAAAATAAATGGGCTCAATTCGCACTGCAAAGAACCAAATGCATTTGATTTCTGTCCGAATCTCATGCGTTTTCCCCATTTCTCCTCTGTGAAGCCAGGCTTGCCATAGTGACTTCAGCCTGGGTTCACACAGCAGCGGTGCCGGAAACGATTACTTAACCCAAAACATTCCTTGCATTAAAGTGGATGTAAACCCAATTTTTTTTTTTTTTTTGCTGTCACAATGTAGTGTATAAGATTTCCTATCGTATGTGCCAGGTCTTGCCACAAATGGTTAATCCAGCTCTGAGCAATCCTCTTTTATTGTTCAGTGAGATAAAACGGACAAACAGGAGAACTTTTGTCTGTTCCGCCCCCTTGCTTTGAGTGACAGGTTATTTACATATCTCATGCACTAGCTTTAGCATTATTTTTTAATTTCCACCCTCACTCCTTTTCTGAAGTCATGTGGTTACTTTTCTGGATTTTGACTGGATGTTAGTGATCATAGCAGAAGGAATACAGAGGAGAAAATGCATGTTGACAAGGGGAGTGTAGAGGTGGGCGGGGAGTCTACTGACATCACAACTCCACCCACCGAGCTCCAGACAACAGATCCACCCACAGAATCTGCAGTTTTTCAGTTTTTATAACAGACAGAGGGGAGACATTTGACAGATAAGGATACATGCAGGAGGCATCTATATCATTATAGATCAGCACTATGGCAGTAGTTTAGAAAGGATGAGAGTGGGTTTACATCCACTTTAAGGTAAATAACCTTCCAATGCCTGTCTTCCACCCCCCCCCCCCCCCACTTCCTTCAGGCTGGGTTCACACTTAGTGCGGACGCGGCTCACAGCAGGGGTGTGTTCCTGTTCTCCATTTCATAGACGAATCGGGCCCAAATTATTGCCTGAATTCAGACCTGAAACTAAGCCAAAGACGCACAGGACCTCTGTGCAATCTGCTCTGCGGCTGCCGCAGAGATGTGTGAACCGGCTTCATTGAGAGCCGAGCACACTCTCCTGTCATTCGTATTTCTACACATCCAATTCGCACTAGTGTGAACCCAGCGTAACACTTACCTGAGTCCTGTATCGATCCAGCACTGTGCGAGGCTGCAGTTCTTCTCTCCCTCTCTCTTACAGGCTGCACTAATTGCAACGGGAGCCATTGGCTCCTCCTGCTGGCAATCATGAGAGTAGGGAGTGGAGGTGTGGCCAAGCCATGCTGTGTTTTTCTATGTATGCACACAGCCCTGCTTCAGCATGTGTACCCCCATGGCTTGCTATGGGGGCACAATCAGAAGAGACTGAGCGGACAGCACTGGCAGGGGACCACAGAATTGGAGCAGTGAGGTGAACCAAAGGTTTACCGTTGATTTTTAAGCTGTAGGTAAAATAAACAATCCTAGGCTTGTATAGAAGAGAATAATTAAATATGAAGGTATCTAAATGCATATTGCATGTAATAGCATTACATTTCCTCAGGACCCATTCAGATTTACTGTTTGCATGTGGGTAGGGATCCATTTTATTTGGACCATGTTTTCAATGCCTTTTTAAGACCCCTTTCACACTGAGGCAGTTTTCAGGCGTTTTAGCACTAGAAATGGCCTGTAATTTCTTGGCCTGTAATTTTAATGTTGTAAAATGTAAGATTTTATATAAATAGTAAAAAAAATAACGTTTAGGTTTAAAAATGTATAAACTAATCCCTGGTTCACACCAGTGTGACCCCACAGTTTAAAGTTGCATGACAAGTCACACCCCATTTGTGGCAATGGAACAACTCAAGTCGCAGCGACTTTTAAAAAGGTTCCCGCACTATTTCTGTGCGATTTTTAGTGTGACGTGTATTGACATCTGTTATATGAAGACACACAGATGTCAGGAAGCCGCACATGAAATCGCACTAATAGTCGGCTTTGAAGTTGCGTGCCTTCAAAGCCGCACTGTTGTGACCCAGGGCTTAAAGAGGAACTCCAAGTATGGATATTTTTGCATAGTTCTATTGGCCCAGCTTGAACCAGTGTAACCATTTGCTGGAAGTACCATCTGTGGCAGATGCCCCTTGAAGCTGGAAATCACTGAAGTAGTCACTGCCACTTCATTGATCTCCACTGGCTTCCGGGTCCTGCTCCAAGCAGCTGCCTTGCTAATTGCTGAACACAGGAGGTTGCTCGCTTCGCAAGAGCACCATTCAGGGAACTCTTTGCATTTTCTCATTGATTTCAATGCATTTTTTAATGGATGAGGTGAAGAAGCGGGGTGGTGATGTCACTCTCTTCACTTCATCCAGTACAGTTTGCGTTTATTGAAAAAAATGCTAAATGTTCTTTGAATGGCGCTTGTGCCAAACAAGCAACCTATACTGTCTGCTTGTAAGATATAGAGTCTTGCCCTCAGTGCCAAACCGTTACATAACATATCCCAATATGTGACCGCAATCCAAACTGTATTTAAAGTGGTTGTAAACCCTGTAGTACTTTTTTTTTTTTTTTTTTTAAAACCACTTGCAAGACAAAGGCATAATGAGCTAGTATGACTAACATACTAGCTCATTATGCATCGCTTACCTTAGATCGGGGCCCCCAAAGCCGTCCTTGTCTCCCTCTCCAGCCGCAGCCACTGCTGCGGCGATAGACGGAATGTTACTTCCGGGTATCGCCGCTCCAGCCAATCACAGTGCCGCTCCAGCGCTGTGATTGGCCGGAGCGGCAAAGACGTGACTCCGCGCATGCGCGCAGGAGCCGTCAAATCCGGCTAAGCCGGATTTGTGAATGGGATTAACCCTATGAATGCGCCGTTGTCTACGGCGCATTCTTTTTTTTTTTAAATATCTCATAAACCGTGTATTTCTTGTACCTACAGGTAAGCCTTAATCTAGGCTTACCTGTAGGTGCAAGTTGCATAAGTGGGTTTACAACAACTTTAATCACTTGCCTACTAGGCCAATTCTGACATTTCTCTCCTACATGTAAAAAATCATAATTTTTTTTTTTTTTTGCTAGACAATTACACAGAACCCCCAAATTATATATATATTGTGTGTGTGTGTGTGTGTGTGTGTTTTTTTTTAGCAGAGACCCTAGAGAATGAAGTGGCAGTCGTTGCAACTTTTTATCTTGCACGGTATTTACGCAGCAATCTTTCAAACGCGTTTTTTTGGGGGAAAGACGTTAAAAACAAAAAAACAGTAAAGTTAACCGAAATGTTTTTGCATAATGTGAAAGATGAAGTTATGCAGATTAAATAGATACCTAACATGTCACGCTTCAAAATTGCACACGGTCGTGGAATGGCGTCAAACTTCGGTACTTAAAAATCCCCATAGGTGACGCTTACATTTTTATTTATTTTTACATGTTTTGAGTTAGAGGAGGTCCCCTGGGCTAAAATGATTGCTCTCATTCTAACGTTTGTGGCGATACCTTACATGTGTGGTTTGAATGTCGTTTACATATGTAGGCACGACTTGCGTATGCGTTCGCTTCTGCGAGCGAGCATGCAGGGACAGGGGCACTTTAAATGTATTTATTTTTTTATTGTTAATTTTACTTTTATTTTTCTAGTTTGATGCTTTCTTTTTACATTTTTTTATTTATTTTTTTTGATTACTTTTATTCCTATTACAAGGAATGTAATCATCCCTTGTAATAGGAATAGTGCATGACAGGTCCTCTTTACAGTGGGATCTGGGGTCAATAATTCCCCAGATCTCACCTCTTGGCTGGGAAGCCTGAAATAATAAAAAAAAACAAAAGATCCTGGCTTCCCAGCCAAGGCGGCAGCATTTGTTCAAATGCAGAGGCCGGGCATGACGTCATAACATCGTGGCCGGCCTCCGGACCATCATCCGGCGTCGGTCGGTTTCTTTTCCGGTTCACTGATCGTAGGGAGGGGGCGGGAACGTCCCCTCCCACCGCCTATAAGAAGAATCAAGCTGCTGAACAGGGAAACGCTGGCAGTAAAAAAAGATGTCTGAGTGATGCCTGTAACTGCAGGCATCATTCAGATATCACCGCTGAAAGTTTGCAACGTCATATTACGTTGGGTGGGTGGGAAGCGGTTAAAGTAGAACTCTAGGCAAAACTTTATTTATTACATTTTTTCAGTTTGGGTAGAGTAACGGAGGGTTATAATCCGTGAGATTTTTTTTCATCGCCATCTGTGTCCCATTGCAGAGATTCCCCTTCACCTTTTGTCCCATAGCCAAACTGGAAGTTAAAGTAAATCCTTGGGGACCCCCAGGTCACC
The DNA here is from genome assembly GCA_029206835.1 of Rana muscosa. NCBI lineage: Eukaryota > Metazoa > Chordata > Amphibia > Anura > Ranidae > Rana > Rana muscosa. Next base: position 299,502,306 of record CM055127.1, on the reverse strand, counting down.
AGAACTAGTGTCCCCATTAGAAGATTTCCCCTCTATTACTGTTCTGCGGACAGCCTAAATTTTTAGGATTTTCTATTACTTTCAATGTTACAGGTAAACAGGACAAATGGTGAGGGTGAATCTTCTTAACGGGGACACGGACAGCAAAGCTGATGGGCTCTAATCTATCTCTAATTACCTTGTCCTAATTTGCCTTGAATTGTTTTGAGAATGTGATCACCTTTTTAAAAGGAGATTTGGTGTTAACAGTTAGAAGGTCTCATAGGACACCAGCAGATAATTTTTCAGCTCTGCTCAGAAAACACAGATCTACGCCCAGTTTTAAAGTGGTTCTAAAGCCTTAAAGCGAAGTTCCACCCATTTAAAAATCAGCAGCTACAAAAAGTGTAGCTGCTGACTTTTAATAATCAGACTCTCACCTGTCTCACAGTCCAGCGATGGCTTCACAGCTGGGCGCGTACTGAGCATGCGCGAGCCGCACTGTGAATGGCTGTGCAATTTTCTGGGACCTGTGACGTGTCCCAGGAGATAGGAGGCAGGGGGGAGAGGTGATCTTCCTTCCGGCACCAGGGGAGGAAGTGGGAGCTGTGTGCCTCTAAAAACAGGGTACTCCCTTCCAAAAAAAATAACATGCAAATTTGTGGCATGTCAACACTTAAAACGGAAGTTCAATTTTTGGGTGGAACACCGCTTTAAGGATTTTTACCTTAAGGCCTTATACACCCCTGCCCCCCCCCCCCTTATTTTTACCTGAACCTGATCCAGCGATGTGCACAAGAGCAGCGGCTCTCGCCTCTGTCTCCCTCCTCACTAGACAGATCGATAGAAGCAGGAATCATTGGCTCCCACTCCTGTCAATCAAATGCTTTTACACACAGGGGTCCCCATGGAGAATCCTGGAGTGCCAGTGGGGTACTCCAGAAGAGGATCAGGGCTGTTCTGTACAAAATCATTGCACAGAGCAGGTAAGAGCCAGTTCACACAGGGGCAACACGACTCTTTGGAGGCGACCTGGAAGCGACCTGAGCCTGCACCACGGCGCGACATGGGGCGACTTACAAGTCGCCTCCAGGACAGGAGACATTCCAGTGGCCACTCAACCTTGAATCAGCTCTGTGGGAGGGAGGGGGGAGGGAGGGGTTTGCTCTAAAAACTATTTTCACTTCCTGAAAAGTCGCTGCAGTAAAGACAGGGGATTTGACTTCTGAGGCAACTTCCATTGAAATCAATGGGTACAAGTCGCCTAGAAGTCGGATTGAAGTCGTACAGGAACCTTTTTTGAAGTCGGGGCGACTGCAGTCATGTACATTAAGACGGCTCCATTCACTTCAATTAGTTTTAAAAAACAGCACGACTTGGGGCGACTTCAAGTCTCCTCCCGAGTCGCCCCTGTGTGAACCGTCTCTAAGTATAACATGTTTGTTATTTTTATTGATATTAAATGATGTCTGCTGATAGTGTTGAATTAAGTGTGTATGTTTTTCTTTTAACAAGACACGGTCACATTGCCCATGGAGGCCAAAATAACAATGTCTGCAAGGGACATCCCCTTATAGTCACATTACTGGTGATCTCTCAAGTTCCTTGAAGCACAGGGAAGCAGCATCACGTCCGTGGTCATGTGACTGTGCTTGGTCCTAGCGACGGGCTGTTAGGCCTGGACACCCCATAACCAGGATTGCCGGGTAATTTTTGTCAGCTGCAGAGATGCAAGGAGCTAAATAAGAGCGCAGATGAGGGTAGTAAAAGGGGGTCTTCTAATGACCTTTCAACACAACAGTCACTTTGCCCTGCATGGGCTAGATGACAGTGTATCTTTAAAATGCACACCTTTGTTTCTGTCTCTTTATTTCACAATTTTCTGTTTATCACATCACGTATTTCTGCCTATCTTTCAGATTTTGTTATAACAGACTCTGTTGGGTTGATTTACTAAAGGAAAATCCACTTTGCACTTGAAAGTGCACTGAAAGTGCACATGGAAGTGCAGATGCTGTACATCTGAGGGGGACATGCAAGGAAAATAAAAAACAGCATTTTAGCTTGCACATGATTGGATGATAAAATCAGCAGAGCTTCCCCTAATTTCAGAGCTTCCCCTCAGATTTACAGCGATCTACAGCGACTGCACTTCCATGTGCACTTTCAAGTGCAAAGTGGATTTTCCTTTAGTAAATCAACCCCTATAAGTCTTTGCATTGTATAGATGTTTGCACAGCTCTAAGGGGCAGAATGTGGTATGTGTGCTATAACAAGATTGTAATTCCCCACTTACAAAACTGTCAGCACAGTGGGATCCAGAAATAGACACGTTATCTACACACATCCTGGGGCTGGCTATCATTTCTGCCGTGGTTCTGACATACTTTTTCTTAACCTGTCATACCGGTGCTAATGGGTTAAGCTTAGCGTCATGTTATAAAATAGTGATATGTGCAGTAAGTGTGACCAGATCTAGTAGCAGTAGTCAGCCAAGGGATGAGATGGCTGGAGGGAGTACAACAGCATTACCTGCAAGATTATCCACTTAAGGACCAGGCATTTTCCGGCACTTTTTCTTCAGTAAAAATCAGTATTTCTCTTGTCATCCATGGACTGACACAGCGTGTCTTATACACCTTTACACGTGGGTTATGTCCCTGCCTGCAGGAGAAGACCTAGGCAGAATGTGAGATGTTATACATACATTCTAAACAGCCAGAGCTGAACAGCCCCGCCCAGGGGGGCGGTCCCTCCGGCATAACCCTCCCACTGCAGTCAGCAGACCTCAGTTTTTTTCTGCCTAGCAGAAGGAGAAGACGTGGCTCTCTCAGGAGCCAGTCTCCTGACCTATTTTTTATTCCTTTTGGAATTTTTTCCTATTTTTTTTTTTCTTTTGAGATCTTCTATCAACTGTCGGCTGGGCAACAGGTTGGGTACAAGATATCCTCGTAGTCTTCCCTGTCCGACCATCGAGCGTGCTGATCCTCGCCTTGTGTGCGTGAGACTCAGTTCACGACATGCCCCACGACTCCAGGGGTGGCCGGTGGGCTTCCAGCTCCGCGGTCCTCTCAAGATAGAACAGTCCGGCTGTATCTTTCGCGGTGGACCGGGCCGACACCTACTCAGTACCGCACTTTGATAGTTCTGTCAGAAACACACCAGTGGGTCCCTCAGGGGACGGGTAAGTAGTCTCTCCTGGCTGCAGGTGAGTACATGCTGTGTGTTTCTTATGTGGGGGATTTCCCTGTCTCCCCCTGTGTTTTTTAATGTCACTCTCTGTGCACTTCGCTGGCGCTGTACTGTGTGGGGTGCCTGGGGGCCATACTGTCCTGGGGGGGGGGGCTCATGCTGCTCTGCATTTCGCTGGGGCTGTTTATTTGAGAGTGACGGGCCTGGGCGCCGTTCGGCGCCATGTTTGGTGACTGTGCTGTTTTTTACATTGGCGGCCATCTTGCCGTGGTCCGCCAGAGCACATTGCGGCGGCCATTTTCTTGTAGCCGCACCTTCTTCTAGCTCTAGTTTGGCCTCTAGCGCCGCTCAGGAACGGCGCGAATCTCCTCACAGTCTCTCTCCTCTCAGCTCACTCACGCTGAGCAGCGCGGCGCGGAGAGACAGGGCAGCGGAACCGAGCGGTCCTGGTCAGGTTGGTGGGTCCCCTGGGCATTCCCCTACTTCAGTCAGCACAGCCTGTGGGTGGTCTCAGAGGGGGACATTATGGAGTCAGAGTCACCAGCTTCCCCTAACATGCCAGAGGCAGCAGCCAGTGCTCCAGCACCTGCGGTCCCTATGGACCAGTTGTCGGCAGTCCTGGAATCATTTCTGACCAGGATGGAAGCTGTGTGTGAGCACAAGGGAGCAAAAAAGCGCCCTCTCCCCACTTTATCTCCACAAGGGGAGTGCTCTGATTCAGATATGGGCCTAGCTATTGCTGCTCAGGACCCTAGCTCTGAATATTTGGATGGTTTTGAACAGGACATTCCTTGTGAGGAAGACTCCAGTTCTGAGTCAGTAAATGACAGGGCGCTTGTTAGTGAAGTCATTGATGCTGTGAGGGACACTCTCAAGCTAAATGCTGCGACTGCAGAACCTCAGGCGGATACAGTCTCCTTTGGTTCTTTTAAGACCAAGCCTTCTAAAAAGGTTTTTCCATATGTACCTTTCTTTGACCAGCTCATTGACCAGGTCTGGGAAAAGCCGCAGAAGACTTTCATGGTCCCGCGGCGTTTGTCTATTAGATACCCCTTTGAAGACGCCCTGCTTAAAAAGTGGGCTTCTCCCCCGGTGGTCGACCCTCCAGTCGCCCGTTTAAACAAGGCCACCACTCTCCCGATGGAGGGGACTCCTGCGTTTAAGGACCCCACTGACAGGAGGTCAGAAGTGGTGAGTAGAGCCATGTTCGCCTTGTTGGGATCCGCCCTACGGCCAGTAGTAGCGGCGACCCTTGTGTCTCAGACACTCACGGAATGGGCAAAAATTTTGCACCAAACTGTGCAGGAGTATAACCTTCCTCCAGACACTATTGCTCTGGCCCACCAGATGGTGCAGGGTCTGATATATGTGTGCGACGCCACGTTGGACGCGGCCCCTTTAATATCCAGGGCCTCTGTTTCGGCGGTGGTATTGCGTCGTCTCATCTGGTTGAAATGCTGGTCTGCTGACCTAGCCTCTAAGAAGCTCCTGACGGATCTACCTTTTAAGGGTGGTAGACTTTTTGGTGCTGCTCTGGATGACATCATCAAGGATGTCACGGGAGGTAAAAGCACTCCCCTTCCTCAAACTATCAAGGGTAAGGAGGCACGACGTAAACCGGGTCCTTCCTTTCCAGCAAAAAAGGTTTTTTTTCGTCCGTCAGAGTCCACGGGTAAGCCATCCCAGACTGACAACAGTGCGGCTGGCGGGCACAAGCGCCCCTGGGTGCGTAAGCCGAACAAGCCTGCTCCCAAGCCCGCCTCCGCGTGAAGTCTTGCCACCGCCCGTCTCTGGGGTGGGGGGACGACTTTGCAGGTTCACGGATCGGTGGACCTCCCGGATCTCCGACCGGTGGGTGTGCGAGGTGGTCACCTCAGGATACAGAATAGAGTTCCGCTCATGGCCCCCAGACAGATTCTTTCCCTCAAATCTCCCTCTCCTTCCTGCCCGTCGGGCAGCCCTCTTGGGGGCTGTACAGGATTTGATCGGGTCCGGAGTAATTGTGCCGGTTCCGTCCCAGGAGAGGTTTCAGGGGTTCTACTCGAATCTGTTTGTTGTTCCAAAAAAGGACGGGGTTCGGCCAATCCTGGACCTCAAGGCCCTGAATGCCTTCGTGAAGGTGCAAAAATTCCGCATGGAATCCATTCGCACAGTGATCGCGACACTCCATCAAGGGGATTTTCTGGCATCCTTGGACATCAAGGACGCCTGCTTGCATGTTCCGATCTGCGCAAGCCACCAGAAGTTTCTGCGCTTTGCGGTCGGCGAAGTCCACTATCAATTTGTGGCTCTTCCAAGGTGCTTGCTCCGGTCCTAGCTTTGCTGAGACAGCGAGGCATTGCTATCGTGGGCTATCTGGACGATTTTCTTCTAAGAGCAGACAGTGGCTCAGAATTGGAAGAAAGTGTGACTATCGTCAGTCAGACCCTCAGGGAGTTTGGGTGGCTCCTGAACGTTCAGAAGTCGGTTCTAGTCCCGACTCAGCGTCTGGAGTATCTAGGTCTGATTCTGGACTCCTTGGAGGGAAGAGTCTTCCTACCTCCAGACAAACTACTGACACTTCAGTCTGCAGTACGGGTGCTGACGTCCGGAAAATGATCGTCAATCCGCTTTTGCATGAGAGTCCTGGGACTCATGGTGGCCTCCTTCGAGGCCGTTCCTTATGCCCAAGCGCACACCAGGGCTATACAGAAAGAGATCTTGTCCACTTGGGACAAATCCCCGTTGTCCTTGGATCTTCAGATCCAGGCGAGTCACCTGGTCAGGGCGTCCCTGACGTGGTGGTTGAGGTCCCCGGCTCTTCGGTCCGGGAAGTCGTTCCTCCCCATCCAATGGACGGTGATCACGACGGACGCCAGCCTGACGGGCTGGGGGGGGGAGTCTGGGGAGTCCTGTCGGCCCAAGGGCTTTGGACTCCGGACGTAGCCCTCTTACCGGTCAATGTGCTGGAGATACGGGCAATCAGACTGTGCCTCTCCTCATGGTCGGAGAAACTACAGGGTCACTCCATCAGGATCCAATCGGACAACGCCACAGCAGTGGCGTATGTCAACCATCAAGGGGGGACTCGGAGCTCAGCTGCGGCTTCCGAGGTCGCCCGCATCCTGAGGTGGGCCGAAAGAAGCGTGCCGGCTCTGTCGGCCGTCTACATTCCGGGCGTAGACAATTGGCAGGCGGACTATCTAAGTCGCCAGACGCTGGACCAGGGAGAGTGGTCCTTGCACCCGGAGGTCTTTCAACTCCTTTGCAGACGGTGGGGCACGCCGGATGTGGACCTGATGGCCTCTCGACTCAATCGCAAGGGGTCGAGGTTTGTGGCCAGATCCAGGGATCCCTGGGCGGATGCCTCGGATGCGTTGGTGGCCCCATGGGGTCAGTATCACCTGATATACGTTTATCCTCCGCTGCAGTTGCTGCCTCACCTGCTCCGCAGGGTAGCGACCGAGGGAATTCCGGTGATCCTCGTTGCTCCGGATTGGCCTCGGCGTCACTGGTACGCCGATCTGGTACGTCTCGTCGCAGACGTTCCCTGGCGGTTACCAATACGGGGGGACCTTCTGTCTCAAGGTCCTATATTTCATCCTGCTTTACAGTCTCTGGCTTTAACGGCATGGTTATTGAAAGCCAGGTGCTGAGAGACCGAGGTCTCTCGGATTCGGTCATTTCGACCATGTTAAGGGCACGGAAGTCTTCCTCCAGAAAGATCTATCACCGTACTTGGAGAGCTTACATCGCCATGTGCGAAGAGCTGGACTGGCGCCCACGAACGTATTCCGTTCCCAGAATCCTGCATTTTCTGCAGCGTGGCGTGACCCAAAAGCTCGCTTTGAGTACCATTAAGGGTCAGATTTCGGCCTTGGCCATCTTCTTTCAGCGACCGCTGGCGGGTCATCCCTTGGTTAGAACCTTTGTGCAGGGGGTTCGCCATGTGCTCCCCCCTGTCAAGCCTCCTCTCCCCCCGTGGGATCTGAATTTGGTGCTCTCGGTTCTCCAGGAACCTCCCTTTGAGAATATTAGAGATATTCCCCTCTTGACTTTGTCTCAGAAGGTGGCCTTCTTGGTGGCCATTACTTCCATTAGACGAGTGTCTGAGTTGGCGGCCTTGTCCTGCAAGTCGCCCTTTTTGGTCATCCATAAGGATAAGGCGGTGTTACGTCCGCGACCTTCTTTTCTGCCAAAGGTGGTCTCGGCCTTCCACTTAAATGAGGACATTGTCCTCCCGTCCTTGTGTCCTCACCCATCGCATCCCAGAGAGTTTGCGCTTCACACTTTGGATGTGGTACGAGCCTTGCGGGTGTACCTGTCTGCTACTGCCTCTATTCGGAAGTCTGACTCACTATTTGTGGCTGTCTCTGGTCCAAGACAGGGCCAAGCGGTTTCGTCTGCCACCATTTCTAGGTGGATCAGACAAACCGTCATTCAAGCTTATGCTCTCAAGGGGCGGGCGCCTCCCTTTCCGGTTACGGCACATTCCACCAGGGCAATTGGTGCTTCCTGGGCTTTCCGACCTCAAGCGTCGGTTGCACAAGTGTGCAAGGCGGCGACCTGGTCGCCTGTTCATACCTTTTCTAAGTTTTATAAGGTTGATGTGGCTGCATCTTCGGATGCTTCCTTCGGCCGCAAGGTGTTGCAGGCCGCTGTTTGATGTTGCAACTCCTCCGTTGAGGAGCTCTGCCTTGTTTGGAGTGAAGTTTTTGGTTTTCCATTTATACTGCTCCCATCCCTCTTGACACTGCTTTGGGACATCCCACGTGTAAAGGTGTATAAGACACGCTGTGTCAGTCCATGGATGACAAGAGAAAATAGGATTTTTGTACTCACCGTAAAATCCGTTTCTCTGGCATCCATGGACTGACACAGCACCCACCCTTCTTTTCGAGTTTGTACTGCTTTGTTACGAACTGAGGTCTGCTGACTGCAGTGGGAGGGTTATGCCGGAGGGACCGCCCCCCTGGGCGGGGCTGTTCAGCTCTGGCTGTTTAGAATGTATGTATAACATCTCACATTCTGCCTAGGTCTTCTCCTGCAGGCAGGGACATAACCCACGTGTAAAGGTGTATAAGACATGCTGTGTCAGTCCATGGATGCCAGAGAAACGGATTTTACGGTGAGTACAAAAATCCTATTTTTTTGCTAGAAAATTACTCAGAACCCCCCCAAACGTTATATAGAGTATCTCACGAAAGTGTAAGTAAACTAACTAAGGGATGACTGGTCCTCTTTACGGAGAGATCAGGAGTCTATAAGACCCCAAATTTCTCCTCCTACCTTTTTTAAAAGCAGAAGATCGAAAAAAAAAAAAAATTTAATTGTTTACTTGTGCCATAGACCGGAAGTAACGTCGCCCCGGTCCTCCTAGATCATAGAGGTGATCAGAGACGATCTAGTCTCTGTTCACCTCTATCGCTAGCCGCACAAACTGTGGGATCGCTTCCCAGGCTCGCCGGTAAAAGTGGTAAGCCTGAGAAACGCCCCTCCCACTGCTTCTAAAATCGATCCAGCAGCTAATTAGCCAGTCGGACCACTTTCATGAGAAAGAGACCCGCCAGCTGAAAAAAAAAAAAAACTGGGGGTATGGCTGACAGTAGCTTCAGCCATGATCCCGATAAATCACTTGCAAGGAAATGTATTGTGGTCGACAAGTGGTTAATAGTAATTCCTGCTTTATTTCTATATCGGGTCTGTTGCAGCAAACAGACCGACCCGATATCTCGATATAACCCGATATAAATCATGTTAAAATTTGTTGCTGTAAATTTTGATGCGATTTAGGCATCTACAAACTATGGTTTATATATACTGGATTTATTTTTTTATACTAGTAATGGCGGTGCCATACTAGTAATGGCGACTTATAGCGGGGCTGCGATATTGTGGCAGACAGTCGGACACTAACTGACACTTTTAACACTTTGTGGGAACCCATGACACTAAAGCCTCGTACACTCGATCCGATTGTTGGCCAACAAAGCGTCAGACTTTTGTCCGAAGGGCATATGCTTGGATTTTGTCTTGCATACTAACGGCACACAATTGTCTGCCATCAAACACAAACGTAGTTACGTACTACGAGGAATTTCAGCTCTTTAGCGCCACCCTCTGGGCCCCTTCTGCTAATGTCGTGTTTGGTGAGCATTGATTCCGAGCATGCTTGTTTGTACTTTGGACTTTTGTGTGACGGACTTGTGTACAGATGAGACGAAAATCTGACAACTGTCCGCCAAAAAATTTACTAGCCTGCCATCCAACATTTGTTGGCGGAAAGTTGGAGAACAGTTGTCTGATGGAGCGTACTAACGGTTGGATTTTAGGCCAACAGTCTGTCATCACACAATTCCCTTTCGAAAATCTGATCAGTGCTAAAAATATGCACTGTCACTGTACTAAGGACACTGGCTGGGAAGGGGTTAAACATCTAGGGTGATCAAAGGGTTGTGTGCCTAGCCAGTGTTTTACTGTACTGCGTGTGCTGCTTTTACTCAGGGAAGTGGTGGATTTTATTCCACACACAAAATCCATCCCTTCCTCCCTGCCAGAACAGAGATCTGCCTTGTTTACATAGGCAGATCTCTGTTCTGTGTGTCTGCCTGATGATCGGCGGGTGCCGGCGGACATCCAGCATCTGCAGATTGGCTTCTGCTGTGAGTTATAACAGCAGAAGTGGGGCGGTGTGTGCGCCCCCTAGATGGAAGTGCAGAATCATGTATGTGGTTCTGCACAGGAGGGTCTCCCTGTAGCAGAAAATGTGCTATGGCAGTCCATTTTTATTTTGACTGTGTATATGCTATAAATCAAGCTTTATATTTTCATGCAGTTTTAATAAGACGGTGACCATGTCTATATGTCTAATGACCCCTAGCACCTATGCTTCATTCAGGTAACAGATGATTCCTGGCTGCTTGTTATGGGTTGATACACTTTGTACTTCCTTAATAATATATCTGTTTATGTATCTGCTTTGCACAAAACATTCCATTCTATAAACTTCTCTTTTTTTTTTTTTAATGTGTACAACCGGTCTTTGCCATTGTTCAAATGTTCCTTTTTCATTTTGAGCGAAAAGGGGAAGGGAAACGATGTTGTCTTGCAAGAGGAAATTCAATTTCAATGGGAAAATATAAACTAATAATAAACTACTTTTGTTCAGCCATGTCGTGTAAAAATAGAATGTTGGGAGTAGATAAAATAAGGATAATCCCGTTTTATATCCGTCTGGGCAGTTCCCTTGCACTGGACACATGGCTTTTTGAATCTACGATATCTATATTTTATTTAAGCTTTCGGCGTGTTTTTTTTTTTTTTTTTCTTTAAAGGGACCCTGTCATCAGAACACTAATTCCACCAAATTTCTAATATATGAGAATTAAACGCAATAATAATGCATGTTATTTACCTGCAAATGTAAAGAAAAAAATCTTGTTTTAGTTTAAAAAAAATAAAATAAAATAAATGCTGGACTGCTGCAACTTTCATAACCCAGACGCTGGGCCAACAGCAATTTTTTTGAAAAAATAAAGTGCTGTGTTTCTTTAAATCCTATGGTGAATAATCAAATAAATCCTGAACTGAAGTTATTTGTAAAACTCGTGGTGCAAAAAAAAAAAAATGCATAAAATCGTGCATCTAAACCTGAAATGACTGAGATTTATGAAAAATTTATATATAAAACAGAAAAATGTATACATCGCCAGTATTTTATACAAGGACTTGTTTGAATTAAGAGACTTTCATTATTTATTTTTATTGCTGACATCAACTGAATTTATTTTGCACGTTTGAATTTATTGTTTGATTTTCATTTTTGCACAAAGTTTGTTTCGATTAATGCGTAATTTGCACAATTTAATATCTTTTGCACATGAAATTAGTTCAGGATTTATTTGATTATTCACCATAGGATTTAAAGGGACAGTGCACGTTATTTTTTCTAAATATTTACCTACAAAACCTCCCTTATGTGGACATTCCACTAAACACTGTCATCAGCTGCAGTTTTTTAGGTTGGTGACGGGGTCTCTTTTTAAGTGCCATTGAGAATATCTATAATAAATATCCCCCCCCCCCCCCCCCCAAAAATACAAATTTCTTCATCAGTTTAGGGCAATATGTATTCTTCTACATATTTTTGGTAAAAAATATCGCAAAACTTGTATATTGATTGGTTTGCACAAAAGTTACAAAATAGGGGATTTATGGCATTTTTATTTTTTTACTAGTAATGCGATTTTTTTTATTTTTTTATCGGAACTGCGATATTGCGGCAGACAGATCGAACACTTCACACTTTTTTTGGACTTTTGACATTTATACAGCGATCAGAGCTAAAAATAGCCACTGATTACTGTATGTCATCGACAGGGAAGGGGTTAACTGTGTCCTAGGGAGTGGTTCTAACTGTGGGGGGGATGGGACTTACTGGAGGAGACCGATCGTTGTTCATATTTAGTATAAACAACAGATCAGTCTCCTCTCCCCTGACAGCACGGAGATCTGTTTGTCTGTTTGTTTACATCGACAGATCTCCGTTCTGTCTCTCTAGGGAGGGATCGCGTGTTCCTGGTGGCCATCGTGGCCGCCGGGCACGCGCATTGGCTCCGTCGTCGCACCGCGCGCCCCCTAGCGCTCTTAAAGCGGCCAACATATACCTACGGCGATTTGCCCAGGCGAGCCAACCTGCCGCAGTAAAACTGCGGCGGCTGATCGTCTAGTGGTTAATGCTTATGTTTGTCTTTGGAAGGTTTATGGATTGTTACTAGTAAAAGATATATTGGCATAAAAACTTGCTTGGCAAAGCTGTATTCATTCTGGCTGTAAATTCCTGTGAGCAGTAGAACTGCAATTGTGGTCTTGATTTAACCCCCCTTACCATCTCTATGCAGAATTTCCCGATTCATTCATGTAGAGTTCACTGCTCACTCTATCAATAGAAAAAAAACAGACCGCCTTGGATCAAAGGGATGAACTTCTGTGTGTAAATAATGAAGGTTTAACCACTTAAAGACTAAGGCAGCTTTCTGACTTGTACGACTTGTCCCACGACAAGTCGTTCCCATGATTTCCAATGACAACCGTTCATATTAGTACGACTTCAAAGTAGTCCCTGCACTACTTTGGTCCGACTTTGATGCGAGTTCAGGTTCATAGACCTCAAGTCTCCCTGAAATTGCGCAAATTTACAGTCTCACAAGTGTGAAAGGGGGCCTAAACCTTTTTCTGACATTTTGTTTCTTACAAAGTTAAAATCAGTATTTTTTGCTAGAAAATTACTTAGAACCCCCCAAACTATAATATATATATATATATATATATATATATATATATATATATATATATATATATATATATACAATTATAATTTTAGCAGAGACCCTAGGGACTAAAATGGCGATTGTCACACTGTATTTGCGAAGCGGTCTTTGAAAAAAAAAATTTGTGGAAAAAATACACTTCAATGAATAAAAAAAAAAAAAAAATAGTAAAGTTAGCCCAATTTTTTTTGTATATTGTGAAAGATGATGATGATAAGCCACGAGAATCATGATCTTTATTCTAAGCAAAAAAAATTTGATTCTCATTTTTAGCCAGAATCGTGCAGTTCCAAGAGCCCTTTCACACTGACAGCGCGGGGACATCGGCGATAAAGCGCTGCTAAAACTAGTAGCGCTTTACTGGCGTTTTGAAGGAGCCTTTTGGTCGCCTTTTAAACCCCTGCTAGCGGCCGAGAATAAAGGGTTATACACGCCCGCAAAGCGCTGCTGCCAAGGTGCTTTGCAGGCGCTCCAGTGGCACTGCCCATTGATTTCAAAGATGCTGCTTGCAGGACTTTTTTTGACGTCCTGCCAGCGCAGCGCCCCAGTGTGAAAACCCCTTTGGCTTTCACACTGGGATTGCAGATGAGGCATTTTCAGGCGCTTTACAGGTGCTACTTTTAGCGCTAAAGCGCCTGAAAAACGCCTCCCGTGTGAAAGGGGTCTTATGAGCAGTAGTATGAATTCTGAATATAGGAAACAATCTTCTGTCCCTTTTTAAACTGAGGAATTTTTATATGATATATGCAGCTTAATGAATGGTGAAATATGTAATGTTTAAACAGACATTAACGTTTCTGTTATCTATAATGACATCCTTTATTGCTGATGTCTGACAGATAAGAAATACTGTGCTGTTTATGATTGGATGCTATATGCAGAACAATGGACAAACAAGGATAAGGCGAATGCTCACTGTGTGTGGTGAGCGACATGTTACTGAACGGTCCAACTCCGGTCACCACCACAACACACAGAAAACAATTGTTGATTTTTTTTTTGTAAATAATAGAAAAAATGAAAATTGCACGGGCAAAAAATTAGGTCACACTAACTTACTATTTTTTTATTTTTTGTGTGAGCTTTTTAGAGGAAATCATCGCAAACAAGCGATTTCTGTAGCTCTAAGGCTGACCATAGATGGAGCAGATTTCTGTTTCTGCAACCACAGATTGATTCCCCCAGGGGATGTCGCCCCGCACCTGGAGAACACAGTGATTATTGCTAGCGATTAATTGCATGCAAAATCAGGCAGGCTGGTTGTACCCACGTTGATTGATCAACTTGAGTACATGCAGCCTGCCCATCTTGGTTTGAACAGGAACTGGCCGAGATTCCAACTGTCTGTGCTTGGCCTTAGTCAGACTTCTGTACCTGCTAACAGGTAGTTTGGCCCACTTTTCTTGAGCAAACTGCTCCAGCTGTTTCTCGAGTCAAGGGGGACTTCTTCAGACTGCAGGTTTCAGCTTCTCCCATAGATATATAGTATTACAGTCCGTGCTTATAGAAGGCCAATTCAGAATTGTTCAGGCTTTATTGTGCCCCGCCAGGTACAGCAAAGCAACCCCAATACATAACCAGACCTTCTCCATGTTTCACGGTAGGTGTTCTTTTCTTTGAAAGCTTCATGTTTTCCTCTGTGAACTGATATGACTTTCCAGAGTTTTTCCTTTTTGTCCATCTTTTGCACTATGCTTCTGTTTAAATGTGTGGTTGATTTTTTTTTTTTCTTCCTCTCGTGGCCACATCCAGTGAGGTTGGCCACACTCCCATATCCTATGAACCTTCAAGCCGAACTTTAGCTACAGGTTTATATACATTACTTAACTGCAATGAAGTATATCCCACAATGTGCAGGGTGCTGGATTTTTTTTATATTTTTTTAGAAATTTTCACTGCAGGGCTGCCTGGTGCTTGTCCTACTTCTGAGCCTCTGGTTCTATACAGGTTTGGGTGTCTGGGCTCAGCTGCACTAAAGATGATATGATGGAGACACACCTCCTTCTTCCCTCTCCTCCATTAAGAAAAGTTCTTTCACTGATTAGACTGACTGTAACATGATTTGTGAATGGAGGAGATCCCTACTCACAGATCGTGTTGCAGGCATTTTTGGCTCTAAAATCACTTAGCGCCAGGCTCCCCCCCCCCCCCCCCAAAAAAAAAATGAACTCTACAGTATTGGTAGCTGCTGACTTGTTTAATATTGGGGCACTTGCCTGTCCAGGCATCAAGCGATGTCCCCACCCGAGCCGATTCTTCAATCTGCTATTAGGTGCTGGTGCCACCATTCTGACTAAGGGAAACTGGCAGTGAAGCATTGCCAGTTTTGTAATTTGTGAATGGGCCGTAGTCTTCTGGGACCAGTGAAGTGTCCCAGAAGGCTGCGGGGGAAGGAGGGGGAGGGCCAACTGAGCCAGAAGTGGGAGTAGGTACCTGTCAAAACCAGGTACATGCTCCCCCCTCTCTCCCAAATAGTGCCAAACATGGCAGTGAAGGGGGGGGGCAGACGATCGGAGTGTCCCCTTTTGGGTGGAGCTTCGCTTTAAAGCAGTATTAAAGCCAAAATAGTAATACAGTATATTGCACCTTACTTTACTAATCATTGCCAACCTATAACCTGGTGATCTGGCCAGTAACACAACTCCTGTATTGGAGTGCCCCCCACTCTGGATGAAGAAGCACGGGGGACATTTGAACAGTAGCATTGTAATTTGTTAGGAAGTGAGGGTAGTGTTAGGTGTACTAGCAGATTTTGATACACTAGCAAATTGAAACCAAACTCCAGCTAACACTTTAAAAGCAGTTATAGCAATGTGTTTTTGTTTTTTTTCACTTTTTGGGATAAAGGTCTTCATACTGTGGTGTGACGTAACGGCGTAGGGAGTGCGAGAGGCTGACGCAGACCGGATCATACGTATGTTTAATCAATGCAAATTACTACATACATTGAGGTGAAAGTTCTGGGAGACCACTCTGTGGATTACTCAGATCATTCTACTTCTTTTATTGTGGATACTCCAAAAGGGACTTATTCATTGGAGTTATTTTTCCTGGATCACTTGTCCATTCACTATAGCTAGTATATCATCTTTGCAGAGACTTTTATATCATCTTTGCAGCTGTGGGACACTATGTATTGACTGCCTTTTACATTATTTTGCCCCTTATATTAGCACGTTTCATCTATATTGCACGTTATTTATTATTATTTTCCTTCTACAGGGTGTTATACATAGTGATATCACTCCTCAGCGCAAGATCACTTTTCCATTTTTTTTGCAGAATAGTTGCACAACTGTTTATCAAATCTATTCTGTTTTAATTTTAAAAAAAAATTGTACAAAATTAAAGATGAGGATGTGTCAAGTAAAGAGATATTAAATATGTCAAGCCTCACTGCACTGCAGCTGTAAGCTCAGTTTAGCAATTTGGGCGTTGGATGTACTTGCTGATGAGCTAAATGCTGAAGAGTTTAATGACAGGAACAAAGAAGTTCTCTGTGAAGATAATGGTATAGGCTTGTTTATGGATTTTTTTATTTATTTTTTCATTCGGAATACTGACTTAAGGGAAAAAAGAACTCCATGAAAATGTTTTATTTACTGCTTGTTTTGTCTAGGAGCGTAAGGAAAAGCTGTACTTACCTGATAATCTGGAAAACCATGCTCCCCCACGTCCAGCAGTGGACTGTTCCTGTCGTCCTCACATCCAGAGCCGGTCTATGGGCATGATGACGTCAGGAACAGTCCTTTCACAAGACCGCTAGCATGCGGGGGACAAAAGTGGCAGGAACCAGTCTTGCGCTTGGAGGATCAGCGGATTAAGTTAGGTACCGTATATACTCGAGTATAAGCAGAGTTTTTCAGCACTTTTTTTTGTGCTGAAAATGCCCCCCTCGGCTTATACTTGCGTCTGTGTCCATCTTCATGTGCCTGATCTCGGCCAGCCGTAGGTCCCCTGGACACACGTAGCCCCACTCTTCCTCTACATGTGTGCAAAGTTTGTTGTCCGGGGGAACTACGGCCGGGAGCATCGATTTTTCAAAGCCGGGCACCCCTTCCATAGACTCCCATGTTAAACTGTCATTTCTCCAGTGATTTTTGGGATCCTGTACTGGCCGGCCGTAGGTCCCCTGGACTCCAAACTTGGCACACATGTAGCCCCACTCTTCATCTACACGTGTGCAAAGCTTGTTGTCCAGAGGACCTACGGCCGGGGAGCACCGATTTTTTTTATTTTTAAAAGCCAGGAACCCCTTCCAAAGACTCCCATGTTAAACGTCAGTCTAGTCACACAGCGCTGGAGATCAGGTAGGGAGATTGGGCACAGTGAGGCATGCACATGGGCACAGTGAGGAAAAGTGAGGTACGGTGAGGCATGCAGATGGACACCCTAGGCTTATACTCGAGTCAAAAAGTTTTCCCAGTTTTTTTGTGGTAAAATTAGGTACCTCGGCTTATATTCGAATATATACAGTATATCTCTGCAATCGCCTAGACCAGTGATGGCGAACCTTGGCACCCCAGATGTTTTAGAACCACATTTCCCATGATGCTCATGTACTCTGTCGTGTAGTTGAGCATCATGGGAAATGTAGTTCCAAAACATCTGGGGTGCCAAGGTTCGCCATCACTGGTCTAGACAGACAAAAATGAGCAGGTAACCAATACAGTGCTGGCACAGCCCTACTGCATAGGAAAATAGAAGTTCTTCTTTAACATGTAGTAAATAGTAAACTATATAACAACATAGTTGTAAACAACGTTTTAGATGTTCTGCACATCTTTATAGAGTACAGTAAGCCTGTAATCTCTGCTCTGAGCAGAGACCTGTGTTGTAAAACAGTAAGGGCTCTTTCACACGGGGCGGATCCGTGCAGATCCGCCCCGTGAAGCTCCGCTTGCTCAGCGGGGATCGCTCCGTTGATCCCCGCTGAGCCAACGGATGACTGGGCGGTCCCTGCACACTGTGCAGGGACCGCCCTGTCAGAGCGCCGCTCTCCCCTATGGGGAATCGGATGACGACGGACCGTAGAGTCCGTTGTCATCCGATCCGCTCCGCCGACGGAAGGAAAAATAGGGTTTTCCTCCGTCACACTTTGGCGGAGCGGAGCGGGTCGGATGTCAGCGGACATGTCTCCGCTGACATCCGTGCCTCCATAGGGGTACATGGAGGATCCGTTTCAGGTCCGCCTAAAAAACTGACAGGCGGACCTGAACGGACCTCCGTGTGAAAGGGGCCTAATAATGTTTTGTAATAAGCTATGCAGTGTGTCTATTCATACAATGTGTAATGTACACTAAAAGCAAAGTCACTGATATATATTTTTAATAACCGCTACCTTTAAAGTAAAGAGTTTATCTGTCCTGCCACCCACTCCAACAATATCCGCTGAGTTGGCCGTAAAATATTCTGTATGTGACGCATTTCTGGGTGTGTTGATTTCATGGTTTATCTTCCAACCCCCATGTCACTACTATGGCCATGTAATAACGTAGCAGCTGGCAGGTAGAAACTCAGTGTGCAGAGGGGGACCAAGCTTTTGACACTCCTGGAAGTGTCAGATGCTGAAAATTGTTCAGCCACCACAACTGGTGTTCGCCACACATCTATCATTTTGACAGGAACGTTGGTGATTAAAATCCACATATTCTACGTTTTTTTTTTTTTCTTTACAGCAAATTATTCCACATGTAGGCCGTTCACAGGATTAAAGGACTGTTCATAATCGCCGCAATGATAAGAAGTCTGAGTCTTTTATGACCCTTTTTATATGAAACTGGCACCAGGCGGGCAATAACCTTTTAGATTATAAACGGACCTTTTCCTAGGAATCATAAATTGATCCAAATGTGTGTGACGTTTAATACAGTTTATAAATGGAGAACATTTGCTTTGCATTTTCAGGCAGACATAAGTATTTGTGTGTTTATCCAAAAATGTCCACATCTCTTAAGCCCCATACACACGGTCAGACTTTTTGACAACAAACTTCTACATTTCCAGGTTTTCAAAAACCGTGTGTGCGCTCCATCGGACAAACTTTTTTGTTTTTCATCGGACAAAAGTTCGCTTTGCAAATGGACAAACTTTTCGGCAACAAAAGTCCTACGGTGGAAAGTCCTTCCGTGTGTACAGACATCCATCGGACTTTAGTCCGAAGTACAAATACGCATGTTCAGAACCAATGTTAAAATCAACCAACAATAGCAGAAGTTGACCAAAGGGTGGTGGTAAAGAGCAGAAAAACCACGTGATTTTGGGAAAGTTTGCTGAAAAAGTCCTGTCGTGTGTATGCATACCAAGTTCACGGCCAACGCCCTTCAAACAAAAATCCACGGAAAAGTTTGTTTGAAGTCTGACCGTGTGTATGAGGCTTTATGCTGTGTAATGTGGTAATGATTATATTATGGGCATGTGCCAAATGTTTTGTGGCCCAAAGCAGAGCGGTATTTCTGAAAACCTTTTACAAAGAAATTAATACTTCTACTGGTTCAAGTTTAGCTGTTTATTTTCTATGGGGAAAACGTAAAAAATTAGGTTAAGGATAGGTGAGCCGCATTTTTTGTTGTCACCCCCCCCCCCCCATACCAATCCCAAGCTGGGAAGGCAGCTGAATGGGGGTGTATCAATACTGCAGCCATGATGCTTTGTTTTGTGGCGCAATAATAATGATCCTCTCTAAATGTGTTCAGCAGGCAGTGCCCCCACCTACGCTTTCTGAAAAGTGATCCACTGCGTATCTTTCGTCAAAGAGTGACACAGGGGTACAAGAGCCCTTACTTGGCAGCAAATGGGGATTTTAGGCTACAGTCCTTATCTGTAGATTGCTGAAAGCTCATCAAGTGTTCCAAAGAAATGGGTGATTAGTCTCTGATCAGATCAATAAAACATTATCAGTATAATAATCAGCGATTCCATTTTTGAGAATTGTTATATTGTGGCAGTTGTTACATGGATATGAAATCCAGAATGTATTTGAATCGCAGCTAAACTGGCGTGGTTAGTAAATGGCCATATCCAGCCACTATGTAGGCTTCATAAACACAGCAGATCTGTGGATGAGTACTGATGAAAAAACATTTACATTTTGTTGGCTATAGGAACATGCGTTGGAATACTACTTTTAGGCAGGCCATACATGTGTCGAATTTCAAAAGAATTTTGTTTTGAAAATCGTATCTAAGAATTTTCTTTCGAATTTGGCACCATTAGTGGACTGCAGCAACAGCTGATTTTCATGCGGTCATCGAATTTGAATAATCGGGTGTAACGGCACCCCAAATAGGAAAGGGGGTAACGCCGTTTAGATCCCTTCCCTCTCCTGGACACAAATTCCCTGTCGATCCTCCACAGCCAGACGACCACTTCCCATAAGATTAATCCTTCCAGAAGAAACGAGACGTACTCTGTCTCTTCCAGGATACGAGACAACGCTCTGTATTTCAAGTTCCAAAACAGGGAATGAGTTTATTTTCAAAACACATGGTAACACATTTCTCTTCAAAACCCTTCCCTCCCATCCTTGGGGGAACAGGGCGGGTTAAACTGTCCAATGACAATGGTGATACAGGTCAGGTGTGTTCAAACTTCTCCTTCAGTAAACAGTCTTAGCAGGAGGGGTGATTCCCCCCCTCCTCACAGAAGACACTTCAACATCCCATAATATGCAGCCAGACGGTCGACCAGCTCCAATCCACATCGTCACAGTAGCACACTTAATTCATAATAGACAATAGAATGCAATCACACCTCATCACAGCAAGGATTACACAACCCCCAACCACAGTACACACCCAATCTAGATACAATGTATAAACAGCATTGAATGTGGCTATCATAGGTCATAGTGGGGTTTTTCCATTTACCCTGTGCCCAGAGTGACCCCCTGTCACACAATCACATATTATAGTGGGGGTTTTCATTCACCCTGTGCCCCTAAGGGAGACACAGGGTGGTTGACACATAAGAGGCATTGGGGAAGCTGAAGCAAGGGTATCCCATACTGTCCAAGAGATTCTGGGTTCCCCGGGCGCTCCCGTTACATCGGGCATGTTGGAAATTTTTTGAAAAACCAACGATTTTCTAATCAATAATGGGAGAATCATGCGAGAAATGTAATCGAAAAAAGGAATACGCATGTGCAAGAAAAGAAAATTCACGGAAAGAAAAGGAGATTCCCAGCCACGAAAATTCTTTACTATAGCAACAGGAGGTGAAATTGAAGGCTTGGTTGGTCGAATTTCTAAATCAATGGTGGCACCATTGGATCACAAAACACATGGAATTTCTGATTTTCAAAAGAAATTTCTTTTGAAATTCGACCATGTATGGACAGCCTAAGACTTGGTTCACATCTATGCGGTTTCCCCGTGGCTGCGTTTGCTTGTGCACAGCAGCCCATTCATTTGAGTAGGCTGTTGTATCCACTGAAAACGCAGGGAAAAGCTCCTGCACCCCTTTCAGAAAATGCAGCTGCAGTGAAGGCGCATGCAGTTCCCAGTGTTTGAGGGTACCATTTGGAATTAATGGTATCCCCACGCATCTCCTGAGTGGGAGCGCATGTGTGGGAACAGGTACGGCCCTGCAGCTGCAACCACCTGCAGAAATGTGATCGAATCATTTAGCCATAACATATCTAGATTATAGTTTGAGAATCATTTAGCCATAAGGCTCCATTCACGCTTGTACAACTCCAAATTTTCACAACTTTGGAGTGCAACTTTGGATGTGACTTGTCTCTCTGCAAGGTTGGAACCCACTGTTGCATGTAAAACATTCAGGTACGACTTTCACGCAACTTTTGAGGGTTAACATTGAAGTCTATGGCCCTCCCAAGTTGCATGAAATTCGGACCACAGTAGTGCATGAACTACTTTGAAGTCGCTACGACTTGAAGTTACACGTATATGAATGATCATCATTGGAAAACATGGGGAACGACTTGTCATGCATCCTTGATGTCCAAAGTCGTATCACAAGTGTAAATGGGGGTATAACAGGCCTAGATTATAGCTCAGATCTTTAGATTACAATTTTCCAAGTGTCTTTTCACAAAGATTAAGGGCTAGTTCACACCAGAATGCAGTGCAAAAAAGCTGCGTTCTGTCCGTGTTTTCCGCACCACGTTCAAAATGCACTTGCGATTTGCAGTGGGTGTCAGTGGTAATGACACCCCCAATTCAGGTCAGGTTTGCCTGCACTGGATCACTGGTACAGTAGTGTGGTGATTTTACTACTTTTAACGAATGGGCTGAAATCGCACTGCAACCGCATTGTATGTTAATTGCACAGCGCGTTCCTGTGCGATTCATGGTGTGAACCGGCCTTTAAAGTATAAAAATGATTTACCTGAGATGTAGAGCTGCACGATTAATTGTTAAAATGTCACAATCTCGATTCAACCCCCCCTCACAATCTTAATCCGGCATTTCCACGATTCATGTAATGTGTAACGTGCAAAGCCGTTCTCTGACACAGAGCTGTAAAAAAAAAAAGTTGAGCGATAAAAAGAAGCATTGTATCATTTGGTTCTTTTAGATCAAAGGGATGAACTTTTATCTGCAAATGAGAGCAGGTTGTTCACTTAACCACTTAACGACCGCCCACTGTAAATATACGTCGGCAGAATGGCACCGACAGGCAGAATCACGTACATATACGTGATTGCCTTTGTATAGTTGGGGGGGTCCGATCGGACCCCCCTTCTTTACAGTGGGTGGTCGTTTTACCTTCGGGAGCGATCCGGCATGAGGGGACGGCCGTTCGATTCCGGCCACCCCCTCTCGATCGCTCCCGGCGAATGAGAGAGCTTCCCCTGCCTGCCAGGAAGGAGGAAGTGATGTCATCTCTCCTGCGGCGCTCACATATACCGAGCGCCGTACAGGAGAAGATGCAGGTTAGTACACAAAACAGCACACTGACACCAGGACACATAGGCACATAAGTGGCCCCCCCAGACACCCCCAGATCACCCCCAGCCCCCAGTCACAGTGTCACTGATTGCAGTGACCATTTATTTAGTGATCACTGCAATCAGTGACATTTGTGACTGTAAAAGTGTCACTACATTTAGTTTTAGGTCCAGTGTAGCCCCCTAACCCCCCCTAATAAAGGTTTAACCCCCTGATCACCCCCCAGATAACCCTTTCACCCCCTAGCACCGCCGTCACTAAGCAATCATTTTTCTGATCGATGTCTTAGCGTCGGTGATGCTGATCGTAGGCAGTAATTTTTTTTAGGTTCGCCGCAGGTTTTTATAGCGTCGGGTACCCCCATATATTACCTAATAAAGGTGTAACCCCCTTGATCACCCCCCAGGTAACCCTTTCACCCCCTAGCACCGCCGTCACTATGCGATCATTTTTCTGATCGATGTCTTAGCGTCGGTGATGCTGATCGGTAGCCAGTAATTTTTTTTAGGTTCGCCGCAGGTTTTTATAGCGTCAGGTACCCCCATATATTATCTAATAAAGGTTTAACCCCCTGATCGCCCCCCAGGTAACCCTTTCACCCCCTATCACCACTGTCGCTAAGCAATCGTTTTTATGATCGTTGTCTTAGTGTCGGTGATGCCGATAGGTAGCCAGTAATTTTTTTTTAGGTTCGCCGTCAGGTTTTTATATAGCGGCAGGTACCCCCATATATTACCTAATAAAGGTTTTAACCCCCTAATTGCCCCTAGTTAACCCTTTCACCAAGTGATCATCATATAAGTGTTACGGGTGACGCTGGTTAGTTAGTTTGCTTTTTATAGTGTCAGGGCACCCGCCGTATATAACCCAATAAAGGTTTAACCCCCTGATCGCCCGGCGGGTGATATCAGTTAGGTTTTAGCGTCAGAGAGGGTCTGCGTCACACCCCAGGCAGCGTCAGGTTAGTGCCAGTAGCGCTAACACCCACACGTGAAGCATACACCCCCCTTAGTGGTATAGTATCTGATCAGCTCAATATCTGATCTGATCAGATCTATACTAGCGTCCCCAGCAGTTTAGGGTTCCCAAAAACGCAGTGTTAGTGGGATCAGCCCAGATACCTGCTAGCACCTGCGTTTTGCCCCTCCGTCCAGCCCAGGCCACCGAAGTGCAGTATCGATCGATCACTGTCACTTGCAAAACACAACACACATAACTGCAGCGTTCGCAGAGACAGGCCTGATCCCTGCGACTCCAGTGCTGTAGGAGGTGATTTCACCACCACAGTTAAAAAAAAAAAAAAGCATATATGCCGAAGCATTGGGGCAGCAGGGGCGGAGGAGCGATTTTGCTCCTAATGCCGCGTACATACGGTCGAAATTCCGACGGAGGCTTGCCCGTGGAAAAGTCTGACCATGTGTACGCGGCATAACTTTTGCGGGAAGATGCCCCCATGCTTCGGCATATATAAATGGTGCATGTATGCCCATCATTAGAAGTGGGTGGATGAAGGGCGGTATTCTAATGGTGGGCATACCCACCGATCAATCTTTTTTTTTCGTTCAGCCAACAGGCTGCATGAAAAAAAAGATTACAATACATGTCCAACAAGGACCAGCAATGTACTGGTATGTTGCTGGACTTTGAATGTTTATACCAGAATGATGCCTGCGGGTTTAGGTATCATCTTGGTATCATTCTTTTCAGCCAGCGGCCGGCTTTCATGTAAAAGCAATCCTAGTGGCTAATTAGCCTCTGGACTGCTTTTACAAGCAGTGGGAGGGAATGTCCCCCCCCCCGAATATAAAAAGCGCCATTGGGAAAGCATTTTATCACACCGATCTTGGTGTGGTCAGATGCTTTGAGGGCAGAGGAAAGATCTAGGGTCCAATAGACCCCAGTTTTTTCAAAAAAGAGTACCTGTCATTACCTATTGCTATCATAGGGGATATTTACATTCCCTGAGATAACAATAAAAGTGATAAAAATAAATAAATATGGAAGCAACAGTTTAAAAATAAAATAAAAAAGCAAAATTAATAAAAAAAAAAAAAAAAAAAGCACCCCTGTCCTGCCCTGCTCTTGCCCAATGGCAAACGCAAGCGTCGGTCTGGCGTCATATGTAAACAGCAATTGCACCATGCATGTGAGGTATCACCGCGAAGGTCAGATCGAGGGCAGTAATTTTAGCAGTAGACCTCCTCTGTAAATCTAACGGGGTAACCTGTAAATGCTTTTAAAGGCTTTTAAAAATGTATGTAGTTTGTCGCCAATGCGCGTTTGTGCGAAATTTTAAAGTATGTCGTGTTTGGTATCTATGTACTCGGCCTAAGATCATCTTTTTTATTTCATCAAACATTTGGGCAATATAGTGTGTTTTAGTGCATTAAAATTAAAAAAAGTGTATTTTTTCCCAAAAAAATGCGTTTGAAAAATCGCTGCGCAAATACTGTGTAGAAAAAAAAAATGCAACACCCACCATTTTATTCTGTAGGGCCTTTGCTTTAAAAATATATATAATGTTTGGGGGTTCAACATAATTTTCTTGCAAAAAAAAATATGTTTTCATGTAAACAAAAAGTGTCAAAAAGGGCTTTGTCTTCAAGTGGTTAGAAGAGTGGATGTAAGCTTCCTAATGTTGTGTATAAAATGCCAGAACAGTTCAAAAACCCCCCCAAATGACCCCATTTTGGAAAGTAGACACCCCAAGGTATATACTGAGAGGCATGTCGAGTCCATGGAATATTTTATATGTTGACACAAGTTGCGGAAAAAATACAATTTTTTTTTTTTTTTTTGCACAAAGTTGTCACTAAATGATATATTGCTCAAACATGCCATTGGCATATGTGGAATTACACCCCAAAATACATTCTGTTGCTTCTCCTGAGTACGGGGATACCACATGTGTGAGACTTTTTGGGAGCCTAGCCGCGTACGGGACCCCAAAAACCAATCACCGCCTTCAGGCTTTCTAAGGGTGTCAATTTTTGATTTCACTTCTCACTGCCTATCACAATTTCGGAGGCCATGGAATGCCCAGATGGCACAAACCCCCCCAAATGACCCCATTTTGGAAAGTAGACACCCCAAGCTATTTGCTGAGAGGTATTGTGAGTATTTTGCAGATCTCGCTTTTTGTCACAAAGTTTTGAAAATTGAAAAAAAAAAAGAAAAAAAAAAATGTTCTTTCTTCATTTTCAAAAACAAATGAGAGCTGTAAAATACTCACCATGCCTCTCAGCAAATAGCTTGGGGTGTCTACTTTCCAAAATGGGGTCATTTGGGGGGGTTTTGTGCTATTTTGGCATTTTATGGCCTTCGAAACTGTGATAGGTAGTGAGGAGTGAAATCAAAAATTTGCGCCCTTAGAAATCCTGGAGGCGGTGCTTGGTTTCCGGGGTCCCGTACGTGGCTAGGCTCCTAAAAAGTCCCACACATGTGGTGTCCCCGTACTCAGGAGAAGCAGCAGAATGTATTTTGGGGTGCAATTCCACATATAACCATGGCATGTGTGAGCAATATATCATTTAGTGACAACTTTTTGTAATTTTTTTTTTTTTTGTCATTATTCAATCACTTGGGACAAAAAATATTCAATGGGCTCAACATACCTCTCAGCAATTTCCTTGGGGTGTCTACTTTCTAAAATGGGGTCATTTGGGGGGGTTTTGTACTGCCCTGTCATTTTAGCACCTCAAGAAATGATAGGCAGTCATAAATTAAAAGCTGTGTAAATTCCAGAAAATGTACCCTAGTTTGTAAACGCTATAACTTTTGCGCAAACCGATAAATATACGCTTATTGACATTTTTTTTTACTAAAGACATGTGGCTGAATACGTTTTGGCCTAAATGTATGACTAAAATTGAGTTTATTCGATTTTTCTTATAACAAAAAGTAGAAAATATCATTTTTTTTCAAAATTTTCGGTCTTTTTCCGTTTTATATCGCAAAAAATAAAAATCGCAGAGGCAATCAAATACCATTAAAAGAAAGCTCTATTTGTGGGAAGAAAAGGACGCAAATTTCGTTTGGGTACAACATTGCATGTCCGCACAATTTACAGTTAAAGCAGCGCAGTGCAAAATTCTGAATTCACCTCTGGTCCTTTAGCTACCAAATGGTCCGGGGCTTAAGTGGTTAAAGCAGACTTCCACTCATTTTTGTGTTTATTAAAACTGACAGTTTTTATTTTTTCTGTTTAAAAAAAAAAAAGACTTAATAAACACACACTCGCCTGTCCCAAGATCCAGTGATGCGGCCGCCCGAACCCTCACTTCTTTTCCCCGCCTCTCTGCGGCGCCGGCATTGCAAGTGTGAGCACCAGCTGGCTGCGCATGGGCAAGTGGTGCAGCGCCTCCTTATTGGTCGGGCAATCCTTTGGGACCTGTGACATTTCCAAGAAGATTGCAAGGAGGGAGGGGGAGAGGAGAACTTCTGAGCGGAAGTAGGAGCAGGTACCTGTGCAAATGTGGCATGTTTGGGGGGAGGAGTGCTTAAAGCGGAACTTTCCCTTTTTGGGTGGAGCTCCGCTTTAAAGTGGAAGTAAACCCATCGATTTAACAGTTTCAAAAAGCAGTTACATTCCCGGCATGCCGGGTATGCTAACTGTCACATTGGTTGTGCTCTCAACCAAACTGTCAAACCATCCAATGGCTGGTGTCATAACTGATCACATGTGCAGCAACATGGCAGTTGAAGATTAAACAGAGGCCAAGATGGCAGCTTCCTTGCCTGAAAATGATAGGAGGGTTTACTTCCACTTTAAAGACTAAGCCTTTTTCTAACACTTGTTGCTTACAAGTTAAAATCAGTATTTTTTGCTAGAAAATCACTTGGAACCCCCAAACATTATACTGTATATATTTTTTTTAGCAAAGACCCTAGAGAGTAAAATGGCGGTTGTTGCAATATTTTATGTCACACCGTATTTGTGCAGCGGTCTTTCAAATGCAATTATTTGCGGAAAAATACACTTCAATGAATAAAAAAAAATGAAACGATAAAGTTCGCCCAATTTTTTTGTATAATGTGAAAGACGATGTTACGCAGAGAATCGTAATTTTTTTTCTAAGCAAAAAAATTGAGATTCTTATTTTATCCAGAATGGTGCAGCTCTACTGTGATGGGACCATTTGTCTCAGACCTGCTTCTCTGTTTCCATCGTTCTGCCACAGATACACTCCAGAATAAGTCCTGTATTTGTTATTTCAACATAAGCACTCGATCTTTAACACGTTGGCCATCATATATAAGATCTAAGATGTTGGACCTGAAACTGGCTTTCCAATAATGGAAGGGGTTGCTTGCCAACAGTAAAATCGTACAATACTTCATAAACGTGAGCATTTTGCCTGTATCTGCTGTGGTAGCCGAGGGCTATTGTCACAGTACAAGGAATGCTTCCCATGGAAAGTCACACAAGGGAAAGTACCGTATAGAAGAATTGGTGTCCTGACAACACAGTTGAAAAGCCGGTTCATACCTGAGCTGCACAGAACATGATTTCATATTGTTTGGCAGTTTGCATGCTTAATTAAAGCTCCAGGGATTCAGACTTTACAGCAAATTAAAAGCTGAACGTTTACTGAAATGTTGCTGCAAATAACACCAGAGGGAACTGTGAGCTCATGTGGTTCTCCAGCTTCTAGAATCGCTACCTAAAAATATTAACACTGGATACATACACTCAGTGAAGGGGTCAGTTTTGCTTCTTCACCGCCATTTGTTAGATTCCCAGTAACGCCTGATTGGCTTATAGTGATACCCCTGTCCCTTACTGTCTGAACACTGATCTGCAGGACATAGATACCGGGTAAATAAAGTATTTTAATGAATATATAACTACATTGAGTTGGCATCTTTTTTATAGCTGCCTATACTTGCACAGCGGAAAAATTATTGCATATTATGTTATTTGTATGTCCACACCATCGATGCATGTGTATTTGACATTTTCGGGTAGTACCGGTATATGCATTGCAGTGTTCTGTACAATAATTCAATCATATGTTTTTTACAACTGTTCACTACTTTTTGATACTATTTTGTTGATAGTATAATAAAATGTAATACTTTTTAATGCAGTGTTTCACAATCCGTGCCTACAAAGTCGCACTCCTATGTATTATACCGTGTTTCCCCGAAAATAAGCCCGGGTCTTATATTTATTTTGGCAACAAAAGACACAGTAGGGCTTATTTTGGGGGTAGGTCTTACCATGTAATGTGCTGTCTTCCCTCCCCCTGCCTGACAGGAATCCCCAGTGTGAACCGAGTTAAAATGCTTGTAAAATCCTAGAATCCACTCTATTACAGTAGTATATAATGTACAATGTGTTTGTTTCTGTAATATAATTGTGCCAAATGCTTTCGTTATAGCACCGTTCTGCTCTTCTGTGACCCGCCAGAGCTCTCTTCCCCGCATTTATATAACAGAAACACACACATTGTACATTATATTAGGGCTGCAACTAACGATTATTTTCATAATCGATTAGTTGGCCGATTATTGTTTCGATTAATCGATTAATCCGTTAATAAGCGTAAAAAAAAAAAAATGAATTTTGCTTTGCATTTTTACATTTTTTTTTTTTTGGCCAATTTGTTGTTGGGCAGACTAAAAAACATAAATTGCCGCAAAAACACATTACATGCTTTTCTGCAGCTTCTCTATTGAAGTATATTGAACCAAAAAAACTAAATAGCACCGTTTTGCGTTAAAGTACTTGCCCTTTCCAAATACGCAGCAGCTGAAAAAATCATGGATGATAACATGTCCCATAGGAAACCATGTAAATGACCTGTAGTGTGTTTCTGCAAAAAGCACCAAAAAAAAAAACAGAGGTGTGACCCAGGCCTGAGATGTTTAGTAACATAATGGGTTTAAAAAAACTAAAATTAGTACAAAAAGAGCAAATAATCGCTGTAAGGGGTTCATTTTTTATTGTGGGACAGTGAAAGTAATATTTACAGTAGCGATTTGCTCTTTTTGGTACTGTAAAGGGCTCATTTTAGTATTTTTTTTTAACCCCATTATGTTACTGGCCGATTAATCGATTATGAAAATAGTAATCGATTAATTTCATAATCGATTAGTTGTTTCGGCCCTACATTATATACTACTGTAATAGAGTGGATTATAGGATGTTACAAACTTTTTAAACTAGTGCTTATTTTCGGGGTAGGGCTTATATTGCAGCTCTCCTGGAAAATAACGCTAGGTCTTATTTTCGGGGTAGGTCTTCTTATTTTTGGGGAAACACGGTACCTAAACCCGGGATGTTGGCCTCTATATAGCAGATACACATCACCTTGATTCTTTTTGATATCTATACTTACACTTCCAAGTGTGTATATATAATGCCTTTTTTTTACATTTCGGATTAGTAGGAAATATTTAATACCTCTGTCAAGTTGTATTTTATTTTTTTTCCAATCTGTATCCCATGTAAAGGTGCAAAGTTTCACCTTTACATAAAAAATAATAGCACTTTTTTTTTTTGCAGGTAAAAAAAATGCATTTTTTGATTTTTAAAACGAGAGCCTGGAAAGCAGTGCACCCCATGATCAGCAGATTACAGGTGCAATGTCAGGCTTCTTTACGCACTGCGTACAGCTTTGTTGCCCATAACTCTGTACGGTCTGTCATTGCAGAGCTGTAGGCAGTGTGAATGGACTACTAGCGTGCTGATCGGCGTACCCACAGTTCATGCAAAACTACAAGTATGTCTGTCTGTTGCGTGGCTGATGGTGCTTGTTTATTCATTTGTAGGAAACTGGGAATGAATGATGCAACTGTGTGGGCGGAGCTGTCACAGGGAAGGAAGGAGGGTGGGGGAGTAGGTGCAGGAGCTGAAATATGTCACACCCTTAAAAACATGTAACCTGTTCCAAAAGTGAATTCATCCTTAGATTCACTGCAAATCTGCCAGCGATTCGAACCGCTGTAGTGATTGCAGCCTTATGAATGAATTTCATTCATTTCCTATGGTGATGCTGTGATTGGCCCACAGCTATCACATGGTACCTGGGCCAATCACAGCACCTTGTATCATGGGATAGCTGTAAGCCCATTACAGCACACAATAGTAAATCAAAGATGTTATGGATGTACTCAAAATGTAAAACATTGCTGTTAGTGATCATCACTGTAACCGCAATCCTAGTGTAAAAAAAAAATCCCAGATCACCCCCCCAAAAAGTAAGAAAAGAAAATGTTAATGTTTTTAAATAATTATTTTTTAAATGTATTTTTAACCCCTATACGCCGACGTAACGCAAATGTGTGGCCTGAGTTTGAAGGAGTTGTACCGTTTTTCTTTAGATCCGGTGGTCGACTTTCTTGTGATAACAACCGATGCGGCTAAGAAGCCGCTTTGTTGTTATCCCAAGCAGCGGGAGCAGGCCTTCCGCGGCTTGCCCTGACTCTCCCGTCCCACCAGGAGGCCCAGGCTACCGGCTGGCCGAATAAAATTTAAAGCGCCCCCATCCCTCCGTGCTCACGCGCAGAAGCGAACGCATTCGTAAGTCGTGTCCACAAATGTAAATTCAAACCACACGTGAGGTATCGCCGCGATCTTTGGAGTGAGAGCAATAATTCTAGCACACGATTTCCTCTGTAACTCTAAACTGGTAACCTGCAGAAATGTTTAAAGCGTCGCTTATGAAGATTTTTAAGTACTATAGTTTTGTCCTCATGCCACAAGTGCGCGCAATTTTAAAGCCTAACATGTTGGGTATCTATTTACTTGGCATAACATCATCTTTTACATTCTACAAAAAGAATTGGGCTAACTTTGCTGTTTTTTGTTTTTTAAATTCATGAAAGTGTATTTCTTCCCAAAAAAATTGCATTTGAAATACCGCTGCACAATTACAGTGTGACATAAAATATTTGCCATTTTATTCTCCAGGGTCTCTGCTAAAAAATATATATATCATGTTTGGGGGTTCTAAGCAATTTTCTAGCAAAAAATATGGATTTTAACTTGTAAGGCACAAATGTCAGAAAAAGGCTTATGCATGAAGGGGTTAACACATACTGTACTGCCACCAGTCAGTATCCCTGTTCACCGCCACACCAATCATATGATGGCGTTGTACTGCACTGGTGACAGTATGTAAAAAAAAAAGAAAATACATTCCCATAGACCTACAGGAAGAGAAGCAGGAGGGCCAATCATTTAGTTGTGTCCCCAGGGGGGTGCTTTATTCTCAGTTACTGTCCCAGACACCGGTGCCATCAAGAACAACTTCCTAAGAAAGGAGCAAAATAACATATTAGAGTTTCCGACCCCTCCTCACAGATTTGAATTTGTTTTTGGCTTGACTTCCGCTTAAATATGTGAGTCAGAGTTACAGTATGTTGTGTTCTCTCCTTTTAGGTGACATGAAGAAAGAAAGGTGAAGTTCAGCATTTGTCCTGAGCCAGCCCGTGTGTCTATTGCAAATGTGTTCACAACCAAATCCAACATTACCAAAGTCTCACCGCTTTTCGCCTCCCTGCTAAACCAATAATCCAGAGCCAATGCTCACCCGACATCACAGCAGATGCTAGAATCAGCCACCTGAACCCGAAAAATAACTCATGAATATTCAATGTGGAGATAAAGCCCCTGGCAATGGTAGGTACAATGCAAAACAAGGAAACCTTTCTACCAGAATATTACAAAAATGCCAAGATGGAAAATGTTCCATTTCAGCTTATTTTTATATAACCGGCAAGCAAATGTTTACCGTTGTGTTGTAGTTGTGCCCATCTGCGTTTGAATGAGAACAGGGATATTATTTGCCCAATATATAGGTGTTTTGTAGTGGTGCACCGAAATGAAAATATTGGTGCCGAAGCCGAAAACTCAGGATGCACTTTGCCAAAATGGAAATTTATGGTTTTAAAAAATAAATAAATAAAAATTATATATATATATATTAGGGGTGCGGAAATTTAACGATTAATTGCTCGATTAATCGTTAATTTCTTTGATCGATCAAAATTTTTTTGATCGATTACGATCCGTGGAGTGAGCTCCGCGGTCTCGTCCATAGGAAAGGCCGCAGCTTCGGCCTAGCTCCGGAGCGCGGCGGCCATCTTAGTCCACCCTGCAGCAGCCTAGTAGCGGCGCGCTGACGTCATCATCAGCCGCCTGCTTGTGCTGTCCACTCTGCGGATGGTTCTGCCTGGATCTTAAGGTATGGGGGGGAGATGTGGACATTACGGGGGAGATGTGGACAATGACATTACAGTGGGAGCACATGTGGGCATTACATTATGGGGGGAGATGTGGACATTACGGGGGAGATGTGGACATTACAGAATGGGGGCACATGTGGACATTACAGAATGGGGGCACATGTGGACATTACAGTATGGGGGCACATGTGGACATTACAGTATGAGGGAACATGTGGACATTACAGTATGAGGGCACATGTGGACATTACAGTATGGGGGCACATGTGGACATTACAGTATGGGGGCACATGTGGACATTACAGTATGGGGGCACATGTGGACATTACAGTATGGGGGCACATGTGGGCATTACAGTATGGGGGGAAAAGTGGACATTACGGGGGAGATGTGGACATTACAGAATGGGAGCACATGTGGACATTACAGTATGGGGGGAGATGTGGACAACTAACAAACAAATTTCTACGTTTTTCTTAAAGTTTAATAAAAAAAATTCTTGTAAAAACTGTGCGTTATAATTAATCGAAATTAGTCGATTAATCGATTTAAAAAAAAATCGATTAACCGAACACGAAAATTTTAATCAGTAACAGCCTATATATATATATATATATATATATATATATATATATATATATATAGTGTGTGTGTGTGTATGTATGTGTATATATATATATATATATATATATTACACAATTTTGAAAAAAATAAATATTTTCTGCTATAATAAATATTCAAAAAAATAATGTAAGCAAATTTCTTTATCAGTTTAGGCCAATATGTATTCTTCTACATATTTTCGGTAAAAAAAAAATCGCAATTGCCGTATATTGATTGCAGAAGCTACAGCGTCTGCAAAATAGGGGATAGATTTTTTGCATTTTTATTATTTTTTAATTTTTTTTACTAGTAATGGCGGTGAACTGTGACTTTTAGCAGGACTGCAACATTGCAGCGGACACTTGACATTTTTTTTTTGGGACCAATGACATTTATACAGCGATCAGAGATAAAAATAGCCACTGATTACTGTATAAATGTCTATTTACATTGACAGATCCCTGTTCTGTCTCTCAGGAGCGATTGCGGGTCGCCAGCGGACATTGCGCCAATGTGCATTGGCTCCGACTTCATGCGGCGGGCATGCGCCCCCTATACCCCTTAAAGCGGCCGCCGTACAGCTACGGCGATTCGCGCAGGGAAACCAACCTGCTGCCAAATAACAACGGTGGCTGGTCGGCAAGTAGTTAAAAATCGTGCTTGCTGCATTTTTGGTGCATATTTGACAAATCACACCAAAAGCGCACCTCTCCATTGAAATGCATTGAAAACACAGCAAGACTGCATCAAAAATGCACCTGTGTTGCATTTTTGATGCATTTTGTGAGTTACATGACCTATGAAAAAAACACCATAAGCGCGGCAAAATCGGCAGCCATTATTTTCAATGCAATACTAGGGTTTTGTTTTACCATGCAATAACTTTTGTCTCTGTGCTGCATACAGATGTCGTCATATTATGCACCAGCCCAACCAGCCAGACAAATGTTTCGTTTAGGAAAGGGTCAGAACCACTCAGTACTCGGCACAGGAAGTCGTCGTATACAATCTCTCCAACAGGAACGCAGCCAAAAACTGATTTTTATTAGAATGTGGAAGGGTCTGTGCCTTCCTGTCCTGATAACAGTTGCAACCCCTTTTGTTGTACATGTGTTACAAGGAAAAGAAGTGATTGAAAACCACCCCAAACAGAAACATGAGAGAAATGCAGTATTAACTTTTTTATTGAGAACTACAAGCCGCCTGCCACCATGGCTGATGGTAGTTGCAGAACTCTGCACTGTATTTGAATTGTGACAGTGAGTGTGGGGAGAAGATCCCCTGCCCGCTGTCACAATGGAGGATCAGGTTGGGGTGGTGGCAGGTAATTTAGTTACACGTTACACCCTAATTATGGGTATAACATGTTACTAAAGGTGAACTTCGCCTTTCCGTTACACTTACTGTGATTCTGCCTTCCTATAATTTTAAGGTGGGATTGCAGTTTGTTCTCTCTCAAATTTTGTGTTTGCAAGACTGCAGAGGAGGGTAGAGTACAAAGCATGGAAAGTCTGATTCAACTAAAACTAAGGGTTACGGGAACTGTTGGGATTTACTCAACATGGCAGCCAGGTCTTGAAAAAGTGTTGTTTCCAGGGTTGTTCTCAATGCGTGCTGACAGTCAATACTGTCAGCGTGCATTGATACCCAGTGCCTCCTCTGTAGTTCTGGCTCCTGTGAATTCAGAGGGAGGTGCCGGTAGAAGTGCAGAGAGCGAGAGGTGAAGGAGGGGACTTCCAATGGTAGCAGTGATCACAGGCTGTGGGAGGGAGCACAAAGCTGGAGCACATGGCTGGATAAGGGGGGTGAGCTCAGATCATTAATCTGTGTAAGGCAGTAGTGTGATGCAGAGAGCCAGAGCATTGTGTGTGTGTGTGTGTGTATAAGGCAGCAGTGTGATTTTATGTCCCGGGATTCAAAATTGTGAGCTTAGTGGTCCACGAGGTCCAAAATGTTGTATGTAGTATTTTTAAATGGAGAACTGTGTACATTGTAGCTAACTCTTCTTTACCTCTTCCTTCACTAGAGGTCTATCATAGCCAAGATGTCCCTGAAATGGAACTGGTGAACATGTTAGAGGATCAACTACCCCAGTACAGGTTACGAGTGGACTCCTTATTCCTCTATGATCACCAAGACTGGATCCAGTCCCCAACTAAACAAAGCAATGGACCGGGCAATCTTTCTCCTGTTCTGGCTGAAGAGACTTTCCGTTACATGAGTAAGTGTCACACTGTAAGCAGAATGCTGGTAAAGTCT
Organism: Rana muscosa; assembly: GCA_029206835.1. Classification (NCBI taxonomy): domain Eukaryota; kingdom Metazoa; phylum Chordata; class Amphibia; order Anura; family Ranidae; genus Rana; species Rana muscosa. The sequence continues at coordinate 299,466,857 of CM055127.1, read as the reverse complement.
CTTTGCTAGTCTGATTTTAGGTACACTTGTCACAGTGTACAAATGGCTAACTGGCCTTACAAATTGGAAACAGGTACTTTTTAGGCATTGCATTTACTTTTAGATGCCTGCTTAGGCAAATGGGATGCTGTCTCAGGTCGGTCTCCTATGTAAATGTTTACACTTACTCCTCAAGGTTGAGACCTGGGCCTCCCCGTAATACCACATCTTATTGGCCAGTAAGCCTGCCCATCATAATGATGAGCTTTTTACAAAGTTGCATGAGGGTGGAGATCTGTCAAGGTCTCAAGAATTCAGCCACCCCAGCTGCTTGACTGCCATCAGTCCAGGCAGCTGGTGGATCCAGACTTCCTAAGTCGGGATGACGTGGCGCCTGGACTGATTCCAGTGAAGTCAGCGGAGAGCGGACTTCAGACTGCTCTCCGCTAAAAACGGGACACAGAAATGCAAAACTAATTTCAATCCTGTGACCCATAGGAGAAGCCCAGCCTAAAAAGCTCAGGCTGGACTTCTCCTTTAAACCTTTACTCTCTTTAGCCATGATTTATTGGCATAATACTCTTTTTAAAGTGGTCAAGGAGTCTTGTGCTAATGACATGCTGTCAAGCTGTACTATATTCAAAATGTATATGCCAGATATACAGCAGGTTGATTGCAGCTTGTTCTGCCTTTCCTAAATTGCTTTGTAGGTAGGCTAATTGGTCAGAAAAAAACAGACAAAACGAATAGGTGTGATCCTCTGCACTTAGAACATTTAGAATTGCTTCAGATTGCAACCATGGGAATTCTGAATATTACATTGATATTCTACCTAGTTATTTATTTTGGATTCCCTCTCAAAGGAGTGGAAAAATAAAAAAATCTATGTGTCAACCCAAGTATCAGTTTAAATGAGAGACATCTTGCTGTGAAGCTGTCAGAGATGATTAATACAGATGAAGTTCCAGCTGAACCGGCCAAATTTTCATCCATGTATGTCCAGCTTTGAGCTTTAACTGAATGACAAACGCACTGTGCTCACATGTGTTCTCCTGTTTTGCACTTGCTGACACCACACTACCAAGCACTTCTGCATTCTGTGACATTACACCAGTGCCAGCTGTCACCACACCTAAACACACTTTTGCACTCACAAACACTGCAACTACACTCTCTTTTCTGCACACACCAACACTGCAATAAAGCACTTTTTTGTGCTCGTTAACATTGCACCAAGATGCACTTTTTCAATCATCAGCAATTTTTCAATAGCACACACTTTTGTATTTACCAACAATGCAATGACGTACACTTTTGCACTGGCCAACACCACAGCGACGTGCACTTCTGTATTAACACCACACTCCTACGCATTCCTGCTCTAGCTTACAATGCAGCTATGCACACATTTGCACTTATGTCGCATCAGCATGTACTTCTGCACCAACATGCCCTTTTGCACTAAGCAGTACCATAGTACACACCTGCCGACACAGCAGTATTGTATACCCTTGCCAACAATGCAACTACTCACATTTTGCTCCCCAACACTTTTGCACTCGTTGGCACGGACACACTTTTGCTAGTAAGACCTAAGGAAAAAAAGATTACTCTTTGCCCTTTTGGTGCTGGACATATGGACAGTTCTGAGGCATTAGCTGTGTACATACCTAGGTGGGTTCAGCATTGGTCCAATGCTGCATATGTGCCCTGCCGCCTCTAAGATCGTGAACCGAGCGATCAAACGCCACTGAGTGCTCACTACTTAGTCTTCAGTGAGCAGAGAGCCAGTGACTGTCAGTCACCGGCTCTCTGCTCTGCCCCTCCAGCGCTCACTGTAGTGCCAGGATGTGCAGGAGGGGGAATGGCTCTCAGTGGCATGCTCAGGCTGAGCCAGCTGCCGGTCCAGACATCTCGGTGTATCCCTACATTAAAGTCGGAATCCCTCCCAGTGTCTGTACCAGCTGAGTGACATCATCTGACTGCAGACCTTAGCACGCTGTTGGCTGAATTTGGGTCACAGGGGTGCACTTATTTCTGCACAGGAGAATTAGGGCCAAAGGAGCTTTGGCCCTTTTTCTCCATTTACGGGAGTATTATTTGGGCATAGCTGGCCAATCAGAAGTTCTGCCTGAAATCATTTCCCACTTTTGCCACATGACAATGGCTGAGCATTGGTTTCATGACCTGACCTGCACTGAGGATAAACTGAAATGTTTCTAAAATAAAAATAAAAAATTCTAATGCTTTAGGATTAGTTTTGGCCTGGTAGTTTAGATAATACTGACCCATTTTTAATGCGATCCTTTAGTCTTTGGCTAAATTTAGGGGCAGGGATTAGGGGGTACAGATAGGGTATGGGAAAGGGTTTTAGAGTTTAGATTAAGTTATGAGAATTTGTTTTTAGAGTTAAGGGACAAGTTTAGGGTTAACAAAGAAAGAACAAACAAAAACATCCTCGCATTTATGCTGCAGCATCGGTGTGAAGCTGCAGCAGTCCCATGTCTGTTTTAGGCCTGAGAACTGAGCGATCATATAATCGCTTAGTTCTCAGTCTGATCAGAATAGAGAGCAGTAACTGTCAGTCCCTGATCTCTGCTCTGTTCCTCCAGCGCTCACTGGAATGCCGGGCTTGGGAAGGGGCAGCTGCAGCTGGCTCTGGCACTTGGTTGCATGCTGAGAGGCGGGACAAGTTGTCAATCAGGCAGGTAGCTGAATCCCGATAATATGATCGGGATCCTTCCAGATCCTCGAATGGCTCTGCCACATCAGCTGATAGCGGGCAATAGCCCATTATCACCTGATTCTGGGTCACAAGAGAGCAAAAGTAAGTGCACTCCTGTGACCTATCGGAGAAGTATGGCCAATAAATCTCTAGGCATACTTTCTTTAGAGTTAGAGATTTATTTTATGGGTTGGAGTATGGATCAAATGTTGGGTTAGGTTAAGTGTCTGCGGTTAATTTTAGGCCCCATACACACTATAAGTTTTCCTGCAGGTTTTTGTCTTCAGGTTTTCCAAAACCATCTAATATGAGGTCAAACCTTAAAAGTTTTAATTCATATGCAATCAGGCAGGCCCTTGCACTACATGGTTTTGGTAACCCTAAAGACAAAAACCTGCAGGAAAACTGATAGTGTGTATGGGGCTTTAGTGTTAGGAGGTAGGCTGTTGAGAGCTGTTTTTAACTATAAAGTTGGTATTATAGTGTGTGTGTGTGTGTGTGTGTGTGTATATACATACACACACACACACACACACACACACACACACACACACACACACACACACACACACACACACACATACTACAGAAAGTATTCAGACCCCCTTAAATTTATCACTATTTGTTATATTGCAGCCATTTGCTAAAATCATTTTAAGTTAATTTTTTTTCCTCATTAATGTACACACAGCACCCCATATTGACAGAAAACACACAAATTGTTGACCTTTTTGCAGATTTATTAAAAAAGAAAAACTGAAATATCACATGGTCCCAAGTATTCAGACCCTTTGCTCAGTATTTAGTAGAAGCACCCTTTTGACCTAATACAGCCATGAGTCTTTTTGGGAAATATGCAACAAGTTTTTCACGCCTGGATTTGGGGATTCTCTGCCATTCCTCCTTGCAGATCCTCTCCAGTTCTGTCAGGTTGGATGGTAAACGTTGGTGGACAGCCATTTTTAGGTCTCTCCAGAGATGCTCAATTGGGTTTAAGTCAGGGCTCTGGCTGGGCCATTCAAGAACAGTCACGGAGTTGTTGTGAAGCCACTCCTTCGTTATTTTAGCTGTGTGCTTAGGGTCATTGTCTTGTTGGAAAGTAAACCTTCGGCCCAGTCTGAGATCCTGAGCACTCTGGAGAAGGTTTTCCTCCAGGATATCCCTGTACTTGGCCGCCTTCATCTGTCCCTCGATTGCAACCAGTCGTCCTGTCCCTGCAGCTGAAAAACGTCCCTGCAGCTGAAAAACACCCCCACAGCATGATGCTGCCACCACCATGCTTCACTGTTGGGACTGTATTGGACAGGTGATGAGCAGTGCCTGGTTTTCTCCACACATACCGCTTAGAATTAAGGCCAAAAAGTTCGATCTTGGTCTCATCAGACCAGAGAATCTTATTTCTCACCATCTTGGAGTCCTTCAGGTGTTTTTTTTTTAGCAAACTCTATGCAGGCTTTCATGTGTCTTGCACTGAGGAGAGGCTTCCGTCAGGCCACTCTGCCATAAAGCCCCGACTGGTGGAGGGCTGCAGTGATGGTTGACTTTCTACAACTTTCTCCCATCTCCTGACTGCATCTCTGGAGCTCAGCCACAGTGATCTTTGGGTTCTTCTTTACCTCTCTCACCAAAGCTCTTCTCCCCCGATAGCTCAGTTTTGCCAGACGGCCAGCTCTAGGAAGGGTTCTGGTCATCCCAAATGTCTTTCATTTAAGGATTATGGAGGCCACTGTGCTTTTAGGAACCTTAAGTGCAGCAGAAGTTTTTTTGTAACCTTGGCCAGATCTGTGCCTTGCCACAATTCTGTCTCTGAGCTCTTCAGACAGTTCCTTTTGACCTCATGATTCTCATTTGCTCTGACATGCACTGTGAGCTGTAAGGTCTTATATAGACAGGTCTGTGGCTTTCCTAACCACTTGACAACTGGGCACATAACCCCCTTCTTGCCCAGGCGAAATTTCAGGTTTCAGCACTGTCACGCTTTGAATGACAATTGCGCGGTCGTGCGACGTGGCTCCCAAACAAAATTGACGTCCTTTTTTTCCCACAAATAGAGCTTTCTTTTGGTGGTATTTGATCTATTCTGCAGTTTTTATTTTTTGCGCTATAAACAAAAATAGAGCGACAATTTTGAAAAAAACACAATATTTTTTAATTTTTACTATAATTAATATCCCAATTTTTTAAAAAAAAAATGATTTTTTTTCCTCAGTTTAGGCCGATACGTATTCTACATATTTTAGGTAAAAAAAAACAAACGCAATAAGCGTATAGTGATTGGTTTGCGCAAAAGTTATAGCGCCTACAAAATAGGGAATAGAATTATGATTTTTTTAAATTTTTTTTACTAGTAATGGCGTCGATCTGCGATTTTTTTATTTTATTTTATTTTTTTTATTATTTATTTTTTGTGACTGTGACATTATGGCGGACACATCGGACACTTTTGACACATTTTTGGGACCATTCACATTTATACAGCGAACAGTGCTATAAATATGCACTGATTACTGTATAAATGTGACTGGCAGGGAAGGGGTTAACCACTAGGGGGCGATCAAGGGGTTAATATGTTCCCTGCTAGATGTTCTTACTGTGGGGGGAGGGGACTGACTGGGGGAGGTGACTGATGGGTGTCCCTATGTACAAGGGACACACCATCCGTCTCCTCTCCCTGACAGGACGTGGATCTCTGTGTTCACACACAGAGATCCACGTCCCTGGCTCTGTGACAGCCGATCGCAGCTACCTGGCGGACATCGCGGCCGCCAGGCACGCGCATCGGCACCCGCCTGACACGGCGGGCACAGCTTTTCCCAGATGCGCGCCCGCGGTGGCGCGCATCGCGGAAGTGAATGGGAAGACGTCCATAGACGTCCGCTTTGCGGACGTCTTTTTCATATGGCCCGGGCGCGAAGTGGCTAATCAAGCCCAATCGGTATAATCAAACACAGCTGGACTCAAATGAAGGTGTAGAAACCAACCCAAGGATGATCAGAAGAAATGGACAGCACCTGAGTTAAATATATGAGTGTCACAGCAAAGGGTCTGAATACTTCGGACCATGTGATATTTCAGTTTTTCTTTTTTTAATAAATCTGCAAAAATTTCAACAATTTTGTGTTTTTCTGTCAATATGGGGTGCTGTGTGTACATTAATGAGGAAAAAAAATGAACTTAAATGATTTTAGCAAATGGCTGCAATATAACAAAGAGTGAAAAATTTAAGGGGGTCTGAATACTTTCCGTACCCACTGTGTGTATGTGTGTGTGTGTGTGTGTGTGTGTGTGTGTGTGTGTGTATATATATATATATATATATATATATATATATATATATATATATATAATATATATATATATATAATATATATATACACACACACACACAATGTGTATGTATGTGATAGTTGGAACATTTTCGTAAGGTGATTTTTAGCTTTATTCTTGCCAGCAGAACATCCAGCTTCAGATTTCCAGTGCCTGAAATGAATTGACTGTATGACATCGGAATCAGAGACATCAATATATGTAGTATCTGCAGGTTGTGCTTGGAATGTGGTTTACACAATAGCTGACCTACAGGCCTATAATAAAAGTAGAAGTGTTTACAAGTAATATTGATGTTTTTATCTGAGTTGAGCTGGGCTGGGCTGTGTTTTTTTTTTATTGCACTGGAGTGCCCGAGGGAAAGTGTGCACAACTCTGTACATAGGTTTCACCCAGTACCTTGCTAGTCACACAATGCAGAAGTCAGGACTGGTTACACCACCCCAGGTCTGACAGCGCTGTGCTCCTTCATCCTAACAGCGATGGACAACGGTGATATGGATTTTAATCAGAATGAGGATGTTCTTAACTCCATTAGCCTGCAAGGTGAGCTTGCTTTGAATGCTCCAGTTTGTCAATTGTACAGTGCTAAAGGTGTAATCTCCCATTTTTAATAAGTGACCAGATCACTGTACTGAACATTGCAAACTTTTTAGGACTTTAAAACTGCAGAGAGAGAATATGGAGGCTGCCAATACAAACATCTTTTGAGATTTGTACTTGCCTGACTTCTGCTGTTCTGTTAGTATAAAAAAATTGACAGGCACTGACATAAAACACAGATCAGATCTAACTTTACGCCAACTTTCTAATCTGCATGCTTGAGTTGCTCAAATGTATTGAAGAGACAGCCAGGTAGACAGTATTTTTAGAAGGAGGTCAGCACTCCATGTTTTCTAAACTATTTTATTTTCATAGGGTCCCTTTAAGCTCTTTTAAATTAGAATTACCCCAGAGATGGGGGCTGAACGGTATCTGCAACTGAGTAGTACCTGATTGGAAACTACTGGGTAACACACAGGTAGGATGGAAAAAATCTGACATCACAGAATGGCAAAGGCAGTCTATGAGTAACATACTACAGTGCCTTGAGAAAGTATTCATACATTTAGGTGTAAATTTCACCAATAAATTAGTGGCTGTCCTTTTATTAATGATAGGCTGGCCCAAGTTGCACTTTAAATGGACTATTGTCAATTTTGTTTTTACATACAGTGCCTTGAAAAGGTATTCATACCCCTTGAAGTTTTCCACATTTTGTCATGTTACAGCCAAAAACATAAATGCATTTTATTGGGATTTTATGTGATAGACCAACACAAAGTGGCACATAATTGTGAATTGGAAGGAAACTGATAAATGGTTTTCCAAATTTTTTACAAATAAATACCGTATCTGAAAAGTGTGGCGTGCATTTGTATTCCATACTCCTTACATCTAAAGAGTGACATTTTTGCCCATTCTTCTTTCTAAAATAGCTCAAGCTCTGTCAGATTGGATGGAGAGCATCTGTGAATAGCAATTTTTAAGTCTTGCCACATATTCTCAATTGGATTTAGGTCTGGGCCTTTCTAACACATGAATATTCTTTGATCGAAACCATTCCATTGTAGCTCTGGCTGTATTTTTAGGGTCATTGTGCTGCTGGAAGGTGAACCTCAGCCCCAGTCTCAAGTCTCTTGCAGACTCTAACAGGTTTTCTTCTAAGCTTGCCCTGTATTTGGGTCCATCCATCTTCCCTGTCCCTGCTAAAGAAAATCATCCCCACGACATGATGCTTCCACGGTGGGGATGGTGTGTTCAGGGGGATGTGGAGTGTTCGTTTTCCGCCACACATAGCATTTTGCTTTTAGGTCAAAAAGTTCAATTTTGGTCTCATCTGACCAGAGCATCTTCACCATGTTTGTTGTGTCCCCCACATGGCTTCTCGCAAACTGCAAATGGGACTTCATATGGCTTTCTTTCAACAATGTCTTTCTTCTTGCCACTCTTCCATAAAGGCCAGATTTGTGGATTGCACAACTAATAGTTCTCTCACCTGAGTTGTGGATCTCTACAGCTACTCCAGGGCTACCATGGGCCTCTTGGCTGCTTCTCTGATTAATATATAAACAAGGGAACCCTCACGCTGGCTGGATGATGAAACTAATGTGGGGTAGTGGGAAAGATGGGGGAGGAATGAGATACTGCAGCAGTCACTGAGGGGTCTGGTTCTAATCAACAGTGAAACAATAATATCGTGATGGTGGCTGCGCTGTAGTGAATTAAATTAAATAAAGTGAGGTGAGAAGGAGTAGGGAAGGGGAGGGGGATTTAAAAAGGGAGATGGGAATGGGGGGGGGCAGGGCAGGGGAGGGGTTGGGTGGGGTTTGAAGGGGGATCGTATGTAGATCACTAGCTGAAGCTCAGCTAGATGGCAATGATGCGCAATATGCACAGTGACACAAATATACGTGCAATAATAATATGTGAACAACTGGTAAATAAAAAATAGTAATCAAAGTGAGAACTTGTGAAAACAGTGTCTGGATAGTCCAGTGATATACAAACGTGGTTTCTTAAAGTTCAAACATGGGAAAAAAAAGGGAATCACTAAGGCATGATATTAATCAACAAGCAGTGTCTATGAATAGAATACGCACACTGAATGCATCAGTAAACGAAACCAATGAAAGCAAAAAATCCCAGACAAGTTCTGATTGTGACTTCCAAGTATTGCAAAAACTATACTATGAATGAATAATATATGGATAAAGTCATATATAGAAATAGAGTCCCGTCACCAAAAATGTGCTTGAAGATTTTCATGTGACATCCACCCAGTGGTCACAAACAGCTTACCTCTCTAATTAGAGGGAGCAGTATGAAGCCGATTTCTGTGATGGAGATTGGTAAATCGTCCTTATGGCATAGTCTTTATGACACAGTTTCCATATGACTCCTTGGGATGCATGTAAGAAAACATGAAAGGGAAGAGCATCAATAGCGCAACTCTGTGAGTGCAGCCGGATGAATCGCGAATATATAGATTCGCACACTCACTTGATGTATAGTGAGCGTGGACCTCAATCCAAACGAGCACCGCGCTCGCGCCAATAGAGGAATGGATTGGCGGTTACGGACCCACACTATATTTCCTTCTTTATTTTTGTTTTAACTCTGTGACTGCCGCTGCCGACATCTGAGGATCGCACCGATTGCACTATAGACGCCAATCCATTCCTCTATTGGCACGAGCGCGGTGCTCGTTTGGATTGAGGTCCACGCTCACTATACATCAAGTGAGTGTGCGAATCTATATATTGGCGATTCATCCGGCTGCACTCACAGAGTTGCGCTATTGATGCTCTTCCCTTTCATGTTTTCTTACATGCATCCCAAGGAGTCATATGGAAACTGTGTCATAAAGACTATGCCATAAGGACGATTTACCATTCTCCACTACAGAAATCTGCTTCATACCGCCCCCTCTCATTAGAGAGGTAAGCTGTTTGTGACCACTGGGTGGATGTCACATGAAAATCTTCAAGCACATTTTTGGTGACGGGACTCTATTTCTATATATGACTTTATCCATATATTGTTCATTCATAATATAGTTTCTTTCTCGTACATCACAGGACACAGAGCGACATAGTCATTACTATGTGGGTTATATAGATACCTTCAGGTGCTGGCACTGGCAACTTCCAAAACTGGAAGTACCCTCCCCTATATAAGCCCCTCCCATCCGGGAGCACCTCAGTTTTTTGCCAGTGTCTAAGGTGTTGGCCAAGAAGTAACATGTGTTTTTCACTGAGCTTGCGTACAGGTTCTTTTGGGCCTCAGTAAGCTATTCCGGATCCGACCAAAAAAGCTTCATAGCTAAACGGTCGGTACCTGGGCCTTGCAAGAGAAGAGCAAGGTTTTGCCTGTAATGCCTCTCTTAGGAGGGCTGGACCCTGGGATCCAGAGCTCTGGTCATACCCACGACCAAGATGTTTTCTGTGCAGGGTGCTATACAGGTCCAGGGGAGTGGAATCCTTGGGAACCCAGTCCCTGAAGGTTTAATTACAATGCCTGCCGTGATAGGTGAAGTTTGGGCTTCTGTGGACCAAACAGAGTCCTGCGGCGAGGAAAAGGTAAGTGGGGGCCCTCAGGAACTTGGTTCTATTGGGGGACCCCCAAGCCTAATTTGTCTTTCTGCCTGTTACCTAAGGTATTCCTGCTAATATTCTGTGCATTCCTGTTACTACTAAGAAAATGTAAAACAATTTAATAGTAGGCAAGAAAAAAAAAATGGTAAGACCGCGGTACCTGTGTTAAACACTAGAGGCCGCTATGGTTCTTTTTTCTTGTAATGTGGATTTTTTTCTTCCAAAGTCAAATCCAGGCAGTTGGTAAGTTCTCTGCTGGGAAGCTGTCTCCTTTGCCCTGTTGCTGCGCTCATCCATCCCCGGGCCCTGCGGCAGGGACCCTGGCTCCCATCTAGCTCCTTATTTTTTTTTTTAAAAGAGCGCCGATGGCGCACGTGCCCGCGCCTCTATATATAGAGGCGATCTGGAAAAAGGGGCGGAGCTGGTGGATGACGCTCGGTGTGCGCCGCGGCGCTACTGCGCATGTGCGGGCGTCCAGCGTGTTTAAAGGCACAATCACAGCTGGCTATTGAAGTGCACAGACAGAGCTAGCAACAGTAAATAAGGCACACAGAGGCGGTTGATGCAGGCATCCCCTAGAAAGGCACTTTAGTAGCCACCAACTGTTATATAGCAGCAATTGTGCTAGACTATTATCAGTAAAAGTGGTGTATTACGGCTGGAATACCTCAGCTTTGGGCTTAGGAATATGCCGTCCAGAAGCTCCGGAACTAAATCTTCCAGGAAGCGAAGGGGGTCTCCATCGGGCTCTGAGGATCTTGGACATGCTTCTGCTGCACCAGTCTCCCCTGAAAATTCAGAGGTTAGTGACCGTAGAGACCCCACAGGAGTACCTGGTGCTGTGGCTGTCCTCAGTTCACCTGCTCCTGTGTATGTAACAGAGGAGGTTTTTTCCTCAGCTCTGGGAGGATTAGAAGAGAGATTGTCAACATTGATCGCTGCCTCCCTGTCACAGGGAAAGCACGCCCGATCTCCGTCTCCTCCTTCAGAGTCCCTGTTAGCGGAGCAACAGTCCCATACAGGGATCGACCTGCCTGAAGGGGATCAGGATGAGGTTGATTCTGTTATAGAGGAATCAACAGTGGAAGAACCTTTCTCAGCATCTCAAGCTGAAAGATTATGGGTTCAGTCTCTGACTAACATGGTCTGATCAGCATTTAAAATGCACCTTGCGGAACCATCAACCACTACTGTCTCCTCGCTGGGGTCGCTAAAAGCTCCCCAGACTGTCTGTTCCTTTCCACTTCACCCTTTACTGGAAGGGCTCATTTACCAGGATTGGGAACATCCTGATAAAATATTTACTCCCCCCAAGAGATTTCCGGTGGTCTATCCCATGGAGGATAAGTTCATCAAAAAATGGAGGGTCCCTACAGTGGACGCAGCCATCTCTTGTGTGAATAAATCACTGACATGTCCAGTGGATAATGTCCAAATGTTCAAGGACCCAATGGATAAAAAAATGAGTCCTTATTAAAATCTGCTTTTTCTACAGCTAGCTTGGTGACACAACCAGCAGTGGCAGCTGTTGGGGTCTGCCAAGCAGTGAAGGATCAGTTGAAACAGGTCTTAAGGGACTTGCCAGATCAGCAGGCCCTTGCCCTAGCTGATCTACCTAGAGCCATATGCTTTGCGGTTGACGCCATAAAGGATTCAATCCATTAGGCCTCCCGCCTTACGCTGTCTGTAGTACATATGCGCAGGCTTCTATGGCTCAAAAACTGGTCTGCTGAAGCTCCCTGTAAAAAATTGCTGGTTAGCTTCCCATTTCATGGTGAACGCTTATTCGGGGAAGACCTGGACAAATATATCCAGAAAATTTCCAGCGGTAAAAGTACACTCTTGCCGGTTAAAAACAGAGTTAGGGGTCCCTCTTTTAAGAGGCCTGCTTCTCCAGTCCCTGGGGCATCGGCTGTGAAACAGTTCCGACGGCCTCCTCGGTCAAATCCCGGGGGTAAAAATCAGGGACAATCGCAGGGTAATAAGAAACCCTGGGTCAGGAGAGGTACAAAACCTCCCCCAAAGTCAAATTCATGAAGGGTTGCCCCCACTCAATCGGGTGGGGGGAAGACTCCAGTTGTTCGCAGAGACCTGGCGGGACACGATCAGAGACAGATGGGTGCTCTCCGCAGTAAGTCTGGGATACAGATTGGAGTTAAAAGACTCTCCTCCTTCCCATTTTATGAGGTCAAACGTGCCAAGGGATCCCCGGAAGAGAGAGTCCCTCCTGTTGGCACTAGAACAACTATTGCTCCAAGGAGTAATTATGGAAGAATGGGGGTTCGGGTTTTACTCAAACCTCTTTACAGTCCCGAAGCCAAACGGGGACGTGAGGCCCATATTAAATCTAAAAGGGCTAAACAAATTCCTACATATCAGGACTTTCCGGATGGAGTCGATCCGATCAGTGGCCACTGCCCTACAAGGGGAGGAATGGTTAGCCTCGATCGACATCAAAGATGCTTATTTGCACATTCCCATCTTTCCAGTCCACCAAAAATTTCTACGCTTTGCAGTAGAAGGGCGCCATTTTCAGTTCAGAGCCTTACCCTTCGGTCTGGCCACAGCACCACGAGTGTTTACAAAAATTCTGGCCCCATTATTGGCCAATCTAAGAACACAAGGTGTAACGATAATGGCATATCTAGACGACTTGTTGCTGATAGACCACTCAGTGAAAAAACTAGAAGTGGTTGTTCACAAGACAATCAAGTATCTGGAATCTCACGGTTGGATTATCAACCGAGACAAGGCAGCCCTAAAACCAGTGAAAAGTCTGGAATACTTGGGGCTAAGGCTGGATTCAGGCCAGAGAAAAATATTCTTGCCTCGAGAAAAGGTGTTGTCTTTGAGAGATTTGATCCACCTAGTGGGTACAAAAAGACAGCCGTCCATACGCCTGTGCATGAGGCTGCTGGGAAAAATGGTGGCATCATTCGAAGCAGTACCCTACGGTCAATTCCATTCAAGGAATTTGCAAAGGGCCATACTGTCAGCCTGGAACAAAAAAGTTCAGGCCCTAGACTTACCAATGTCCTTGTCCCCTTCCGTTCGCAAGAGCCTCCGTTGGTGGTTGGTTCTCCAGAATCTGGAAAAAGGGAAATCCTTCAGTCCGATTTCTTGGAAGGTGGTCACTACAGATGCCAGCCTTATAGGCTGGGGAGCAGTACTGGAGCAATGGTCTCTCCAGGGCAGATGGTCGGATGCAGAAAAGGCCCTGCCCATCAATCTCTTAGAGATACGAGCAGCCCGGTATGCCCTAGTAGCATGGACATCCAAACTCCAAGGGTCCCCTGTCAGAATTCAATCAGACAATGCCACAGCAGTGGCATATATCAATCATCAGGGTGGCACCAGGAGTCGTGCAGCCCAGAGGGAAGTAAATTACATCCTGAAATGGGCAGAAAGATATGTCCCAGCCATATCCGCGGTATTCATTCCAGGAGTGGAGAATTGGATGGCGGACTTTCTAAGTCGCCAGCAATTATGCCCAGGGGAATGGTCCCTTCACCCCGAGGTTTTCCGGACAATATGTCAGCGGTGGGGAACACCGGATGTAGATCTTCTAGCATCCAGATTCAACGCAAAGGTGGACAGGTTTGTCTCTCGGACAAGGGATCCCCTAGCTTGCGGCTCGGATGCCCTAGTGTTCCCTTGGGATCAGTTCAAGCTGATATATGCATTTCCACCGCCACAATTGTTACCTCGATTACTCCGCAGAATCAGGGTAGAAAAGAAACCAGTGATTCTGGTGGCTCCAGCGTGGCCCCGAAGAGCATGGTACGCGGAGATTGTAAAAATGTCAGTGGGGAGTCCTTGGACTCTCCCACATCGTCCGGACTTGCTTTCGCAAGGACCGATATACCACCCTTCCTTACCAGCCCTAGGTTTGACGGCCTGGCTATTGAAGCCCACATTCTAAAAAAGAGAGGTCTCTTTAATCCTGTGGTAGCTACCATGATCAATGCCAGGAAGCCGGTATCCAGGCAGATCTACTATAGAATCTGGAAGGCGTACATCGCGTGGTGTGAGGCCAAGAAATAGCATCCACGTAAGTACGTAATAGGTAGGATTCTGGACTTCCTACAGTGGGCTGTAGATAGGAAGCTTGCCTTGAGTACTATCAAGGGTCAGATTTCGGCCTTGTCAATATTTTTTCAAAGGCCCTTGGCTTTGCATTCACTAGTCAAAGCTTTTATACAAGGAGTGATGCGTATTAGCCCTCCGGTTAATATTCCCGTATGTCCATGGGACTTAAACCTGGTTCTGTCGGTTCTACAGAAGCAACCATTTGAACCATTACAGCACATTTCCTTGGTTCTTCTCACCAGGAAATTGATTTTTCTAGTAGCCATTTGTTCGGCTAAAAGAGTGTCGGAATTAGCCGCTATGTCCTGTAAAGAGCCATATCTGGTTATCCATAAGGACAGAGTAGTGTTACGTCCTCATCCAGCCTTTCTTCCTAAGGTGGTATCGAGGTTTCATTTGAACCAAGATGTGGTTCTTCCTTCCTTTTTCCCCAAACCTAGTTCGGTTGAGGAAAAGTTATTGCATTCTTTGGATGTAGTAAGAGCAGTTAAAGCTTATCTAAAAGCCACTGCTCAGATTCGTAGAACGGATACTTTGTTTATTCTGCCGGAAGGCCCCAGAAGGGGTCAGGCAGCGTCAAAATCTACTTTAGCCAAGTGGATTCGACAGGTCATAATGCAAGCCTATGGCTTGAGAAGGAGACCGCCTCCGTTCAAAGTTAGGGCGCACTCCATGAGAGCAGTTGGAACTTCATGGGCAGTGCATCACCAGGCCTCCCTGGCTCAAATCTGTAAGGCCGCAACATGGTCTTCAGTACACACTTTTACTAGGTTCTACCAGGTGGACGTTAGAAGTCAGGAGGATGTCGCCTTTGGGCGCAGTGTGTTGCAGGCCGCAAAAGATCCTCATGTCTGATAGCGCTCAGCTTATGTATGGTGTATCCCCCCCTCATTGGGCATTGCTTTGGGACGTCCCACATAGTAATGACTATGTCGCTCTGTGTCCCGTGATGTACGAGAAAGAAAATAGGATTTTTATAACAGCTTACCTGTAAAATCCTTTTCTTGGAGTACATCACGGGACACAGAGCTCCCACCCCTCTTTTGGGGACACTTATTGCTTTGCTACAAAACTGAGGTACTCCCGGATGGGAGGGGCTTATATAGGGGAGGGTACTTCCGGTTTTGGAAGTTGCCAGTGCCAGCACCTGAAGGTATCTATATAACCCACATAGTAATGACTATGTCGCTCTGTGTCCCGTGATGTACTCCAAGAAAAGGATTTTACAGGTAAGCTGTTATAAAAATCCTATTTTTTGCAATACTTGGAAGTCACAATCAGGACTTGTCTGGGATTTTTTGCTTTCATTGGTTTAGTTTACTGATGCATTCAGTGTGCGTATTCTATTCATAGACACTGCTCGTTGATTAATATCATGCCTTAGGCCTCTTTCACACGGGGCGAATCCGTGAAGATCCGCCCCGTGAAGCTCCGCTTGCTCAGCGGGGATCGCTCCGTTGATCCCCGCTGAGCCGATGGATGACTGGGCGGTTCCCGCACACTGCGCAGGGACCGCTCTGTCAGAGCGCCGCTCTCCCCTATGGGGAATCGGATGACGACAGACTGTAGAGTCCGTTGTCATCCGATCCGCTCCGCAGACGGAAGGAAAAATAGGATTTTCCTCCGTCACACTTTTTCGGAGCGGAGCGGATGTCAGCGGACATGTCACCGCTGACATCCGTGCTTCCATAGGGGTGCATGGAGGATCCGTTTCAGGTCCGCCTAAAAAACTGACAGGCGGACCTGAACGGACCTCCGTGTGAAAGAGCCCTTAGTGATTCCCTTTTTTTTCATGTTTGAACTTTAAGAAACCACGTTTGTATATCACTGGACTATCCAGACACTGTTTTCACAAGTTCTCACTTTGATTACTATTTTTTATTTACCAGTTGTTCACATATTATTATTGCGCTTATATTTGTGTCACTGTGCATATTGCACATCATTGCTATCTAGCTGAGCTTCACCTAGTGATCTACATACGATCCATCCCCCTTCAAACCCCACCCAACCCCTCCCCTCTCCCCCCCCCCATTCCCATCTCCCTTTTTAAATCCCCCCTCCCCTTCCCTACTCCTTCTCACCTCACTTTATTTAATTTAATTCACTACAGCGCAGCCACCATCACGATATTATTGTTTCTCTGATTAATGCTCTACTTGCCCGGCCTGTCCGTTTAGGTGGATGGCCATGTCTTGGTAGGTTTGCAGTTGTGCCATACTCTTTCCATTTTCGAATGATGGATTGAACAGTGCTCCGTGAGGTGTTCAAAGCTTGGGTTATTTTTTTTTTATAACCTAACCCTACTTCAAACTTCTTCACAACTTTATCCCTGACCTGTCTGGTGTGTTCCTTGACCTTCATGATGCTGTTTGTTCACTCAGGTTCTCTAACAAACCTCGGAGGGCTACACAGAACAGCTTTATTTATACTGAGATTAAATTGCACACAGGTGTACGCTATTTACTAATTAGGTGACTTTTAAAGGCAATTGGTTCCACTAGATTTTAGGGGGCTGAATACAAATGCACGCCACACTTTTCAGATATTTATTTGTAAAAAAAATTGTGAAAAACCTTTATCATTTTCCTTCCACTTCACAATTATGTGCCACTTTGTGTTGGTCCATCACATAAAATCCCAATAAAATACATTTGTTTTTTTATGGTAACATGACAAAATGTGGAGAATTTCAAGGGGTATAAATGCTTTTTCAAGGAACCTTAAATAATGAATAAAGTGTTGTGTGCCTCCTATCTGGATGCTGTGATTGAACACCAAACTCCTAATTAATGACATTATTTGAGTTTGAGTTCTTTATATGAGTTTAAGTAAAGCCAAGCCATAATTTTTGCTAGTTTTGTAACAAAGTGAAAATGTATTCTGTTGTAATGTACTTGGAGCCAAAATATACAGCCAACTCTTCTTTCATTGCTTACAGCAAAGAAAATCTTACAGACTGCTAGACGTACATGAGAAATATATAAAACATTTTTAATATATAGCTCTATGCCAGTGTGTTTCAGCATAACACTGTTAATCTTAAAACTCACTGTGCCCAGACTATGAACATTAAAGTATTTGCTTTTTTTTACAAGCCAAAATATCTTTAAAACAAACCATCAATGACCTCTCTAGCTGCTTGTACTGTGGGGAAAAAAAGAAAAGAAAAAAAGGCTGACATTTCAGCGCCTGTGCGCTTTTGAGCTTTCAAAATATTTGCAAGGGGCGGGTTCATTTCATGTACAACAAAATCTGTTGGTACCATTCCTAATCAAATTGTACATTGTTACTATCTTTGAATCTATGTGTTGTTGATTATAGGTCGTTAACCCACTTCTATTATATAATCCCATTCTTTCTGCGCCATTTTAAGAAAGTTTCCCTGTGCCTTTGTTCTCTAAAAAAAAAACTGCACTATTCTACCTGTATGAGCTCCGCTCCGGGCACTCGGCTGAATTCTCTCCTCTATTCCATCTCCGGCTCATAGCTTCAGTGGGCGTGGCCAAGCCCTCCCGCTGACGTCAGTCGGGGAGGAGAGGAGAGAGAGCAGAGACGCCGACAATCGGCTGAGTGGCGAGAGCTGAGATCATACAGGTAGAATCCTGAATTTTTTTTACAGAACACAGGCACAGGGAAACTTCTTAAAAATGGTGCACAGAGGATGGGATGATATAATAGAACATATGAGTGCAGTTAGAGCAGCAGGAACGGAGGGAGGGTCGGGCACATTGTACGAGCAGAGGGGGGAGAAGGAGAGAAGGACACCGGAGACAGAGGAGCAGGCTGCGGATGACGGAGGCACGCAAACAGACCACGATGTCGGGGGCTCAGCAGCCATGATTATCGTGGTCTGTTTGCAGAGGGGAGGGCATAGCCAGGCAGGATCAGCCAGGTTTTTCAGGCGATATGGGGGTCCAAATGACACAGCACAAGCACTGTGCTGTATAACATGCTTTAAGGGAACAGGATCTGTATTTTTTTATTTATTTTTGGGTTAACAAATGCTTTAAAGTGATGTAAAGGCTCATTTTTTTTCCTATAAAAATAACAAACATGCTATACTTACCTGCTCTGTTGCAATGGATTTGCACTGAGCAGTCCAGATCCTCCTCTTTTCAGCTCCCTCTTCTGTGATCCTGGCCCCTCCCTCCTTTCGGTGACCCCACAGCAAGCAGCTTGAGTATGAGTCACAACTTCATGTGTCCATTCAGACACAGAACCCTGACCCAGCACCGCCCCGCCCCCTATCACCTCCCTGATTAGCTAGCTGACTTTGACAGCAGCGGGAGCCAATGGCACTGCTGTTGTGTCTCAGCCAATAGGGAAGGAGATTATGGGACGGCTGAGACACTCGTGGACATCCCTGGACAGAGTGGGACCTCAGGAAAGTGTTAGGGGGGCTGCTGCACACAGAATGCTTTTAATAAAAATCCTTCTGCCTTTACAACCCCTTTCATGTTGGAGAAATGATCTCATTCTTCTTTGTTCAACTCTCTTACATCAGTTTGAATTCTGATCATGAAGCCACTCCAAGAAGCCCAGAGAAAGTCAGCCATAACTTAAATCTTAAAACAAAAAAACCTACCAATAGATAAAGTACGGTACAAAGTATAAACATTATAAAACAATCCAATAAACTGAACCCATTTTATGGCACCTGCAACCTAAAAAACAAAGGCCAGGTTAATTTTGTGTCCAACAAACTCTCTGTTGGCACCATTCCTTCTCAAATTTTACTGAAGACCACTCGATCATCCCATAAAATTGGTGAAGAGAGGATGGAAAAAATGGGAGTTTCATTTTACTGACCAGAGATATGAACACATGTAAAATAAAACAAGTTTCTCTTATCGTCCATGGACTGACACAGCTCTCATACTGATTACGTGTGGGTATATGTCCCTGCTTGCAGGAGAAGACCTAGGCAGAATGTTGGATGTTAAAACATTCTAGAACAAACCAGAGCTGAACAGCCCCGCCCAGGGGGGCGGTCCCTCCAGACATTACCCTCCCACCTGCAGCTAGCAGCCTCAGTTTTTTCTGCCTAGCAGAAGGAGAAGACGTGGCTCTCTCAGGAGCCAGTCTCCTGGAAGATTTTACTTTTAATTTTTATTCCTTTGGGAATTTTATTATTTTATTTTTAAGACCTTCAATCAACTGTCGGCTGGGCAACAGGTTGGGTACACTGGTATCCTCGTAGTCTTCCCTGTCCGACCATCGAGCATGCCGATCCTCGCCTTGTGTGCGTGAGACTCAGTTCACGACATGCCCCATGACTCCAGGGGTGGCCGGGTTGCTTTCATGCTCCCGCGGTCCTCTCAAGATTGAACAGTACCTGACGGACTGTATCTCTCGCAGTGGACCGGGCCGACAGCTACGCAGTACTACTCTGTGATAGGTCTGTCTAGAACAAGTGGGTCCCTCTGGGACGGGTAAGTAGTTCTCTCCTGCTGCAGGTGAGTACATGCTGGCTGTGTTTCTTTATATGGGGGGTTTATCACTGTCTCCCCCCCCTGTTTTGCTGCTCTCTGCACCCTGTACTGGTGCTGTGCTGTGCTGTGTGGGGGTGCTTGGGGGTCACTCTGGCCTGGCTGGGGGCGCTCATGTCTTTTTTAGTGGAACTGGGAGAGGAGCAGTGTTCTGGTGTGTGTGTGTGTGTGTGTGTTTTATTACAATGTGCGCCATTAGCGCTGTGAGGTGATTTGAAAACCGCGCTCGGCGGCCATCTTGCAGTGGATCTCTGGCGCAGTAATGCATGCGGCCGGCGGCCATTTTCTTGAAGCCGCAGCGCTTTTAGTTTCGTTTTCGGCCTCTATCGGCGCTATTAAAGGCGCGAATCTCAGAAACAGGGCCGAGCAGCTTTTTCCTCACATCTCCTCACAATCTCCTCAGGCTTCACTCGCGCTGCGGCGCTGTTTCATACAGCGGATATGAGCGGTCCTTACAAGGGTTGGTGAGTCCTCTGGGTATCCCCTCCTCAGCCTCAGTGCAGCCAGTGGGTGGACTGTACTATTCACTGTAATAGGTGTATAGGGTCTCAGAGGGTGGCAGTATGGAGTCTGGTTCACCTGCTTTTCCACACTGTCTGAGGCAACTGGCAGTGCTCCTGCACCTGCGGTCCCTAGCGACTAGTTGTTGGCAGTCCTGCAATCATCCTTGTCAGATGGAAGCGGTGTGAGAGCGCAAGGGGAGCTGTAAAGCGCCCCCTCCCCACACATTCTTCTGTAGGGGAGTGCTCTGTCTCAGATATGGGCCTAGCTACTGCTGCTCAGGACCCTAGCTCTGAGGATTTTCATGTTTTTGAACAGGATGTTCCCTGTGAGGAAGACCCTAGTTCTGAATAACTGACAGGGTGCTTGTAAGTGAATTCATTGATGCTGTGAAGGACACTATCAAGCTGAATGTTGAGGCTGAGGAACCTCAGGTGGAAGCTGTCTCCTTGGTTTCTTTAAAGCCGTTTATTCAAAAAAGGTTTTCCATATGTGCCTTTTTCTTGATGCATTCATTGACCAAGTCTGGGATAAGCCGCAGAAGACTTTGACGGTCACGCGGCGCCTAGTCATGAGGTACCCCTTGAGGAGGACCTGGTTAAGAAGTGGGCTCTCACCCCAGTGGTCGACCCCCCGGTCGCCCGTTGGAATAAGGCTACCACGCTCCCAATGGAAGGGACTCCTGCATTTAAGGATCCCGCTGACAGGAGGTCAGAAGTGGTGAGTAGAACTATGTTTACCTTATTGGGGTCTGCCTTACGCCCTATAGTGGCGGCAACACTTGTGTCTCAAGACACTCACTCACAGGTTGAGCAAAGATTTTGCACCAGACATTACAGGTGCATAATTTCCCTCCTGAGACCATTTCCCTGGCTCACCAACTTGCGCAGGGTTTAGTCTCTGTGTGCGAGGCCACCTGGATGCGGCCCCTTTAATATCTGGGGCCTCTATCTATGCTGTGGTGCTGCATCGCTTTATCTGGCTGAGATGCTGGTCGGCCGACCTAGCTTCCAAATAGCTCCTGGCTGACTTGCCCTTTAAGGGCGGTAGACTATTTGGGCCGCCCTGGATGACATTGTTGTGGATGTCACAGGGGGTAAGAGCACCTTCCTTCCTCAGTCTGTTAAGGAAGAAGAGCCCCATCGTAGGCCGGGCCCTTTCTTTCCGGCAACGGCAAAGGCGTTTTTCGTCAGTCAGAATTCATGGGTAAGCCCGCCCAGACTGAGAAAAGTGCGGCTGGGGGACATAAGCGTCCCTGGGTGCGTAAGCCTACCAGGAAAGCTCCCAAGCCACCGCCGCATGAAGTCTTGTCCCGGCCCGAATCTGGGGGGGGGGGACGTCCTTGCTGGTTCACGGTTCAGTGGACCTCCCGGATCTCCGACCGGTGGGTGTGCGTGGTGGTCACCTCAGGATACAGGATAGAGTCCCGTTCCTGACCCCAGACAAATTCTTTCCCTCATTTCTCTCTCTCCTTCCTGCCCGTCGGGCGGCCCTCTTGGGGGCTGTACAGGGTCGATCAGGTCCGGAGTGATTGTACCGGTTCTGTCACAGGAGAGGTTTTTCAGGGTTTCTACTCAAATCTGTTTGTAGTCCCAAAAAGTGGACAGGGGTTCGGCCAATCCTGGGCCTCAAGGCCTGAATGCCTTTGTGATGGTGCAAAAGTTCCGCATGGAATCCATTCGCGCGGTGTTCGCTACACTCCATCAAGGGGATTTTCTGGCATCCTTGGACATAAAGGACGCCTACTTGTATGTTCCGATCTGCGCACGTCAACAGTAGTTTCTGTGCTTTGCGATCGGCGAAGTCCACTATCAATTGTGGCTCTTCCCTTCGGCCTAGCCTCTGCACCAAAGGTTTTTTACCAAGGTGCTTGCTCCGGTTCTAGCCTTGCTGAGATAGCGAGGCATTGCTATCATGGGCTATCTGGACGATCTTCTTCTAAGAGCATCAGAATTAGAAGAAGTGTGACTATTGTCAGTCAGACCCTTAGGGACTTCGGGTGGCTCCCGAACATTCAGAAGTCGGTCCTGGTCCCGGCTCAGCATTTGGAGTATCTCGGTCTGATCCTGGACTCCATGGAGGCATAGGTATTCCTAACCCTGGAAAAGTTGCTGACTTTCAGTCTGTAATGCGGGTCCTGACAACTCGGAAATTGTCGTCAACCCGTTTTTTGCATGAGAGTCCTGGGACTCATAAGAGCCTCGTTCGAGGCTGGTCCGTATGCCCAATCACACACACGGGCATTACAGTAAGAGATCCTGTCCACTTGGGACAAACCCCCGTTGTCCTTGGATCTTCAGATCCAGATGAGTCGCCCACTCAGGGCGTCCCTGACGTGGTGGTTGGGGTCCCTGGCTCTTTGGTCCGGGAAGTCGTCCCTCCCCATCCAGTGGACGGTGTTCATGATGGACGCCAGCCTGACGGGCTGGGGTGGAGTCTGGGGAGTCCTGTCAGCCCCAGGGCTTTGGACTCCGGAAGAAGCCCGTTTACTGATCAATGTTCTGGACATACGGGCAATCAGAATATGCCTCCCCACGTGGTCTCTATCGGCCGTCTACATTCAAGCGTAGACAATTGGCAGGCGGACTTTCGCAGTCGCCAGACGCTGGACCAGGAAGAGTGGTCCTTGCACCTGGAGGTCTTTAAAATTCTGTGCCGGTGGTGGGGCATGCCGGATGTAGACCTGAGGGCCTCTCGACTCAATCATAAGGTGTCAAGGTTTGTGGCCCGGTCCAGGGATCCTTGGGCGGATGCCTCGGATCCGTTGGTGGGCCCCATGGGGTCATTATCACCTGATATCTGTTATCCTCCGCTGCAGCTGCTTCCTCGCCTGCTGCGCAGGGTTGTGGCCGAAGGGATTACGGTGATCCTCTTTGCGTCGGGTGGGTCTCGGCATCATTGGTACGCTGATCTGGTACGTCTCATCGCGGACGTTCCTTGGCGGTTGCCAATAAGGGAGGACCTTCTGTTTCAAGGTCCTATTTTTAATCCTGTTTTACAGTCTCTGACTTAACAGCATAGCTATTAAAAGCCAGGTGCCGAGAGCCAGAGGTCTCTCGGATTCGGTCATTTCGACCATGTTCATGGCACGGATGTCTTCCGCTTGAAAGATATATCACCGTACCTGGGAAGCTTACATCGCTATGTGCGAAGAGCTTGACTAGCGTCCACAGATGTATTCTGTCCCCAGTATCCTGCGGTCCTTGCAGCGTGGTGTGACCCAAATGCTTGCTTTGAGTACCATTAGGGGTCAGTTTTCGGCTTTGGCCGTCTTCCTTCAGCAACCGCTAGCGGGTCATTCTTTTGTAGCACCTTTGTGCAGGGGGTTCGCCATGTGCTCCCTCCTGTTGAAACCTCCTCTCCCTCCTCGGGATTTGAATTTGGTGCTCTCGGTTCTCCAGGAACCTCACATTGAAAATATCAGAGATATTCCCCTCTTGACCTTGTCTCAGGAGGTGGCCTTCTTAGTGGCTATTATTTCTGTCAGACGGGTGTCTGAGTTGGCGGCCTTGTCCTGCAAGTCGCCCTATTTGGTCATCCATAAGGATAAGGCGGTGTTGCGTCCGCGACCTTCCTTTTGCAAAAGGTGGTCTCGGTTTTTCACCTACATGTGGACATTGTCCTCCCGTCCTTGTGTCCTCACACATCGCATTCCAGAGGGTTTGCGCTTCACATATTTTATGTGGTACGTGATAGGACTGGGAAAAAAAATCGATTTTAATCTTGAATCGAGTTTTGAGTTCAAATCGATTCAGATTTGAAGAAAATCCATTTTTTTACATTTTTTTTTTTACATTTTTTTTCCTTCAAAGTTTCCGTAGCAGGGCTGCAGGGGGCGTATCCGGAATGGCACTGGGCGGCGTTACCCCAATTACATCTACTCGCCGCAGCCGCCGCGAGTATATGTAATGTAACACTAACTAACCGCAAGCCGCCGTCTGCCTACCTGATCAGCGTGTCATGCAGACAGACGGCGGCCATTGCAGTGTTCAAAAGCCGCGCCTCCCGAGTCCTCGTCTGTGATAGGCGGAACACTCAATTTCACAGCAGGCAGTGTTCAGCCTATCACGGACATCCTCTCATCCTCGTCTGTGTTATGAGGATGAGTGGATGTCCATGATAGGCGGAACACTGAATGCTGGGAAATTGAGTGTTCCGCCTATCACAGACGAGGAGGAGGCGTGGCTTTTGAATACTGGAATGGCCGCCGGTGTAGCAGTAAAATCGGTATCCCATGAAAATCTGCATCAGGTACGGGCACAGTGATTGAAGCATGGGCACAGTGAAGCACGGGCACAGTTCAATTCAACTAAGAGTAACCTCAAGATTTTTTGTTGTTGTTTTATTAGCTAAATCCAAATACAGTATTAATAATTTGGATGTTTAACAATCTTTGTTGCACACTGTACACTGACTTTGCAGTTAGAGAAAGGGTTTGCCTTTGCAATTTTGTTTGTTGATGCACTTCAATTAATATAATAAAAAAAAAAATCGAATCGTAAATCGAGTTTTTTATAAAAAAATCGCAGATTTTTTTTTTTTGGGGAAAATCGCCCAGCCCTAGTACGTGATATGACTCACTAGTTGTGTCTGTCTCAGGTCCGAACAGGGTCGAGCGGTGTCGTCTGCCACCTTTTCTAGATGGATCAGACAGACTGTTATACAGGCTTATGCCATTAAGGCGGTGGCCCCTCCCTTTCCGGTTACGGCGCATGCCACCAGGGCAATTAGTGCTTCCTGGGTTTTCCGACATCAAGCGTCGGTTGCACAAGTGTGCAAGGCGGCAACCTGGTCGTCCGTTCATGCCTTTTCAAAATTCTATAAGGTTGATGTGGCTGCATCTTCGGATGCTTTCTACGGCCGCAAAGTGTTGCAGGCTGCTGTTTAATGTTGCAACTCCTCTGTTGAGGAGCTCTGCTGGTTTGGAGTGAAGTTTTGGTTGTTCCTTTTACTATTTTGCTCCCATCCTTTTCTTATACTGCTTTGGGACGTCCCACACGTAATCAGTATGAGAGCTGTGTCAGTCCATGGACGATAAGAGAAAATAGGACTTTTGTACTCACCGTAAAATCTGTTTCTCTGACGTCCATGGACTGACACAGCACCCACCCTTCCTTTTAAGGTTTGCACTGCTTTGTTACGAACTGAGGCTGCTAGCTGCAGGTGGGAGGGTAATGTCCGGAGGGACCGCCCCCTGGGTGGGGCTGTTCAGCTCTGGCTTTTAGAATGTATGTATAACATTTCACATTCTGCCTAGGTCTTCTCCTGCAAGCAGGGACATAACCCACGTGTAAAGTGTAAAGAGACACCGTGTCAGTCCATGGATGTCAGAGAAAAGGATTTTACGGTGAGTACAAAAAATCCTATTTTTTTTATTACAAAAATGTAATGGATCGTAAATACAACATACAACTATAATGCAGTGTGTGGACTGATTCATGATATCTTGTATAATATAGTGATTGATGCTAACAATTTACCTGTTTATCACTTTTTAATATTTGTAATAAAAACTTTTGTTTTATTTTATATGTAATTCATATCTCTGGTGGGAACAAGGAGTCCCATTTTTTTACATTTTTCTCTTCACTGCTTTTATGGGAGGATTGAGTGGTCTTCAATACAATTAAAATGTATTTCTTCGCTAGGCCTTTAGCTAGAGGTGATTGAGAGCTTTTTTTTTTTAATTTTTTTTTTAAGGGTTTTTATTGTTTGTTCAAAACATGTAAATCTTTTGGTGTGCCTAGTCTGGGCACAGGTTCAGCAAACAGTCTGAATCTAACTAGATCCAGACCTAATTATCTGGCAGAATGAAGGTGTGTGTTTTTTATTTTGTTAATGGTCATGACTCTTGAACCAAATATACATAATTGAAGTAAGACAGAAGATACATTTTGGATGATTTTTGATCCAAATTTTTTTAGATTTTTGATTGATTGGAAGATCCATCAGTCAGGGAATATCTGCAGAGGTTGCAGGTTACCCATAGTAGTGAACATTTTCAAACTGACATCAGTGGCAACTTATTAAGCTGTCTGCTTGTGGTACATTTTTCACACATTAATTATATAAGGTTGGCGAAGGGTACAATATGTTCTGTCTGACCTATAAAAACTGTTGGTAAACTACTTTCTAAAAGTGAGCAAAAAGGAAGGAAGCATGCATCCTAGAAGATATCACGCTATAGATGAATATGGCGGTTGCTTGGTATAATAGAACTATGAACATTACATGACAGCATTGTATAATAACAATTGGCAGTCAATCGTTTATTGATATACAAGTGGAACCTCGGTTTAAGAGTAACTTGGTTTGAAAGCAATTTGATTTGCAAGAAATGTAAAAAAAAAGAATCCTGACTCGGTTTGCGAGTGTTGACTCGCAAGACGAGCAGAATTTAAGTTGAATACACCTGCAGTACCGCATTTGGTCTGAGGTACGGGGGCGCAGGAGTTGAGCATTGCCTAAATAGGCCTGCAGTACCGCATTTGGCCTGAGGTACGGGGGCGTAGGAGCAGAGCTAAACAGCGACGATTGCAGCCGATCGCCGCTGTTCGGCGATGCTCAGAAAGACACGGAAATACTCAGTTTCCGTTCCTTTCCGATGTTTGCCGAGGTCAGCTGAAGTGTCCTCTGGGCCCTTTGTGCCGTTTCCGAGGCTCTCCGGCGCCCCCCCCACCTTTGGCCGCATTCGGTATTGCATCCCATTGAAGTCAATGCGGAACAAATTATTTTTGTTTCCATTGACTTCAGTGGGAATACTCGCTTTGATATGCGAGTACTTTGGATTACGAGCATACTCCTGGAACGGATTATGCTCGTAATTCGAGGTTCAACTGTATATGAAATATGACAATAATTATAATAACATTATCATGCATAATAATAGCATAATAAGTAAAAAATTTAGACATTATAGAGAACCAAATTCATTGAAACGTGTCTCCATAGTAAATAGGGGTGTCTTTAGTTCATCTGTACAATCCCAATTGGTATATATGGTAGTTGATAGTAATGGTACAAAATATAAGCGAGGAGGCATCTATTGGCTCAACGCGTTTCGTGGCAACTGCCACTCTTCAGGAGCAAGTATGGGGTAGATGTCTATAAGTATTGAAACACATAATTAATCTGTTAAAGGATAGAATGGTAGGTCTTTCTATAGGGGGGGGGGGAATAACTATTTCCCAAAACTACTTACAGAAATGCCAATGAGACTGGGTGCAGGCGTGGAGGGCCTGAGGCCGACCGGAGAGAACATCAGTCCCGGGAGCTGAGTTGGACAAACCCAGACATGGAGGCGCTTGGCGGTATATGCCTTGCGCTCTCATATAAAGTCCCAACTTTTTGCTTTTTATCTACTTTCTAAAAGTGGATTTGGTATAAATATTGTCTTTGTGTTCTTGCTCATTCTTCCCAGAATGATTTGTATTCTTATTTCCTTTTCTTTTCTTTTTCTTCCCTTCTCTTCTCTACCTTTCTTAAGCTTTTGTTGAACTTCCAACCACTTCGTTTGATGACTCTTGTAAATCAAGTCAGAGTTCACAAGGTAATCTTAAATTGATTCTTTAACAAAAACTACATCGTTGGAATTGATTGCACCTCCTTTGGAAAAAGTGTTTTGTCATTTCCAGCTTTACAAATGACATAATTAGGTTGTCTGAATCACCATAGCTAGAAAAAGGCCGGACAGTGCACCGAAGGTGGGACAAGTTAGATGATCGCTGTGCAGTCTTGGAGACTATCCACACTCCTATTTAGAAATCTATTAAATACTTGGAACATGAGACAGACATATCTAGAGCCACAGTGTGCAGGAAGGTGACAGACGTGTATGGAGGGATTTATGATGTGATCATGCATAGATTGCACAAACCGATACACTTCTGCACTCATATCTGCCATCATATACGGTATTAGGTGCTACATATTTGCCTGGTCCCTAACACCCATGTATATTCTTCATTTCTCCAGTTCTAAGTTCAGAACGAATAGATCAGATGGCTAGAAGCTATAATGACACAGATATGCTAAGTCACTTACTGACTGAGGTAAGTCTACTCCCCCTTATTTTGTGACAACAAATCATTATGAGTGATTGTAAATGATTATTGCATCTGTAACAAACATTCTATAACTTGCGTCTGAACCTGTAGTTGTTTGTCAAACATAATCTGTAATACAGAACAAAGTGTGATGGAGAGGTGGGGTCAGTACAGTTGTGTAAGAATAACATACCTTTGCTCATATAATGCTGTTTTAATGCATTAAGAGAACCAGTCATGAGAGCATTGTGAGATCTGCCGATACTATATTGTGTTTTTATTGTACAAATTGTGGAGCTGGCCTCCAAATTCTTTATTCACTAATGTACCTCACCATTAATTAGTCGCTGACCCTGAACAGAGGCAACTCCTGTGTTGCTGTTCTCTTTAAAGTGGAGCTCCACTCTAAATTTACACTTATGCTAATCAGAACCCTCCCCCCTCAGGTGTCACAATTGACACCTTTCAGGGGGGAGGGGGGTGAAGATACCTGTCTAAGACAGGTATTTTCACCCACATCCGGGAGTCCTCTCTCCGGGAATCTGCGGGAGTGACGTCACTTCCCCCAGACTTCCCTTAGTGTTCTGGGAGACACTCGGCTCCCAGAACACAGGAGAACGAATCAGAACGGCGCAGCGCGACTCGCGCATGCGCCGTAGGGAACCGGGCATGAAGCCGCAGGGCTTCACTTCCTGGTTCCCTCAGCGAGGATAGCAGAGGGAGCAGCAGAGTGACGAGCGATCGCTCGTCCTCTGCTGCGGACGTCGCTGGACTCCAGGACAGGTAAGTGTCCAAATATTAAAAGCCAGCAGCTGCTGTAGCTGTAGCTGCTGGCCTTTAATATTTTTTTTTCCGGCGGAGCTCCGCTTTAAAAGACAAGTTCACCTTTTAACAAAAAAAAAAATCAATAACAATGCACATTTGTTTGCAGGTAAAAAATTTGCTATTTTTTGTTTTGGACCCCTTTCACACTATTGCGACTTCAAAGTCCCGCGATTCGCGGCCGACATTTCAGGGAATGCCTGTGTAAGTGGCATCAAAATCAGACCAAAGTAGTCTAGGGACTACTTTTGAAGTCGCAACGACTTGAAGTCGTACTAATATGAATGGTTGTCATTGGAAATCATGGGAAACGACTTGTCATGCTACTTTGCAGTCCCAAATCGTGGGACAAGTCGTATAAGTGTAAAAGGGGCCTTAGGGGCCTGAAAAGCATTGCACCAGCAATCAGCAGATCACTGGTGCCATGCAGGTCTCCTGCAGATTGTCAGTGTAAGCTGTTGGCAGTTTCACACTGACAGGAAGAATCGATGAACTACCACAACGCTCAACAGTGTCCTGGTAGTTCTATGAGAACTACAAGCAGACCGCCGCCAAGGCTGTTGGTACTTGTAGTACATTGATCCACAGGGATCTGAATCAATGACGTGGCCTTGTGGGCAGAGCCCTGCATGGCCGCGCTGTCTTTGAATTGTGGCAGCGAGTAAGGGGAAAAGATCCCTGGCTTGCTGCCACAGGGAGGAAGTGGAGGGGGGGTTGATCGGGGGCAGAGGGGTCTGATGCTGAACATGTTACACCCTAAATATAGGTGTAACATTTTCAGAAAGGTGATCTTATCCTTTAAAAGCCCTTGCAGGCCACTTGCATGTCAAATTTGAAGCGGTATTAAACCCAAAAGCAGACATTTATTTTATTGCACCTAACTAATTCTTAGATATGTCGGCTGCATTCGTTTTTATTTTTTATTTTCACCTGGAGATCTGGACAGCAAGTCTGTTTTCTAACAGATCAAGCTTTCCTGCAAATGTAGTGTTGAGACAAACCATTTTTTCACTGAAAGGGGTACTTGAAATAATCAGCTTTTTTTTTTTTTTTTTTTTATTATAAGGCTTCATGCCCACAGACGTTTTTAACAGCTGCGTTTTTTACAGCTTAAAAACGCCTGTCCTTGTTGTTGTAAATTTTTTATTTTTATTTAAAAAAAAAAAAACGTTGGAGCTAAAAAACGCGACCGCGCGTTAGTGCGCGTTTTTGAGCGTTTTTTGACGCTCGCGTTTTTTTCTGCCTAACTCCGACGCTGAGGAACGCACTGGTCCTGGGTTTTTTTTACAGCTTAAAAACGTCTATGCTGTTTGCAGCTCAAAAACGTCTAGGTGGGCATGAAGCTATAGACTAACATGGACAGGCGTTTTTAAGCTGTAAAAAACGCGGCTGTAAAAACGTCCGTGGGCATGAGGCCTTAATGTAAAACCCAAAAGAAAAGAAACTGATGCTGTAACTGCAGTGTGAGCTGGAGTTTGGCTTTAATTTGTTAGTTTCTCTAAATTTGCTAGTACATCTAACACCTCCCCTCCCTGACTGACAATGACTACTGTCCATAGGTGCCCCTGTGCGTCTTTATTAAGAGTGGGGGCACTCTATTACAGGAGGTGTGTTACTGGCCAGATCACAAGGTGACAAGAGGGAGAAAAAAAGGCTAATGCAGCCACCACATCCAATTATTGATGAGCTGCAATATATTCCTTTTTTTTTTTTTTTTTTTTTTTTTTAGGTTTAATACCACTTTCATTTCTTCCTGGCTTGGTATCATGGTTTTACCTTAGATTATTTGTTCTGGACAGTAAAAACTAGACTCGCAGCAAATGTTTAAAAAAAAAACTGATAAAGTGTATATGTGAGAACTATATATAAGAAAAAGGGGGCGCTCAAATACTCTTAACAAACTTAATTAATAAGTGATAACTTATCTAATAAATTATTGTGTGAATAATTCTTAAATATAAACACCAACACAATCCTGTGATGCCTATATACAAAAAGGTGAATTGAAAGTCACCATATATAAATCGATTAGTCCCAATCGTAATAATAGCGTGCTGTCAAGCCCACAACAATCAAAGAAATCTAGAACACTCAATTAAGGTTAAGTTAATGAAAAATCAAATGTGTAACAAATCCAAAAAGTGAAAAATTATTTTCAACAAATAATGTTCATAAAATATTGAGGTTAATTTCTTCAGAATAGTGCAAAGAGTTAACTCTCAAACGCGGTCGCGTTTTTTAGCTCAGACGTTTTTTTTTTAAATAAATAAAAAATTTACAACAACAAGGACAGGCGTTTTTAAGCTGTAAAAAACGCAGCTGTTAAAAACGTCTGTGGGCATGAAGCCTTATAATAAAAAAAATAAAATAAAAAAAGCTGATTATTTCAAGTACCCCTTTCAGTGAAAAAATGGTTTGTCTCAACACTACATTTGCAGGAAAGCTAGTTTTTACTGTCCAGAACAAATAATCTAAGGTAAAACCATATACACTCATTCAGATAGGAGCTTAAGACTCCATCCGCAGGGGAGCAGCCGTTATATATAATTTGTATATTTATTTATATATCATTTTTTTTCACATAATTTTGTATATATTAATTGGCGCTGAATCACAGCAATAGAAATATATGTGAGAACTGTTTTACCTGCCAAAGTATTTATAATGTTATTTAACCAGTCTTGTGATCCAGACACTCGTGGCAGTCAGCAAAGCCAGGTCCTGGACATCTCTACAGATTGCATTGTAGTTGAGCTATACAGACTGGTTGGGAACCCACCTAAGCCTTTAGTTGAATAGTGAAGAAAAAGCAGCATACTGATTATGCTATTCCTGTCCTCTACTTTTCTGTAAAGCCTAAGGTCCCTTTTACACTTGTACGACTTGTCCTGCGACTGGGGACTACAAAGTTGCATGACAAGTCGTTCCCCATGATTTTCAATGACTACCATTCACATTAGTACGACTTCAAGTCGTGCCGACTTCAAAGTAGTCCCTGCACTACTTTGGCCTGACTTTGCTGCTAGTTACACAGGCATTCCCTGAAATCTTGGCAAAATCGCGCGACTTTGAAGTCGCAGTAATGTGAAAGGGTCCTTTAAAACTATGTTATATCCAGACTTTGCTAATCTGTCCAATCAAATAATGAAGACCCTTGTTCATCGTAGTTTTTGTTAGATCTAAAGGAAATTGTATAGTCAAATTGTAACATGTGGCGGGCTTAAACAATAACTCTACTTTGTAGGTACCATTGAGCAAGTCATAGCAGTTGCTGCTTTTGAAAAAACTTGCAGTGTAAAATTCCTACTACTATTGTCTGCATACATTGTAGATAATTGTATCTGGCTATGGAATGGTAAACTACAATGCATAGACACATGATGAACAAGTACCATTTCAACTGTGCGCTCATTGAAACTGAAAGCAGAACTGTGAATCTGAGCACCACAAACCAAAAATGCAATTTAATTCATATATAATATGAGAAAATCACTTTGAAAATGATCCTCTTAGCTTTTCTGGCCGTGGCCATCTTGAGTAAAGGTGGATGATTCATGAAGAATTTACTTCCTGGAATCTACCTGCCCTTAGCTCAGGCATGCAGGCAGGAGGATGTGCCTCTCTTCCTGAATACTCCTGGGCTGTATAAACATCCCTTGTCTAGGCCAGAAAAGCGGGAAGTAACTGAAAAAATGTAAAAAAGAAAAAGTAAAAAAAGGTAAATATGATCTACTTTCCTATCTATTTACTGAAGCCGGCAGTATAAGGAATAAAAATAGTCAATGTTGATTGAAAGATGTATAATGATTGTATGAGTTAAGATGCACCAACATAAAGCTGCACAATAACAGCATGTAGAATTAAAGGGGTTGTAAAGGTTTGCGTTGTTTATGAATTTTTTATTTTTTTTATAAAAATAACACTTACCTGCTCTGTGCAAGGGTTTTGCACAGAGCAGCAATGATCCTCTTCTTCTGGGGTCCCCCGCTGGTGCTCCTGGCTCCTCCCCTTCATCGGGTGCCCCCACAGAGAACCGCTTTCCATGGGTGCACCTGTGTGAGTGCGCTTCCAAGTCCTGCTGCTTTGTCCATGGACACAGACAGCAGGATTTCGACCATGCCCCCGCTCTCGTGTCACTGTATTTGATTGACAGCAGTGGGAGCCGATGGCTCCTGCTGCTATCAATCTATCCAATGAGGACGGAGACAGCAGCTGGGCTTGTGCTCATTGCTGGAATGGATGGGTTCAGGTAAGAAACGTGGGGGGGGGGTCTGGGGGAAGCTGCAGCAAAGACGGTTTTTCACCTTAATTCATTAAGGTGAAAAACCATGAGGCTTTACCGTCCCTTTTTAACTTTATAGAATTAGTTCAGATTACAAAGCTAACCAAAGGCATTTGCATGTGGCTGTATGTATAAACCCGATCCTATGGTCAAATGATCTTTCTTCTAAAAACTTCATTTTATAAGCATGCATGTTGAGATTACCATAGCATGCATATGTCTGCCAGAAAGGTGTGGTAAGTTTAGGTTTATTTCTGGGGAAAATAATGGCAATCTATGGTAAAATGAAGCCCATTGAGTTGATTCTTCTTCAAAGGGAAGTCACCCAAAGAGAGTCTACAGGAGTTTCAGACTGCCCAGAAACATGTAATAATTTCCCGACATAACTGACCAGAGTAGGCATTGATTATTTGATGTTATTCATGTTTGAAAAAGTTTACATATTCTTTTTTTTACAGAGGGACAGGGATCTGGAACTAGCCGCTCGCATTGGCCAGGCTCTCCTGAAAAGGAACCACATACTGACAGAGCAGAATGAAGGTTTAGAGGAGCAGCTGACCCAAGCACTGGATCATGTGAGTTCCTTTTCAAAGCATGTAATGTGTAAGTCTTTTTTGTGGGGTTCTTAACTGAGCAAGAACTGTACATTTTTCAGTAAAATAAGAGAAAAATGCTGAAAATGTGTTTATCATACTTTTTTAATTACTGCAGTTTTCTTATAAGAGCATATCCAAAGTTGCCCATTTTAACATATTCGAGGTTGTAAAGCAATCCAAGCAGAGAGTGGATCCATTTCATAGTCTCCTGATTTTCCTATTCGAATAAATTGGAAAATCGAATACAATTTTTTTTTTTTTTATTATTAGCTTATTGAATTAGAGCACAGTAGTATAAATAGAGGAAAGGAGGGTGCTCATAACCAGTCATATTGAAAGATGGGTAAGTAAAGTTGTAAAATCTGATCAGAAAGTCTGTTTATAAGCACAAAGGTCTAAACAAATGTTCTTTTCCTACATTTTTTTTATTTCTATCTTATTTTTTTGTTATGCAAGCTTGACTCTTATGTGACATCCTATACATTCCATAGCTTTTTTTTTTTTTTTACAGAATATTTTCTTTCATTCCACATTTATCTTTTATTGACCAGTTTTTACAACTTTATGATAAGCATTATCATGTTCTTATCGCATAGAGTACAAGTCAACCTATGGTTCAACCTTTCATCCTGTCATCCTAAATTATGTAATTACTGTACTTATGTAGCTCCATATATATATAATCCTTTCATTTCTTCATCCATACAAGTAATGTCTTTGCTACTGGATGGACATTGTTGGTGGTACAAAAAAAGATTAGGAAACAGAAGAGCTATGCTTTATGTGTTGGGGTGGTGGCCACTGAATTGGCTAGCAGTTTTTTTGGCCAGTGAGTATACCTCTCTTAGACCCCTTTCACACTGGTGCCGCCCATAGCGTCGGCGGTAAAACCCTGCTATTTTACCATCGGATTTTGGCCGCTAGCGGGGCGATTTTAACCCCCGCTAGCGGCCGAGAGAGTTAAAACCGCCCGCAATGTGCCACTACATCCGCGTATTGCCGTCAGTATGGTGGCGCTGCCCATTGATTTCAATGGGCAGGAGTGCATTAGGAGCGGTGAGTTCACCACTCCTAATGCGCTCCAAAGAAGCTGCTGGCAGGACTTTTTCTGAGGCCCTGCCAGCGCACCGCTCCAGTGTGAAAGCCCTCGGGCTTTCACACTGGAGTGAATAGAGCAGCTTTGCAGGCGCTATTTTTAACGCTATAGCGCCTGCAAAACGCCCTCAGTGTGAAAGGGGTCTAAATGACGTTTTTTTACATTATTGTGTAAGATCGAAAATCTTTAGTTAACTTAATATCAAGTCTTTGTTTTCCTTTCCTCCTAAAAATGCCCATGGACCTAATGCTGGCCATACACATATAGATTTTCGGATGAGAATATTACATTCGATGAATGGAGGAATGTAATTTGAAAATTTCAATTGTTTTTAACATTCAATTTTAAAATGAATGTAGTTTCTGAGCAAAAGCACATACACTGTCCGAAAATTTGTTTGATCAAGAAAAGTTTTCTATTCTACTTCTTCCAATCTTCCCATCACTGTGGTCAAAAAGGAATGTTGATTTGACCCCACTAACAATTAGAAAATCAAACAAACATTCTTTAAAATGAAAATTTTCTAATGAAAATCTACATGTATAGTCAGCATAAGACTGCAGTCGGAAGATCTGAATGCCAAATTTTGGCTCTGTGGAATGATGATTGCATAGGTGCACAATCACATATTATGGCAAACAGGAACAATCTATGTAAAACTATTCATTTTGCTTTGGTTGGGTGTAGTACAGAGCCTTAAGATGGATGCTGTTGTTATCCAGATCAGATAGCAATCTATGGGTACCTTTTTTTAATGCTAGTTACTTATTCACATTGTAATGTATTAACCCCTAACAGGTAAACCAACTCCAACATGAGTTAGCCAAGAAGGATGACTTGCTTAGGGTGGTATCTATTGCCTCAGAAGAGAGCGAGACGGACTCCAGCTGTTCAACCCCCTTGAGGTCCAATGACTCATTCACCCTCACACATGGACTCCTACAGCTAGATAACTTGCATGGGAAACTTCGAGAACTGGAGGAAGAAAATCTTTCCCTGCGCTCCCAGGTAATAAAAATAATCTGTTAAAAAATATAAAGCAGAAGTACTGTAAAATCACAAAAATATTTTTTGTAGAAGTCCTTTTGATTTTAAGCAGTATTTGTACCTACAAAATAAACATAGTACAGAAAAGAACGTCTACAAACGAAATAGACTGCAACCCCCAAATTTTACAACTAGTACAGCAAAACCTTCATCCAAATTGAAAGTCAAAATGCCAAAAAATTCTACACCACACCGAAGATCTCAACCCTCTAAATTTATATTAGATCAAGCTGAAAAAAAAAATCCAATCCAAGGCGATTCACAAGGAATTGGATAACAAATTTACAGGTACCGAGCATCATGTACGGAATAAAGCTGTTAAACTAGAGGCTAGTAAATCTAAAGCTGTAGACTAGTTGACATTAAAACAAAACAACCAGCATGAAGGAGCATGTGATTAACTCTAATCAAAGGTGTTTGAAAGAGG
Source organism: Rana muscosa (assembly GCA_029206835.1). Lineage (NCBI taxonomy): Eukaryota > Metazoa > Chordata > Amphibia > Anura > Ranidae > Rana > Rana muscosa. The sequence continues at coordinate 299,430,293 of CM055127.1, read as the reverse complement.
AACCTATTCACCCCCAAGCCTTCTTAAATGTAGTCGTACCTTGTTGAAATGGTTGGAAAGCCTTGATTTCCAGGCAGCTAGCGATGGTACTGATGTTTTTTTCTAAGACAGGATAATCGGCTTCTTAGCATAGAATAATTATAGGGTGAGGAGGGTGAGAATGGCATTTGTAGGAGATAGAAAGTCTGCCAAACTCAGAAGACCAATCTTAATGGAGAGGGTCATGGGTAGAGTGGTGATCGAGGTGATGCAAGCCAGGACATCTTTCCAGAATAACTGGGCATTACCAGAAAATAGAAAAGAAATTGGCATGCACAGAGGCGCAACGCCATCAGGGAGAGCATTCATTTCTATAGAACCTTTTAAGTCTAGCCAAAGTGAAGTCATTTCGCTGTAGGAATTTAAAGTGGGTCCATGGCTGACTCCTGTCTGGGGGGGGAGGGGGAAAGGGCCTCCCAGATGTCATTCCAGTCATCCATCCCTATGTAAAATCACAGAATCTTTACTAAATGTGTTACATGTAGTTACATACCTTTTTTTGTCATTTTTATTTTTGGGTTCATTGTGTGGCAGTAAGAATACTCTGGTATCCCAGTTACCAGCTTCTAGTATCCTCTGACAAAAACAGTAAGTGCATAAATTAAAAAGATTAGATTTGTTAACAAGAGTTATGGACTCTGAGCTGGAACATGCCCATGCATGGTTTGATTAAAGTGCTAACTGTGATGATTTGATGAGAATCAGAACATGTAGCAGTGGTCAACTTCTAAATTATAGAGGGCCTCAAATGCCCCCCCCCCCCCCATTCCCTACAATTTCAGAGTGCCACCAAATAGCAGCCCATTTTCACACCTTAAAGCGGAGTTCCACCCAAAAATGGAACTTCCACTTGAGGTAAAGGTGACCCCCTGACATGCCACATTTGGCATGTCATTTTTCTTCCTCGTACATCACGGGACACAGAGCGGCATAGTCATTACTATGTGGGTTATATAGAATTACCTTCAGGTGCTGGCACTGGCAACTTCCAAAACAGGAAGTACCCTCCCCTATATAAGCCCCTCCCATCCGGGAGTACCTCAGTTTTTTGCCAGTGTCTAAGGTGTTGGCCAAGGTTACCATGTATTCATCTGGGCTTGTGTACAGGTTCTCTGGGCCTTAGCAAGCTATTCCGGATCCGACCAAAAGAAGCTTCATAGCTAAACGGTCGGTACCCGGGCCTTGCAGAGAAGAACAAGGTTTTGCCTGTAATGCCTCTCTTAGGAGGGCTGGACCCTGGGATCCAGAGCTCTGGTCATACCCAAAACCAAGAGGCTATCTGTGCAGGGTGCTATACAGGTCCAGGGGAGTGGAATCCTTGGGAACCCGGTCCCTGAAGGTCTACGTACAATGCCTGCCGTGAGAGGTGAAGTTTGGGCTTCTGTGGACCAAACAAAGTCCTGCGGCGGGGAAAAATTAAGTGGGGCCCCTCAGGAACTTGGTTCTATTGAGGGGACCCCCAAGCCTAATATGTCTTTCTGCCTGTTACCTAAAGGTATTCCCGCTAATAGCTGTATTTGCCTAAAAAATCCTAGAAATGTCTTTTCATAAAGGAAGTTTTTTGAAAAAAAAAAAAAAAAACTGTAAACCTGGAAATGTTTTTCATAAAGGAGGTTTTGAAAAAAAAAAAAAAGAGACAAAGTGCGGTACCTGTGTTTGTCCACTGGAGACCGCTGTGGAACGTCTTTTTTCTTGGGACTATTCCTTCCATGGTGAAAGTCCAGGCAGATGAGTGAGCTCTCTATCAGGGAAGCTGCATTCCTCTGTCATGCTGCCAAGTAGTTTCTTCCATCCTCGGGTCCTGGTGAGACAAGGACCCTGGCTCCTCTCCCTACATAGCGCCAAGAGCGCACACGCGCGCGCGCACACGCTTTCTTTTATAGATTTAGCTTCAAAAAAGGGGGCGGAGCCTGGCGGATGACGTGCTCATTGCGCCAGGCGCTTCTGCGCATGTGCGGGCGTCCCAGCAAGATAAAAGGACTCAGTCCACGCTACTTGCTGTGGACACAGGGCATAAAAAAGGAGCTGGTAGCATGGTATAGGGGCTTACAGCGGGCGGTTGATACAGGCATCCCCAGAAAGACGCATTAGTAGACACCCACTGATGTACATAGCCGCAAATTGCATTAGACTATTTCAGTAAAATGGTGTATTGCGGCTGGAATACCTCAGCTGTGAACTAAGGAATATGCCGCCTAAAAAACTCAGAGATATACCTCTCAGGAAGTGTAGGGGGTCTCCATCGGGCTCTGAGGATCTAGAGCAGTCATCTGCACCTTCCTCCCCTGAAAAATCAGAGGTTAATGCCCATAAAGAACCCCCGGGAGTGCCAGGTACTGCGGCTGTCCTCAGTCCACCTGCTCCTGCATATATAACAGAGGAGGTTTTTGCCTCAACTCTGGAGGGATTGGAGCAGAGATTGGCAGCATTGATCGCTTCTTCTCTACAGGGAAGAAAGCGCGCCAGATCTCCATCACCTCCATCAGAGTGCCTGTTGGCAGAGCAACAGTCCCAGGAAGGGATTGACCTACCTGAAGGGGATCAGGAGGAGGTTAACTCTGTTTTTGAGGAATCGACAATAGATGAACCATTTTCAGCATCACAGACTGAAAGATTGTGGGTTCAGACCCTAACTGACATGGTTCGATCTGCATTTAAAATGCCTCTTGTTGAACCATCAACTACTGCTGTCTCCTCATTGGGGTCGCTAAAAGCTCCCCAGATTAATTGCTCCTTTCCAATTCATCCATTATTGGAAGGACTTATATACCAGGACTGGGAACATCCTGATAAACTATTTGTTCCACCTAAGAAATTTCAGGTGATCTATCCCATGGAGGAAAAATTCACCCAGAGATGGAATGTTCCTACGGTGGACGCAGCCATTTCTTCTGTGAACAAATCACTGACATGTCCAGTAGATAATGTTCAAATGTTCAAAGATCCAGTAGATAAAAAATTGGAATCTTTATTAAAATTGCTTTTTCCACAGCAGGGGCTGTTACACAGCCAGCAGTGGCAGCTATTGGGGTCTGCCAAGCTTTAAAGGATCAAATGAAAATCGTCCTGAGGGATTTGCCAGACCAGCAGGCCCAGGCTCTGGCTGATCTGCCTAGAGCATTATGCTTTGCGGTTGATGCCATCAAGGATTCTATCCATCAGGCCTCCCGCCTCACGCTGTCTTTGGTACATATGCGTAGGCTTCTGTGGCTCAAGAACTGGTCTGCTGAGGCTCCCTGTAAGAAGCTCTTAGTTAGCTTCCCATTTCATGGAGAACACCTTTTTGGCGAAGACCTGGATAAATATATCCAGAAGATTTCCAGTGGTAAAAGTACTCTCTTACCAATTAAAAAGAGGTCTAGGGGTCCATCTTTTAAGAGGACTACCTCTCCTATCCCTGGGACGTCTGCTACTAAGCAGTTCCGACGGCCTCCTCGGTCAAACTCAGGAGGTAAAAATCAGGGACAGTCACAGGGTAATAAGAAACCCTGGATCCGAAGAGGTACTAAACCAGCCTCCAAGTCAAGCCTATGAAGGGCTGCCCCCACTCAAACGGGTGGGGGGAAGACTTCAGTTGTTCGCAGAGACCTGGTGGGAGACGACCAAAGACAGATGGGTGCTCTCCGCAGTAACTCTGGGATACAAGTTGGAGTTAAAAGAGTCTCCTCCTTCCCATTTTATGTGGTCAGGCATGCCAAAAGACCCTCTGAAAAGAAGGTGTCTCCTAGTGGCGTTAGAACAACTATTGCTCCAAGGAGTAATTATGGAGGTTCCTATGGAAGAGTGGGGGTTGGGTTTCTACTCAAACCTTTTCACAGTCCCGAAACCAAACAGGGACATAAGACCCATATTGGGTCTAAACAAATTTCTAAACATCCGGTCCTTCCGGATGGAGTCGATCCGATCGGTCACCGCTGCCCTACAGGGGGAGGAATGGTTAGCCTCGATCGACATCAAAAATGCTTACTTGCATGTTCCCATCTTTCCAGGTCATCAAAAATTTCTACGCTTTGCAGTAGAAGGGCGCCATTTTCAGTTCAGAGCCTTACCATTCGGGCTGGCCACAGCACCACGAGTGTTCACAAAAATTCTGGCCCCACTGTTGGCCGATCTAAGAACACGAGGTGTAACGATAATGGCATACCTAGACGACCTGTTGTTGATGGACCACTCAGTTGCCAAGCTAGAAGTGGTAATTGTCGATACAATCAAGTATCTAGAATCTCACGGTTGGGTCATCAACCTGGACAAGTCAGCCCTACAGCCAGTAAAAAGCCTGGTATATCTAAGGCTACGGCTGGATTCAGACCAGAGGAAGATTTTCTTACCTCTAGACAAGGTATCCTCTTTGAGGGGCTTGGTCCGTCTGCTTTGTGCAAAAAGACAGCCGTCCATACGCCTGTGCATGAGGCTGCTAGGAAAGATGGTAGCATCATTCGAAGCTGTGCCATACGCCCAATTCCACGCAAGGAATTTGCAGAGGGTCATATTGTCAGCCTGGAACGGAAAAGTTCAGGCTCTAGACTTCCCGATGGCTTTGTCCCCTTCCTTTCGGAAGAGTCTCTGCTGGTGGTTGATCCCCCAGAATCTCCAGAAGGGAAAACCCTTCAGTCCGATATCCTGGAAGGTGGTCACTACAGATGCCAGCCTTATAGGCTGGGGGGGCAGTACTGGAGCAATGGACTCTCCAGTGCAGATGGTCAAATGTAGCAAAAACCCTGCCCATCAATCTCTTAGAGATACGAGCAGCCCGGTATGCCCTAGTAGCCTGGACATCCAAACTCCAAGGGTCCCCTGTCAGAATTCAATCAGACAATGCCACAGCAGTGGCATATATCAATCATCAGGGAGGCACCAGGAGTCGTGCAGCCCAGAGGGAAGTAAGTCACATCCTGGAATGGGCAGAAAAGCATGTCCCATGTATATCAGCTGTCTTCATTCCAGGGGTGGAGAATTGGAAGGCGGACTTTCTGAGTCGCCAACAGTTATGCCCAGGGGAATAGTCCCTTCATCCCGAGGTCTTCCGAGCAATATGTCAGCGATGGGGAACACCGGATGTAGATCTGCTAGCATCCAGATTCAACGCAAAGGTGGACAGGTTTGTCTCCCGGACAAGGGATCCCCTCGCTTGCGGCTCGGATGCTCTGGTGTTCCCTTGGGATCAGTTCAGACTGATATATGTATTCCCTCCGCTACAATTGTTGCCTCGACTCCTTCGCAGAGTCAGGTTGGAAGAGAAGCCGGTGATCCTGGTGGCTCCAGCGTGGCCCCGAAGGGCCTGGTACGCGGAGATCATAAAAATGTCTGTGGACAGTCCGTGGACCCTTCCACGTCGTCCGGACCTGCTTTCGCAAGGACCGATATACCACCCTTCCTTACTAACTCTAAGTTTAACGGCCTGGCTATTGAATCCCACATCCTAAAGAAGAGAGGTCTCTCTAACTCTGTGGTATCAACTATAATCAATGCCAGGAAGCCTGTATCCAGGCAGATCTACTATAGAGTTTGGAAGGCGTACATCACTTGGTGCGAGGCCAGAAAATGGCATCCACGTAAGTACCGTATTTATCGGCGTATAACACGCACTTTTTTCCCCTTAAAATCAGGGGAAAATCGTGGGTGCGTGTTATACGCCGATACTCCGTCGAATTCCCCTGCTGAAAACGAGCGAGAGGAGCGAGCGGAGCCGAAGCCGAAGTACAATCGGCTTTACTCGGCTCCTCTCGCAGTCCCGCCCATCTCTGACTGCGCCGCTGACATAGAGAAAGCCGAGTGTACTTCGCCTAGTCTCGGCTCCTCTTGCAGTCCTGCCTGTGACTGTGAGCAGACACGAGTCTAGCCGAAGTACACTCGGCTTTCTCCGTCAGCGGCGCAGTCAGTGGAGATGGGCGGAACTGCGAGAGGAGCCGAGTCCAGCCGAAGTACACTCGGCCCCGCTCGCTCCTCTCCACAGAAATCGGCGCCAAATTTTAAAAACCGCCGGGACTGACACGATCGCAAAGGCACTGGGCAAGGCTGCAGATGGACAGATGAACACTGGGCACGGCTGCAGATGGACAGATGGACACTGGGCAAGGCTACAGATGGACACTGGGCACGGCTGCAGATGGACAGATGGACACTGGGCACGGCTGCAGATGGACAGATGGACACTGGGCACGGCTGCAGATGGACAGATGGACACTGGGCACGGCTGCAGATGGACAGATGGACACTGGGCACGGCTGCAGATGGACACTGGGCAAGGCTGCAGATGGACACTGGGCAAGGCTGCATGCTGCATTTAAATGTAAGTTTTTTTTCCTTGAATTTCCCTCCTAAAAGTTTTTTTCCTTAAAATTCCCTCCTAAACTTGGGGTGCGTGTTATACGCCGGTGCGTGTTATACGCCGATAAATACGGTACGTTATAGGCAGAATTCTGGACTTCCTACAGTGGGCTGTAGACAGGAAGTTTGCCTTAAGTACTATCAGGGGTCAGGTTTCGGCCTTATCAATACTATTTCAAAGGCCCCTGGCTATGCATTCACTTGTCAAATCCTTTATGCAAGGGGTGACTCGTATTATTCCACCAATTAAAGCTCCCATATGCCCATGGGATCTAAATTTGGTTCTGTCGGTTCTGCAGAAGCATGAACCTTTGCGGCACATTACCTTGGTTCTACTCACCAGAAAATTGATATTTCTTTCTCGTACATCACGGGACACAGAGCGACATAGTCATTACTAATGGGTTATATAGATACCGTCAGGTGCTGGCACTGGCAACTTCCAAAACCGGAAGTACCCTCCCCTATATAAGCCCCTCCCATCCGGGAGCACCTCAGTTTTTTGCCAGTGTCTAAGGTGTTGGCCAAGAAGAAACATGTGTTTTTCACTGAGCTTGCGTACAGGTTCTTTTGGGCCTCAGTAAGCTATTCCGGATCCGACCAAAAAAGCTTCATAGCTAAACGGTCGGTACCCGGGCCTTGCAGAGAAGAGCAAGGTTTTGCCTGTAATGCTTCTCTTAGGAGAGCTGGACCCTGGGATCCAGAGCTCTGGTCATACCCACGACCAAGATGTTTTCTGTGCAGGGTGCTATACAGGTCCAGGGGAGTGGAATCCTTGGGAACCCGGTCCCTGAAGGTTTGATTACAATGCCTGCCGTGATAGGTGAAGTTTGGGCTTTTGTGGACCAAACAAAGTCCTGCGGCGGGGAACAGGTAAGTGGGGGCCCCCAGGAACTTGGTTCTATTGGGGGACCCCCAAGCCTAATTTGTCTTTCTGTCTGTTACCTAATGGTATTCCCGCAAAATTCTGTGCATGCCTGTAACTACTAAAAAAATGTAATAATTTTTAATGGTGGTCAAGAAAAAAATAAATAAAAATTTTTTTATATTTAATATATTAGACTGCGGTACCTGTGTTTGTCCACTAGAGGCCGCTGTGGAATGTTTTCTTGTCATGTGGACTAGCTTCTTCTCAGCAGAGCAGAGTCCAGGCAGATGGTGAGTTCTCTTATAGGGAACTGCTTCCTCTGCCATGTTGCAGTGCTCGTCCATCCCCCGGCCTGCGGCAAAGAGGGGCCCTGGCTCCTGTCCCTTGTTTCCATATTTGAAATTAGCGCCGAAGGCGCACGTGCCCGTGCGCGTGCGCGTGCACGCGCCTCTATATATAAAGGTGAGCCGGGAAAGGGGGCGGAGCCTGGGGGATGACGCTCTGTGCGCGCCGCAGCGCTTCTGCGCATGTGCGGGCGTCCCAGCAGTTTTAAAAAAAACACAATATGTAGTGAGCTGGCTATGAAGTACAGAGACAGAGCTGGCAACATTTAAAGGCATACAGCAAGCGGTTGATACAGGCATCCCCTAGAAAGGCACATTAGTAGACACCAACTGTGATATAGCAGCAATTGTGCTAGACTATTCTCAGTAAAAGTGGTGTATTACGGCTGGAATACCTCAGCTTTAGGCTTAGGAATATGCCGTCCAGAAGCTCCGGAACTGAATCTTCCAGGAAGCGAAGGGGGTCTCATCGGGCTCGGTCTTGGGCATACTCCTGCTGCACCAGTCTCCCCTGAAGTTCAGAGGTAAGTGACCGTAGAGACCCCGCAGGGGTACTTGGTACTGTGGCTGTCCTCAGTCACCTGCTCCTGTGTATGTAACAGAGGAGGTTTTTTCCTCAGCTCTGGGAGGATTGAGAGAGATTGTCAAAATTTATCGCTGCCTCCCTGTCAGGAAGAGCACGCCCGATCTCCGTCTCCTCCTTCAGAGTGCCTGTTAGCAGAGCAACAGTCCCATACAGGGATCGACCTGCCTGAAGGGGATCAGGATAAGGTTGATTCTGTTATAGAGGAATCAACAGTGGGGGAACCTTTTCTCAGCATCTCAAGCTGAAAGATTATGGGTTCAGTCTCTGACTAACATGGTCCGATCAGCATTTAAAAATGCACCTTGCGGAACCATCAACCACTACTGTATCCTCGTTGGGGTCGCTAGAAGCCCCCAGACTGTTTGTTCTTTTTCACTTCACCCTTTACTGAAAGGGCTCATTTACCAGGATTGGGAACGTCCTGAGAAAATATTTATTCCCCCAAGAGATTTCCGGTGGTCTATCCCATGGAGGATAAGTTCATCAAAAAAAAAAAAAAAAAATGGAAGGTCCCTACAATGGACGCAGCCATCTCTTGTATGTATAAATCACTGACATGTCCAGTGGATAATGTCCAAATGTTCAAGAACCCAATAGATAAAAGATTGGAGTCCTTATGAAAATCTGCTTGGTGATACAACCAGCAGTAGCAGCTATTGGGGTCTGCTAAGCAGTGAAGGATCAGTTGAAACAGGTCTTGAGGGACTTGACAGATCAGCAGGCTTTGCCCTAGCTGATCTACCTAGAGCCTTAGGCTTTGCGGTTGATGCCATAGAGGATTCAGTCCATCAGGCCTCCCGCCTTACGCTGTCTATAGTACATATGCGTAGGCTCCTATGGCTCAGAAACTGGTCTGCTGAAGCTCCCTGTAAAGAATGGCTGGTTAGCGTCCCATTTCATGGTGAACGCTTATTCAGGGAAAACCTGGACAAATATATCCAGAAAATTTCCAGCGGTAAAAATACGCTCTTGCCGGTTAAAAGCAGAGTGAGAGGTCCCTCTTTAAGAGGCCTGCTTCTCCAGTCCCTGGGGCATCGGCTGTGTAACAGTTCCGACGGCCTCCTCGGTCAAATCCCGGGGGTAAAAAACAGGGACAGTAGCAGGGTAATGAGAAACCCTGGGTTAGGGGAGGTACAAAACCTCCCCCAAAGTTAAATTCATGAAGCCCCCACTCAGTCGGGTGGGGGGAGGACTCCAGTTGTTCGCAAGAGACCTGGCGGGACACGATCAAGACAGATAGGTGCTCTCCGCAGTAGGTTTGGGATACAGTTTGGAGTTAAAAGACTCTCCTCCTTCCCATTTTTGAGGTCAAACGTGCCAAGGGATCCCCGGAAGAGAGAGTCCCTCCTGTTGGCACTAGAACAACTATTGCTCCAAGGAGTAAGTATGGAGGTTCCCCTGGAAGAATGAGGGTTTGGGTTTTACTCAAACCTCTTTACAGTCCCGAAGCAAACGCGGACGGGAGGCCCATATTAATTCTAAAAGGGCTATACAAATTCCTGTATATCAGGACTTTCCGATGGAGTCGATCCGATCGGTGGCCACTGCCCTACAAGGGGAGGATTGGTTAGCCACGATCGACATCAAAGATGCTTATTTGCACATTCCCATCTTTCCAGTCCACCAAAAATTTCTACGCTTTGCAGTAGAAGGGCGCCATTTTCAGTTCAGAGCCTTACCCTTCGGTTTGGCCACAGCACCACGAGTGTTTACAAAAATTCTGGCCCTTTATTGGCCAATCTAAGAACACAAGGTGTAATGATAATGGCATATCTGGATGACTTGTTGCTGATAGACCACTCAGTGAAAAAACTAGACGTGGTCGTTCACAAGACGATCAAGTATCTGGAATCTCACGGTTGGATTATCAACCGAGACAAGTCAGCCCTAAAAACCAGTCAAAAGTCTGGAATACTTGGGGCTAAGGTTGGATTCAGGCCAGAGAAAAATATTCTTGCCTCGAGGAAAGATGTTGTCTTTGAAAGATTTGATCCACTTAGTGGGTACAAAAAAGACAGCCGTCCATACGCCTGTATATGAGGCTGCTGGGAAAAATGGTGGCATCATTCGAAGCAGTACCCTACGGTCAATTCCATTCAAGGAATTTGCAAGGGGCCATACTGTCAGCCTGGAACAAAAAAGTTCAGGCCCTAGACTTACAATGTCCTTGTCCCCTTCCGTTCGCAAGAGCCTCCGTTGGTGGTTGGTTCCCCAGAATCTGGAAAAAAGGAAATCCTTCAGTCCGATTTCTTGGAAGGTGGTCACTACAGATGCCAGCCTTATAGGCTGGGGAGCAGTACTGGAGCAGTAGTCTCTCCAGGGCAGATGGTCGGATGCAGAAAAGGCCCTGCCCATCAATCTCTTAGAGATACGAGCAGCCCGGTATGCCCTAGTAGCATGGACATCCAAACTCCAAGGGTCCCCTGTCAGAATGCAATCAGACAATGCCACAGCAGTGGCATATATCAATCATCAGGGGGGCACCAGGAGTCGTGCAGCCCAGAGGGAAGTAAATTACATCCTGAAATGGGCAGAAAAATATGTCCCAGCCATATCTGCGGTATTCATTCCAGGAGTGGAGAATTGGAAGGCGGACTTTCTAAGTCGCCAGCAATTAGGCCCAGAGGAAGGGTCCCTTCACCCCGAGGTTTTCTGGACAATATGTCAGCGGTGGGGAACATCGGATGTAGATCTTCTAGCATCCAGATTCAACGCAAAGGGGGACAGGTTTGTCTCTCGGACAAGGGATCCCCTAGCTTGCGGCTCGGATGCCCTAGTGTTCCCTTGGGATCAGTTCAAGCTGATATATGCATTCACACCGCCACAATGGTTACCTCGATTATTCCGCAGAATCAGGGTAGAAAAGAAACCGGTGATTCCGGTGGCTCCAGCGTGGCCCCGAAGAGCGTGGTACGCGGAGATTGTAAATTTTCAGTGGGGAGTCCTTGGACTCTCCCACGTCGTCCGGCTTTCGCAAGGACCGATATACCACCCTTCCTTACCAGCCCTAGGTTTGACGGCCTGGCTATTGAAGCCCACATTCTAAAAAAGAGAGGGCTCTCTAATGCTGTGGTATCTACCATGATCAATGCCAGGAAGCCGGTATCCAGGCAGATCTACTATAGAATCTGGAAGGCGTACATCGCGTGGTGTGAGGCCAAGAAATGGCATCCACATAAGTACGTAATAGGTAGGATTCTGGACTTCCTACAATGGGCTGTAGATAGGAAGCTTGCCTTGAGTACTATCAAGGGTCAGTCTTCGGCCTTGTCAATATTTTTTCAAAGGCCCTTGGCTTCGCATTCACTAGTCAAAGCCTTTATACAAGGAGTGATGCGTATTAGTCCTCCGGTTAATATTCCCATATGTCCATGGGATCTAAACTTGGTTCTGTCGGTTCTACAGAAACAACCATTGGAACCATTACAGCATATTTCCTTGGTGCTTCTCACCAGGAAATTGATTTTTCTAGTAGCCATTTGTTCGGCTAAAAGAGTATCGGAATTAGCAGCTATGTCCTGTAAGGAGCCATATCTGGTTATCCATAAGGACAGAGTAGTGTTACGTCCTCATCCAGCCTTTCTTCCTAAGGTGGTATCGAGGTTTCATTTGAACCAAGATGTGGTTCTTCCTTCTTTTTTCCCCAAACCTACTTCGGTAGAGGAAAAGTTATTGCATTCTTTGGATGTAGTAAGAGCAGTTAAAGCTTATCTAAAAGCCACTGCTCAGATTCGCAGAACGGATACTTTGTTTATTCTGCCGGAAGGCCCCAGAAAGGGTCAGGCAGCGTCAAAATCTACTTTAGCCAAGTGGATTCGACAGGTCATTATGCAAGCTTATAGCTTGAGAAGGAGACCGCCTCCGTTCAAAGTTAGAGCGCACTCCACGAGAGCAGTTGGAACTTCATGGGCAGTGCATCACCAGGCCTCCCTGGCTCAAATCTGTAAGGCCGCAACGTGGTCTTCAGTTCACACGTTTACTAGGTTCTACCAGGTGGACGTTAGAAGTCAGGAGGATGTCGCCTTTGGGCGCAGTGTGTTGCAGGCCGCAAAAGATCCTCATGTCTGATAGCGCTCAGCTTATATATGGTGTATCCCCCCCCTCATTGGGCATTGCTTTAGGACATCCCATTAGTAATGACTATGTCGCTCTGTGTCCCGTGATGTACGAGAAAGAAAATAGGATTTTTATAACAGCTTACCTGTAAAATCCTTTTCTTAGGAGTACATCACGGGACACAGAGCTCCCGCCCCTCTTTGGGGACACTTATTGCTTTGCTACAAAACTGAGGTGCTCCCGGATGGGAGGGGCTTATATAGGGGAGGGTACTTCCGGTTTTGGAAGTTGCCAGTGCCAGCACCTGACGGTATCTATATAACCCATTAGTAATGACTATGTCGCTCTGTGTCCCGTGATGTACTCCTAAGAAAAGGATTTTACAGGTAAGCTGTTATAAAAATCCTATTTTTTAGTAGCCATATGCTCGGCTAGAAGAGTGTCGGAATTAGCCGCCATGTCCTGTAAAGAGCCATATCTGGTTATTCATAAGGACAGAGTAGTATTACGTCCTCACCCAGCCTTTCTTCCTAAGGTGGTATCGAGGTTTCACTTGAACCAGGATGTGGTTCTTCCTTCTTTTTTCCCCAAACCGAGCTCGGTAGAGGAAAAGTTATTGCATTCTTTGGATGTAGTAAGAGCAGTTAGAGCTTATCTAAAGGCCACTGCTCAGATTCGTAGAACGGATTCTTTGTTTGTTCTGCTGGAAGGCCCCAGAAAGGGTCAGGCAGCAGCAAAATCTACTTTAGCTAAGTGGATTCGACAGGTCATAATACAAGCCTATGGCTTGAGAAGAAGACCGCCTCCGTTCAAAGTTAGGGCGCACTCCACAAGAGCAGTTGGAACTTCATGGGCAGTGCATCACCAGGCCTCCCTGGCTCAAATTTGTAAGGCCGCAACATGGTCTTCAGTACACACGTTTACTAGGTTCTACCAAGTGGACATTAGAAGTCAGGAGGATATCGCCTTTGGGCGCAGTGTGTTGCAGGCCGCAAAAGATCCTCATGCCTGATGGCGCCCAGCTTATGTATGGTGTATCCCCCCCCTCATTTGGCATTGCTTTGGGACGTCCCACATAGTAATGACTATGCCGCTCTGTGTCCCGTGATGTACGAGGAAGAAAATAGGATTTTTATAACAGCTTACCTGTAAAATCCTTTTCTTTGAGTACATCACGGGACACAGAGCTCCCACCCCTCTTTTTGGGGACACGTATTGCTTTGCTACAAAACTGAGGTACTCCCGGATGGGAGGGGCTTATATAGGGGAGGGTACTTCCTGTTTTGGAAGTTGCCAGTGCCAGCACCTGAAGGTAATTCTATATAACCCACATAGTAATGACTATGCCGCTCTGTGTCCCGTGATGTACTCAAAGAAAAGGATTTTACAGGTAAGCTGTTATAAAAATCCTATTTTTTGGGTGGGGGGGTAGTGGATACCCTCTTTTTAGGGGCATCCAGCTCCCACTTTCTTCCGGGGTGCCGGAAGCAAGTTCACCTCTCCCCCCTCCCTCCGTGCAGTCTTTTGGGGCACATCACAGGTCCCAGAAGATTGCACGGCCAATCACAGCGCGCAACACGGCTCGCACATGCTCAGTGCGTGCCCGGTTGTGAAGTCACAGTCGGGCGCCCACAATCAGAATGCCGGCGCTGAGGAGAAGAGGGGGAGAGGAGCGGGGCTTTGTTGGCCCGCATCGCTGTACCGTGGGACAGGCGAGTGTCCGATTTATTAAAAGTCAGCAGCTACACTTTTTGTAGCTGCTGACTTTTATATGAGTGGAACTCCGCTTTAACATCAACAAATTTGGTCCAGCTGCATTTTTTGCAGCGTATCACAATGTAAACTGAAGAAGTTGTTGGGCACCAGGGATGTAGAGCTTCTCTGGAGCGCAAGTGCTGTGTTTTGTTAAAAGGCCTTTTGATTGTATACAGATTCTTGCATTTTTCTCAATATCTCCGATTATTCTTTTCTGAAGACTAAATAAAAATAATGGACACAGTTCTTTTTCTTAAAAGACAAAATGTATCTAATTGCTATACAAATCCTTTTTTTAAAACAATGTAATTAAAAAGATTAACATGTTTTGAAGTCCAGCCAATGTGACAACCATGACTGCACAGATAACAGTGGAGAAGTGAGTGTAGCCCTGAAGGATCAGGAGATCATTTGCAGGCTTATCAGGTGGAATAAAAGGCCCCTTTAACACGGATGAAAAGCCCGATGAAAAACAAACATTTGATCACGATCATCTGTTTACATCTGTGTCCGTTCAGGTCCATTTTTTCCTTGTCAATAATATTTATTGGTTGTATAATAATAAATACATACTTTGGTTATTTATACAGGGATACAGATAAAATTTACATAAAAATATTCTATAAGTAAATAATACATAACATAAAATATTTAAATTAAATTAATTAGGTCTTCACTAACTAGATAGTCGGTGGGTAACCATGTATTCATGCCCACCGTGTCTTAACGTGTAAAAAATTGCCATTACGTTATACACAAAAATTGTGGTATAATAACTTGTGTTAATTGTAGTGAAGAACAATATTCCTTATAATAAAAATAAAGGAGAGTAAAGAGAGAAAGAAAATAGTGAGAGAGAGAGCGAGTCCACAAGGTCGGTCCATGAACCAGTAAGATGCGTATGGTTTCAGGTTCATTTTTTAAACTGAACAAGACTTTGTTCTGTTCCATATAAACAGACATCTTTACATTGGTTGTGACTCTTTCCAGCTGTCAGTACATTTTTATTTTTTTTGTTTTAGATTTATCTACGTTCTTCAAATGTTACCTCTTTGCAACTATAGCTATAGATTTCTGATGGCATTCTGTGCACATTGTGAGGGAGATTTATCAAGTAAGATGCTAACAGAAAATCAGGCACATATCTGTTGTAGATGTGGCTGCCTTTTTATTTGAAACAAGGATTTTCCAACAGATTGTGTATTTGTGACTCATCATCTCCTGGGCAGTCAACCAATACAGTTTTAAAAAAATCTGCGGCTTTTTTGGCATTTTAATTTGGACAATTTTGCCATTAAATTATAACAAAATGCAAAACATTTATTTTAAGTTTTGGACGGAGTGGAGCGGGATTAGAACACCTGACCGGTTTTATTGCTGTCTGTGCCCCCCCCCCCATCGGGGAGATTCACCCTCTCTATTTGTCATGTTTACCGATCAGACCAAGACTGAATGTGAAAAAAAATCTCAACTTTTGGGTTGTCGCCAGAACAGAAATAGAGGGGGAATCTTCTAATGGGTACACTAGTTCTGGTGAGAACCAGGGATTCCCTCACTTTGGAGAGATTTTTTCTCACTACCTGTTTTTGCTCCCCAATGGGAATCGGATGGAAAAAAAAGCAAGGCTTATAACCCTACAATACTGTCCAAAATAGAAAAAATTACCAGTTTTACTTAAAAATAAGGCACATCTATTCCTTTTTATAGGTACTAGCTAAATTCAAACAGTTTTCCACCAGACTAGGTCTAAATTATTTTATTCACACATTACCCTTCCTCTAAACCTGACCAACAAAATTAAATCACATTCCGGGCATCTGTGCCTCTTGGAAGGGATAACCCAGATTTTATAGCTCACTTTCAAGTCCAGGCTGACAGTCTGTCATAAATGACTATTATGTGCATTGCTGCACACTGAAGGTGACAGTTTTGCTGAACTTGGAGTTCCAGTAGATTGCTTAGTCTCACTGCCTATTACCATTTTTGCTCCATTGGGATTCCTACAGTCCTAAAAGGTTTTTTTTTTTTTTTTTACCCGACACTAGACAATATATTTAGTACTGTATCACAGAGCTTATCCAGTTAACAAAAGGCTTTTAAAATAATATTTACTTGATGACAGGCACATACTAAACGAGCATATGAGCAAGGTCTGTGGTTATGGCACGGCAGTTGGAGTACTTGCCAATCTTTTGTGAATTTTTTTTCATTTATACCAGATGTCAAGCAGGTTTTTTTTATAAAAATGTAATATCTTAATTTTACTCTAGTTTTTTTTTGTTTTGTTTTTTTGAAAAGTAACATTATGGGGTTATTCTTGTTTGTGGTGATTAGGTGTAGTAGATCCAGACTGATTCAAACAAAGGAAAGGGAAGAACATACACAAATCATGTTTAGTTTATGGGAGCAGTGTGCAAAGTAACAAGTAGTGCTTTCCAGACTTATTGTACAGCACATAATGCAAGCACAAAGCCCGGGGGCCAAATCTGTCTTTCCAGGGCTTGTCATGTGGACCTAGCACCCAGTTTTGCAGCCGGAACATGGCAAAACTCCTCTGCCATCACCTCCGGCTCCCACCCTCCACTCCAGACGCCTTCTGTGTTTACAAAGGAAAGCTTTTCTCAGCGATTTCCTTATCTAACGGATCCCTGCATGCGCTCATGTCGGGGACAGATCTCCAGAGAGGGAGAGAGAGCGATCTCCCTGCAAGGCTAGCCGTCTACACACTGTGTACTTGAGCAGGGCCAGGTAGGAGAGAGAGATGCAAGGAAGCTTTGGGGGGGGGGGTGTTTGGGGTTTAGGTTGCAGCCCCTTTACTCTGTACACAGCACATCCCTGAACTCTGCGCTCTGTATGTAGTGCACCCCTAAACCCTGCATTCTGTAAATAGCACTCCTAAACTCTGCACTCTGCACTCTGTACTTAGTGCACTATTAAACCCTGCATTCTGTACACAGCACACCCCTGATCTCTGCACTCTGTACCTAGTGCACTATTAAACCCTGCATGCTGTACATAGTGCACCCCTGAACTCTGCACTCTGTACCTAGTGCACCATTAAAGAGGAAGTAAACCCTCTAAAACATTTCCTTAAAAACAAACCCCTGCAAGAGAAAGGTATAATGAGCTAGTATACAGAAAAAAAGGAGGAGAGCATGGGGCATGAAATGCAGAAAATCCTAACCTAAGCTGTTAACCCAGTGTGGGTGGGGTCTCTCTAGTCAAACAAGTCATATATGAAAACAAAAAAGGGGGGGGGGTTCCCAACCAAATAAATGGGGGATCCAAAGACCAAAATGAGAGGCTCCAAAATCAGCAGGTAGGTACAAACGAAATTAATTTATTAAATATTTGGAAATAATTTCCATAAAAACAATCCTCTGGAGGAGAATTGAAATAGGAAAGGACAGACACACAGTGTAGAAAAACAACTACCTAAATATGGATAACCACAACCAAAATGTAACATAAAAACAGGACAATGACCACAGAACATAAAACAATGACAGTAACGTCCGGACGCCTGATATCTATGTGTAGGTAATCTGCTGCGAAAAATTCCACAAAGTAATTGAACCAATTGGTATAAACTAAGCAGATAAACCCCACATAGATCCCAGGAAGGCTATAGCCCGTGCATAATCAGGAAAGAGGGGGAAGGGAGGGAGGGGAAGGGACAGGGAAAGGAAAGAAAAAAGTCAGTGGGACGGCAGAGGAACAAAAATTGGAGAAGGATTCGAATATAGTGGAAGTCCAGGGGGACAGGATGAAATCCAATCGTGGTGTCCACCGGCAAATCGTGGGTGATGGAATGATGAGATGACTAATGCCATACACTGTGGAAAGAGTAGTGCTGAGATGATAGTCAAGCGGCAGCGGTGGAAAGCACCTGATGAAAGTACAAATACTGGAAATAAAAGAGATGATATTAAAAAAAAAAAAAAGTACAAATACTGGAATGCTACGTAGCAATATAATCAGTATATAAAGTTCACAGCCTGGCTATGTATATAGCATAATAAGGCATACAATACCCAAATTGAGGGGAGCCTGATCATAGAGTCGATGCTGTTCGATACTGTGCAATTCCAACTGTGGTAGCCGTGTAGAGCACTTCACTTCAGTGTCTTCAAACTTGATGTCACCATACGGCAGATCATAAGTTCATATGGAGAGATGGGGAGATAGATGGCAACACAACGATAGATGGTAGCTAGATCTCAATGTATAGCAACTAGATGTCACTATGTCACTATGTGGCTTCTTCTGGACCAGAAGAAGCTACGCGGAATCCCCCCTTGCGAAACTCGTTGACGTCATTCATCTACGTCCTGTGACGCCTGTCTCCGACATCCCGGAAGTCTGCCCGTGTAGGACGCGGTGGAACGCAGAAGGATCCGACCTACTCACGGCGGTCATTCGCTGCCGTGTGGTACACCACTTTAACTATAGTGGTTCCCTCCAGGGTCTGACGAATCGTCATATAGCCACATAGTGACATAGTGACATCTAGTTGCTATACATTGAGATCTAGCTACCATCTATCGTTGTGTTGCCATCTATCTCCCCATCTCTCCATATGAACTTATGATCTGCCGTATGGTGACATCAAGTTTGAAGACACTGAAGTGAAGTGCTCTACACGGCTACCACAGTTGGAATTGCACAGTATCGAACAGCATCGACTCTATGATCAGGCTCCCCTCAATTTGGGTATTGTATGCCTTATTATGCTATATACATAGCCAGGCTGTGAACTTTATATACTGATTATATTGCTACGTAGCATTCCAGTATTTGTACTTTTTCATCAGGTGCTTTCCACCGCTGCCGCTTGACTATCATCTCAGCACTACTCTTTCCACAGTGTATGGCATTAGTCATCTCATCATTCCATCACCCACGATTTGCCGGTGGACACCACGATTGGATTTCATCCTGTCCCCCTGGACTTCCACTATATTCGAATCCTTCTCCAATTTTTGTTCCTCTGCCGTCCCACTGACTTTTTTCTTTCCTTTCCCTGTCCCTTCCCCTCCCTCCCTTCCCCCTCTTTCCTGATTATGCACGGGCTATAGCCTTCCTGGGATCTATGTGGGGTTTATCTGCTTAGTTTATACCAATTGGTTCAACTACTTTGCAGAATTTTTTGCAGCAGATTACCTACACATAGATATCAGGCGTCCGGACGTTACTGTCATTGTTTTATGTTCTGTGGTCATTGTCCTGTTTTTATGTTACATTTTGGTTGTGGTTATCCATATTTAGGTAGTTGTTTTTCTACACTGTGTGTCTGTCTTTTCCTATTTCAATTCTCCTCCAGAGGATTGTTTTTATGAAAATTATTTCCAAATATTTAATAAATTATTTTCGTTTGTACCTACCTGCTGATTTTGGAGCCTCTTATTTTGGTCTTTGGATCCCCCATTTATTTGGTTGGGAACCCCCCCCCCTTTTTTTGTTTTCATAATGAGCTAGTATGCATAGCATACTAGCTCATTATGTGGCACTTACCTGAAATCGAAGCCCCAGAAGTCCTCCTCGTTCTCCTCCACCGCCATGTCTCCTCGGAGCTTCTTCCTGTATCGCCGCTCCGGCGCTGTGATTGGCCGGAGCGGCAAGGGACGTCACAGGCTAGTGCGCCTGCGCCGTTGTCTTACGGCGCGCATGCGCCGTAGACATTGGTGCAGTGTTTTCAGCAAATATCTCCTAAACTGTGTAGGTTAAGGAGATATTTCTTGCAATTACAGGTAAGCCTTAATCTAGGCTTACCTGTAGGTGCAAGTTGTCAAAGTTGGTTTAAAACCACTTTAAACCCTGCATTCTGTACATAGTGCAACCCTGAACTCTGCACTCTGTACCCAGCACACCCCCTAAACTCTGTACGTAGCATAATGCTAAACCCTGCACTCTCTTTTTTTTTTTTTTTTTTTTTAAACTTGTTTTTGAGAGATATCTGTTTTCATACAGGAGAAACTAGCATAAAAGTAGCATAAACCATCAAAAACGCAAGCACTGCATTTCTTATGCATATCTGCTGTTTTTCTATTAAAGTCTATGGAATCAAAAACTCAACCTGCTGGGGGCAAAAAAGTCCCTGACCCTTTACTAAAAATGCACAAGTTGAAAACACACAGATGTGAACTGTACCCCATAATTAACTTGAAAATGCTGCTTTAACTTCCCTTAACATAATCCCTAACACTGATTTAGGGCTGGTTCACACCAGGTCCAGTCCTGTGCGTTTTTAATCTGCATCTAAAACGGCGCGCATAGTGTTTTCTATGTATTACAATGACCCTAGTTCAAACTAGTGCAGTGCGTTCCAATGCAAAGTAGAACTTCCTGCATTTTTTTTTTTGTACAGGGCACAGCAAAACACATCAAAAAGGCATCAGAGCGCACTTCCTGAATTGAAATGGGATAAAGGGGGGGGGTAAAAACACACTACAGCACATCAGAAAAGGGCTCATGCAAGGATGCATCCGGAATGCAGAAATTGTGGTGTGAATCAGCCATTAAAGCCGAGTTCCACCCACTTTTTTAACTTTATCTTATTTTAATATATCAATGGCAATAATTCATTGATGTTTTGTTTTTTTTCGTCAGCTTACCATGTTTCTAAGCTGTTTCAATTTACTTCCTCCTCCTCCCACCCGCGACTAATCACGTTATTTCCTGGCGGCGCACTGTCTCCTGGGAGCTTGGTGTCAACATCGCGAGATTTCAAAACCGTAAGTGACGCGATGATATCTTCGTTGCCATCACAACAGGGCAGGCACTTCCGAGGACGCCGCCCGTTGTGATGGTAACGTCAGAAGTTTATGGCGCTGCGAGCCTAACATTCTGCGCATGCGCAAGAACAGCCGGTGCATGCTGGTCGCTCAGCTGCACTATATCCCGGCTTCACATGCCCACAAGCAATATGGGAAATGCCAGAACAGAAGAATAAATAAATAAATAAATATATTAGTTAGAACTCCGCTTTAAGGTTGCTCAGAAGGAGCTTTGTTTGATATACTCCTACAATAGTATACTTGTAAGCTCCAGCTACAGGGCCCAGCGAGTTCTGGCTTTAAACCAGGATTGTGTTAAATGACGGGGTTTGGAGGTTTAATCTCAATTTGGGCAAAGGTTAAGCTCTTTTTACATCACAGGATTCAAGGGAAGACTGGCTGTACTGTTATCTTAGGCACTTTAAGATAGGTCAGGTTAATTGTAACATCTGGAACTCCATAGTCACTTTATTGGGCACCAGAGCTATCAGTACTATAAAAGTACCTTGAGTCAGACATTGGCACCAGAAACTAGTGGTTCATGTGTACTGCTCTTCCATTTCAGTACTCTGGCCAAGTAGCTAAAGTGATCTAAAGTATTTGAATTTCATATTTGTAATTTAACTTACTAAATATGTTTACCTCCTGTTGTGATTCACAAACTTCTTCCACACTATGCAACCAGATGTTCACATTTTGCCGTTTGTGTCCCCTTGTCCCAGCCTTCTCATTTCCCTTCACTACTATGCAAGGCCCACTTATAATGTATGTGACCGCTTTCCCCTGTAAAAATTACCTACTAATAGTATCTATAATGTACCTTTTTGGATCTTTTGATTCGATTTTAGTCCTGGTTCACATATATGCAATGCAAAACCAGCACGATTCCTGTGCGGTTTCCTGCATTGCATATGATTCGCAGGCAGTTCACACTGCCCTCTGTGACCCGCTGCAGGTGTCAATAGAAAGTTAATGACGCCCCCAAATCGCTGTGCTAACTGTGAAATGGTGCAGGATTCAGATCGAATTGGATAGGTTTGAACACCCATGCGATCCGATTTCAATGCAGACCAAAAAAGGATCCTGCACGATTTTGGTGCGAATGCGATGCGATTTCAGCCATACTATTTGTATGGCTGAATTTGTATCGTACAGACATTGCATGTTATCTTTACAGCAATGCGGTGCGAATCACATACCATGTCTAGCATCGCTGGGCATAAGATTATTCTCCTTTCAGTAAGAATTCTGGGGAATACAGAGCAGGGCAAATCTTATAAGATGAGACACCAGTCCATCGCAACAGCATAATATTAGGGGGGTGGAAAATTATGTAATTTTATCACAGGATATGCTGGTTTGCTTGTCACTATTAAATCTACATTCTGTTGATCTCTTAATCTCTTGTTTTTAATATGTGGGAATCATAGTTAATTGGTAATCTAAAACTATAGGTCAAAGTTCTGCTAAAGAAAGTTCAGCCAGGTCTCCGTTATATACAATCTGCCACCTTCATAGTATTTCTGGCGTGATTTATGATAGCCAGCTGTTTTATAACACATACTTCCATAGAATAATCTTAATGTTCTTTATCTAGTTGGTTTCATAAGTATTTGACATGGGACTTGACTTTAAAGTGGTTGTAAACCCAATCTAAAAAAAAACCCTGCAAGACAAAGGCATAATGAGCTAGTATGCTTGGCATACTAGCTCATTATGAATTACTTACCTTAGATCGAAGCCCCCGCAGCGGTTCTCGTCCCCCCTTCCGGCGACGACATCTCTCCCGGGGGTTACTTCTGGGTATGTGCTTCCTTAGTACACTGGGGTGTGCAGAAAAGCGAGGCATTAACACAACACACCATGCACTCATATGATAAGTGTATATGGGCACTTAGTCATTTATCAGATGAAGCTTGTGAAACATCTGCTGGTCTAAGTTGACATTTATTTCACATTTTTCTGTTGTCTTAAGGCTACACATTTGAAAACCGAAACAATAACTTATGAAGAAAAAGAACAGCAACTGGTCATCGACTGTGTGAAGGAGATTCGTAAGTGTTAAAATGTACTTTTGTTACTTAGTTTTTACACAGGGAAAATTATTCTCTTCCAGGAGAATTTCTTAGCCAAGCCCTGACAGTATGGAGAGTTGTGCTGGTTAAGATTAAAGTGGTTGTAAACCCCATTCTTGAAAATTGCAGTATTTACTTATCTCTCTCCGAAGCTCTGAGGGCCGTGTCTTTCTGCTGCTCCGTTCCTCTGTTATCAGCAGAGTCACTTCTGGCAAGTTCTCTAACACACAAGATAACAGCAGCTGAAAATTTGTGTCAGGGAAGGAGCTTAGAGGTAGATAAGCAGAGAGATTGTCTATTCATAATACAGCTCTGCAAGTTCCTTTGTTCCTCTGCCTTTTTTCAAAAGACATGTTTATTTATTTATTTATTTATTTATTTATTTCTCTATTGCATTTAAGTCTAAATGTGAGATCTGAAGTTTTTTTGACCCCAGATCTCACATTAAAGAATCCGGTCAAGCTTTTTATTCTATTAGAAGGGATGTTTACATTCCTTGTAATAGAAAATAAAAGTGTCCCAATTTTTTATTTTTTTTTAAAGGACAGTGTAAAAATAAAATAAGACAAAGAATTTTTTTTTTTTAAAGCGTCCCGTCCCGCAGAGCTCGCGCGCAGAAGTGAACGCATATGTAAGTCACGCCCGCATATGAAAACTGTGTTCAAACCACACGTGAGGTATTGCCGCGATTGTTAAGAGTGAGAGCAATAATTGTAGCACTAGACCTCCTCTGTAACTTAAAACTGGTAACCTGTAGAATTTTTTAAACATTGCCAGTGGAGATTTTTAAGTGCCAAAGTTTGACGCCATTCCACAAGCGGGTGCAATTTTGAAGCATGACATGCTAGGTATCAATTTACTCAGCGTAACATTATCTTAAAAAAATTGGGATAACTTTACTCTTGTCTTATTTTTTAATTAAAAAAAGAGTATTTTTTATTTTTTTTAAATTGCGCTTGTAAGACTGCTGCGCAAATACGGTGTGACATAAAGCATTGCAATGACCGCCATTTTATTCTCTAGGGTGTCTGAAAAAATAAATAATGTTTGGGGGTTCTAAGTAATTTTCTAGCAAAAAAAAATATTTTATGACTTGTAAACAACAAATTTCAAAGTGGCTTGGTCAAGAAGTGGTTAAGGTTCGTCCACCAAAAATGAATTTTAATGATGGCTTGATTCTTTTAGGCTGAATTACTCTTTTGGCTTCATATATATTTTAGGGGCTGCCATTGAGATCTGTGTCGAGGATTCTGGGTCATTCATTCATTGCTTCTGTTTTGTGCTTTATAATATGAAAGAGATGAGAAGTATACCGAGGTGTTGTAGACCACCCACTTTCCCCTAATAGCAGTAGCAGGTGGCAGACATGGTGGAACCAGTTACAGACCTCATAGCTTTTTCAAACTCATTCACACAGCACCACATGCTCAGTTTTAGCTTGTTGGTTCAGAGGCAGCAAGGTTGCAGTGCTATGCATGTTTCATCACACCACTCATGTACATTACTACATGTCTGCATTTTCCTACAGTTCACCTCACTTCCTGGCTGTGTTGTAGCGTGAATGGGGCACATAGAAAACATATGTTACTCTTTCGTCCATGGACCGACACAGCTTCTCTATTGACAAAGTGGTATTATCCGTTAATTAGGAGTGACTAGGCAGAAAAACTTGTAAAAAGTGTTGCATCACACCTTCTACAGTACCGCCCAGGGGGCGGACCCTCTGGGTATACCCTCTCAGTCTGCATCTTCGCAGATCCGTTTTTTTCTGTCTAGCAAGGAGTAGGACATGGCTCCCTTCAGGCCCATTGGTCCGGGGAAAAAAGATATATATATATATATATATATTTTTTGCTACATTTGTTGTTTCCTGCGATCTTCGATCAACTGCCGACTGGGTGACAGGCTGGATCCTCGATCCTTGTAGTCTCCCCAGTTTCGGCCATCGAGCGTGTGCCGACCCTAGCTACGCGCTGGGTTTTCCACGACATGCCCGTCGCTCCACGGGTGGCCGGTGAGCTTACTCTCCAGGGCCTGCATCGGCCCGCTCAGCTTCGGCTGACCTTACGGCCGAGTCGCAGCAGCCTGGCTGGTGAGCTTACGCTCCAAGGCTTGCATCGGACCGCTCAGCTTCGGCTGACCTTACGGCCGAGTCGCAGCAGCCTGTCCGTTGAGCGTCCTGCTCCAGGGCATACATATGATCGTCCCTTCTGGGTCCAATCACAGCATGCCTGGCCAACAGTCACCTTCCGTGCGCGGACGATGATCTGTTTGGAATGTCTTCCAGCAGAATACATGCAGGATAGGTAAGTAAAACTCCCCTGCCTCGGCTGGGTGATTTAGCTGGACATTCCTGGAGAGATCAAGTAAGTGGTTGTGGCCCCTTTCTTCCCTCTCTCCCTGTTTTTCCCTCCTCCCTGGGCTTCTAGCTAAAGGTTGCTGGGTGCTGGGGGTCACCTAGGGGGTCCCACTGGAGCGGGGCTGGCTGTAACTAACATTTAAAAGAAATGTCATTTTTTCTTACCTGTGTTTGTGTCCTTCCTCCTCCATGCTGTCGGCGGCCATTTTGAGGTGGTCCATGCCAAGTTTGGCCTCTTGTAACTGCCCGGCGGCCATCTTCCTGTGGTTCGGCCACACCCACTGGCCCCTATCAGCTGATCGGCGGCCATGTTTGTCCACCCTGTATGCAGATATTGCCGTTCGGCGGCCATCTTTTTGTGGGCTATGGCTGCTTGACCTCTATCTTCTGTCGGCGGCCATTTTCTTAGAGCCCACATTATCTTCCATACAGATGTTTTTGGCAACCATTTTTCGAGAGCCTCCGGCCTCTAGGGTGCATTACACTGGCGCGAAAATTCACACAGGAAGTGCTGATAAAAGAAGCAGACTGACATAGCAGCAGAGGGACAGCATCACAGGCGCAGCATAGCAGTACCTATCCAGGGTGGTGAGTCCTCTGGGTGACCCAGCCTCTCTGCAGCACAGGAGGGTGGCCTATTGATATCTTGCCTGGAGCCCTGTGAGTGTCAGCGTGTGGTCAGCATGGCATCTGAGCCAGATGTCTTCTCCCCTGAAACACCAGATTTAGCAGCTGGTGCCGCTGAGGTGTCTATGAACGCTATGACTGCAATCCTAGAGGCGTTTGCTGCCAGGGTGGAAGCAGCACACGGGAATACAGGGGGTAGTAAACGCCCCACCCCCTGCAAGCTTCTGGGGATAATTCTGGTGCAGAACCAGGTCCAGCTACGGCTCGGGCCCAGATTCTGACGCATCAGAGACTGCAGACCGTGACCGGACAGTGAGAATGACTCAAAGTCCAGGTCAGTACGCGAGACGGCTTTGGTATCTGACCTTATTACTGCAGTGCGGGATATGCTAAAATTGGAAAATACTGCAGAAGCAGCAGAGACTCTGGTCCACTTGGGTTTCATAGACCTGCCCGCACTGCTATGGTGTTCCCTTGTGTGTCTTTTGATAAACTCTTATACAAGGAATGGGAGAACCCACTGAGGGTCTTTACAGCCCCAAAGAGGTTTGCGGTACGGTACCCCTTTTGAGGAGAGTTTTCTGAAGAAATGGACCTCTCCCCCCTATAGTGGACCCTCCGGTGTCCAGACTTAATAGAGCCACCACAATTCCTGTAGAAGGGGCTCCTGTTTTCTAGGACCCTGTGGATAAGAAGGCTGAAGCACTCGCTTGCTACCTATACTCAGTGGTAGGCTCGGCAGTACGCCCGGCATTGGCGGGGGCCCTAGTGTCTCACACACTTACTGAATGAGCAAGATTGCTACTCCAGGGGTTAAGGAGCGAGATGCTCCTCCTGATGAGATAACATTGGCCGACCTGTTGGTCCAGGGCCTTAGGTTTGTCTGCGAGTCAGACATGAATACTATTCCCCTGCTGTCTAAAACTTCGGTTTATGCAGTAGCAATACGCCGCCTGATCTGGCTAAAAGGCTGGTCTGCGGACCAGACTTCCAAGAAAGCCCTGTTGGATCTGCCTTTTAAGGGCGACAGACTTTTTGGGGCTTCTCTGGATGACATCATCAAGGATGCCACAGGAAGTAAAAGCACTTTGCTTCCCCAAATTAGCAAGGGTAAGGGGCCACGCCAAGGGCAAGGGCCCTCCCTTTACTGCACACAAGTGTTTTTTTCGTCCCCCTAGGGCGACAGGGAAAAGACCCCAGGCCGACAAAGCGCCTGCCCAAGGACAAAAGCGTCCCTGGTCCCGCATACCCAATAAGCCTGCGGACAAATTTGCGTCCGCATGAAGGTCCACCCCCACCCAGCTCTCGGGTGGGGAGACGTCTTCGCGAATTCGCGACTCAGTGGACAGCACTAATCTCCGACAGGTGGAAGTAATCTCCTCAGGCTACAAGATAGAGTTTCTCTCTTGTCCACCGGACAGATTCAACACCTCCAATCTCCAGCTACTACCGACCCGTCGGGAGGCCCTGTATGGGGCGGTCCAGGGTCTACTGGAACGCGGGGTAGTTATTCCAGTTCCAGAACTGGAACAGGGTTTTTACTCAAATCTGTTCATTGTGCCGAAGAAGGAGGGGGTTCGTCCAAGCTTGGATCTCAGAGCCCTCAATTGCTTTGTGAAGGTACAAAGTTTTCGGATGGAGTCGGTTCGATCTGTAGTCACGGCTCTCCATCCGGGGGACTTTCTGGCCTCCTTGGACATCAAGGACGCATACCTGCATGTCCCCATATACTCCAGACACCAGAGGTTTCTGCGATTTGCTATCGGGAAGGACCACTACCAGTTTGTGGCCCTCCCGTTGGGCCTTGCCTCAGCACCCAGGACGTTCACCAAGGTGCTCGCTCCGATTCTGGCACTTCTAAGACAGCGGGGTATCGTTATCACAGGCTACTTATACGACCTTCTGCTGAAGGCCCCTTCAAGCTCAGAATTAGAGGTAAGCGTGTCCATTACCTGTCAGACTCTTCGAGACTGTGGTTGGATACTAAACACGCAAAAGTCAGTATTGGTGCCCACTCAACGCCTAGTGTACCTGGGGTTGATTCTGGATTCCTCAGAGGCAAAGGTATTCCTCCCTGTGGAGAAGTTGCAGACCCTCCGGGCTGCAGTACGGCAGCTGACTTCCAGGAATTGGTCGTCACTCCGTTTTTGCATTCGAGTGTTGGGCCTCATGGTAGCCTCCTTCGAGGCGGTCCCATATGTTCAATACCACACTCGAGTGTTACAGAAGGAAGTTCTGTCCAGATGGAACAGATGCCCTTCATCTCTGGATTATCAAATCCGAGTGAGCCACCTAGTCAGGAGATCCCTGGTATGGTGGCTGACAGCACCGGCTGTAATGGCCGGGAAGTCATTTCTTCCGGTTTACTGGATAGTGATCACGACGGACGCCAGCCTTACAGGTTGGGGGGAGTCTGGGGTGTCCAGTCGGCGCAGGGTCGCTGGACCCCAGAGGAAGCCCTCCTGCCGATCAATGTCCTGGAGATCCGGGCGATCAAGCTGTGCCTCTTCAAATGGTCTCAGAGACTGCAAGGGCGTCCAGTCAGGATCCAGTCAGACAACGCCACAGCAGTGACATATGTCAATCATCTAGGAGGAACAAGAAGCTCAGCTGCAGCATCGGAGATCGCTCGCATCCTGAAGTGGGCAGAGAGGAGCGTACCGGCACTGTCGGCCGTGTACATTCCGGGTGTGGAAAACTGTCAGGCGGACTACCTGAGCCGCCAGATGCTGGACCAGGGAGAATGGTCCTTACACCCGGAGGTGTTCCAACTCCTCTGCCAAAGATGGGGCACACCAGACGTAGATCTTCTGGCTACCCGACTCAATCGGAAGGTATTGAGATTTGTGGCCCGGTCAAGAGACCCATGGGCAGACGCAACGGATGCGTTGGTAGCATCGTGGGGTCAGTATCGGCTAATCTATGCCTTCCCTCCCTTAAGGCTTTTTCCTCTTCTGCTCCGCAGAGTGGAGGCAGAGGGAATTCCAATGATCCTAATCGCTCCAGATTGGCCTCAGCGTCCTTGGTATGACGATCTAGTACGTCTGGTAGCAGACGTCCCCTGGCGCCTACCACTACGGAAGGACCTGCTATCGCAAGGTCCCATATTCCATCCTGCTTTACAGTCATTGGCTTTAACGGCATGGCTGTTGAGAACCAGGTACTGAGAGACTGGGGCCTGTCAGACTCAGTAATCTCTACTATGAGAAGTGCTCGAAAACCGTCCTCTAGGAAGGTCTATCACCGCACTTGGGGGCCTACATCTCCAGGTGTGAGGAAATGAAATGGCATCCGCGTACCTATTTGGTTTCCAGAATCCTGCTGTTTTTACAGCATGGGGTGGACCAAGGGCTTGCCCTAAGTACGATTTTAAGGGACAGATATCTGCCCTGGCTGTCTTTTTTCAGCGACCCCTGGCGACTCACTCTCTCGTGAGTACATTTGTGCAGGGGGTCCGACAGGTGGCCCCTCTGGTCCGTCCCCCGTTACCTCCGTGGGACTTGAACCTGGTCCTCTCGGTTCTTCAGAAGGCACCGTTTGAGAATATTAGAGATATTCCCCTGTTGACACTTTCTCAGAAAGTGGTCTTTTTGGTGGCTGTTACGTCAGTTAGACGAGTCTCTGAGCTGGCAGCCTTGTCCTGCAAGGCTCCCTATTTGATTTTCCACAAGGATAAGGTGGTGCTGCGGCCGCAGCCTTCCTTTCTTCCGAAAGTCGTTTCGGCTTTTCATCTCAACGAAGACATTGTACTTCCATCCTTGTGTCCTCAGCCGTCGAATCCTAAGGAGTCGGCGTTGCATTCCTTGGACGTTGTCCGAGCTTTGAGAGTATACCTATCTGCTACTTCCCTGTTCCGGAAGTCAGACTCACTGTTTGTTTCGGTGGCTGGTCCCAAGAAGGGCCAAGCAGTCTCATCGGCCACCATCTCTAGGTGGATCCGACAGATAGTAATCCAGGCTTACGCCTTAAAGGGTCAGGCGCCCCCCTTTCCTGTCACGGCGCATTCGACCAGGGCAATAGGTGCCTCTTGGGCTTTCCGACATCAAGCGTCTGTTTCCCAATTATGTAAAGCGGCGACTTGGTCGTCCGCTCACACTTTCACAAAACTCTACAAAGTTGATGTAGGTGCATCTTCGGATGCCTCTTTTGGCCGCAAGGTTTTGCAAGCGGCTGTTTAGAGTTGCAACTCCTCCGTTGGAGGAGTGCTGTTTTGTGTTTGGGGTGAAGTTTATTTTTATGCTGTTACCACCCCTCGTTTTTTCTCTGACACTGCTTTGGGACGTCCCACTTTGTCAATAGAGAAGCTGTGTCGGTCCATGGACGAAAGAGTAAATAGGATTTTTTACTCACCGTAAAATCCTTTTCTCTGAGTCCATGGACTGACACAGCACCCACCCCTTTTAAGTTTGTACTGCTTTTTGACGAACTGATCTGCGAAGATGCAGACTGAGAGGGTATACCCAGAGGGTCCGCCCCCTGGGCGGTACTGTAGAAGGTGTGATGCAACACTTTTTACAAGTTTTTCTGCCTAGTCACTCCTAATTAACGGATAATACCACTTTGTCAATAGAGAAGCTGTGTCGGTCCATGGACTCAGAGAAAAGGATTTTACGGTGAGTAAAAAATCCTATTTTTCTATGTACTCTAGTGGTGACCTGTGTTGATCCAGTGTGGAAAAACACAGTTCACCACACAATTTTTACCCTAGTGTTACACTTTGGCATGTGTAGAATGCATTCCTTCTCTCTTTCTGCAGCAATGTTAATCTGATAAATACCACTGCAGCCTGTGCTAAAGGCTGTGTCCTAGGGCAGTGGTCACCAACCCTGTCCTCAGGGCCCACTAACAGGCCAGGTTTGCAAGATAACTGAAATACATCACAGGTGATATAATTTGCTGCTCAGTGATTGCAGCATTCTAGTCTGCATCTCCCCAAGGTAATGCATAAAACCTGGCCTGTTAGTGGGCCCCGAGGACAGGGTTGGACTGTAGTGCATTTCTGCAAAATGCACTAAAAAACACATAGGTGTAAATGAGGTCTAACAGAGGATTCTGGTTGGTGTATGAATTGTTGTAGTCATTGAGCACCTTCACAGGCTGGTTTACTGATTAGTAGAGATGAGCTTGGACATCCTCTGAACCTACCTCTAACCTCATGATTTTACCACTCCAATGAGCTGCAGGCAGGTAGTCTGAAATTTGGGTTAGAGATGAGCTTGGAGGACTCTACTCATCAACCTTTGTATATCTCTCAGGTGGAGCAAGCAGATTGCCTGTCTAGTAGGGGGAAGAGAGCTCTCCTAAAGGAACACTAAAGGCAAACGTTTTTTCACCTTCATGCATTAAGGTGAAAAAACATCCGACGATTAGCGCCCCCCCCCCCCCCTCCGAGCCCCTGTTTACTTACCTGACCCCTCGAAAGTCCTGCGCCGTGAACACGCTGGCTTCTCGGTCGGCTTCTCGGCTCATTTATTGGTTGATTGAAAGCAGTGCAGCCATTGGCTCGCGCTACTGTCAATCACATCAATGACGCCGCGCGCTGGGGGGCGGGGCCGAGTGATAGCGTGAGCGGCTATGGCCGCCGGCTGTATCACGGGAGCGCGCCCGCAAGAACTTTCCACCATGCGAGAGAGCTCGCATGAAGGTGGAAAGTTCTTGCGGGGAGGAGCAGATACAGCCGCCGAGGGACCCCGGAAGACCAGGCTCGGGGCCACTCTGTGCAAAACGAGCTGCACAGTGCAGGTAAGTATAACAAGTTTGTTATTTAAATTTTTTTTTTTTTTTGCCTTTAGCGTTCCTTTAAAGTACAAGTTCACCTTTACAGAAAATCTATAATGTGAACTTACACTGGACCCCCTTCCTGCTGACCTGGAGTCCCACGATCACCCGCTGTGAGACATCGGATCATCGCTTTACCGGTCTGGGGATTTGAAATCTCAGCAGTTTTCTCTCTTCTTCTCCAGCTCTGACAGGACGGGCTAGGCGGGTTCTGATTGGTCAGCGTCGACCAAGTAGAATGCAGAGAGCTCCGTTTACGAGATTAAGCCGTGGGGATTTCAAATCCACAGACCAATTCGATGTCTTACAGTGGGTGATCGAAGGACTCCAGATTAGCATTACTGGGGGGTATGAGGAAAGGGGTCCAGTGTGAGTTCACTTACATGAATCACTTTACATCCTATGGAACTCTACACACTGGTCAGTTGTGTTTTTTGCTGCTTTCACGCTGATCCGTTGTAAAAATTCAGAATATTCCACTTTTTTTTTAGCTGAAAAACGTATCAAAGTGAAAGGGCAATAAGCCCTCTTCCCCACATTTTTTGGGTGGGGGAGGAGCAAGTACCTGGTTTTGATAGGTACCCACTCTTACTTCATCGCCTAGGCGATCCGAGTAAAAGTTCTCCTCTCCCTCCCCGCAGTCACCTGGGACAAGTCACAGATCCCAGAAGACTGCGGTACCATTCACAATGTGCAGCGCAGCGGGCACCTGGCTGTGAATCCGCAAGTTGTCACAGCCGGGTGCCCACAGTTGAGATGCCTAAGGCAGAAGATGGAGGGGAGGGATGGCTCGGGTGAGCCCATCGCTGTATCCTGGTACAGGCTAGTGTGAGTTTTTTTACCAATCGGTAGTAACAGTTTTTGTAGCAGCTGACTGTCAATAAACACAAAAATTACTGGAGCTCCTCTTTAATGACCGCTATTGCTCCTTGTGAAGAACAGTATGGTCAGGTGTAAATGTCGGCAATAAATTAGCGGCTGTCCTTTTTTTAATGATAGTCTATTTAAAGTGTAACTCTGGCCAGCTTATTGACAATCTAGTTTTCATATATCCTTCACATTAAACAAGCTTTTAAAAACAAGTCCTCACTAACCTCTAGCTGCTTGCACTGTGGAACAAATCCACAAACTCTCAGCAGCCTAATTTATCATTTTCCCCTTAGACACCTGTTTACATTAGAGAATTACTGCTCGTTAAGACTATATAAATATCTCAATATCTATAGAATGGCCATAGTTACACCAAGACTCATCTGCTGAAAGTGACTTGTCAGATGTCTTTCCACCATAGGGTGTAGAAAAGAAATAATGAAACTGTATTTTTTTCCCTTATTGATTTTTGTTCTTTTTTATATTTCTTGTAGAAATATTTAGTAAACTGGAAACTATATGTGAATAGACATCTTTAAATGATGAACTGGCTGTCATTACAGGTGAATCAAATGCCCAGATTGGCAAACTCACTGACGAGCTTTCCACAAAGTCAGAGGAGATCGTACAATACCAGGAGCAGATCTCTACTATGCTGTCACAGATGGTTGACCTTCAGCACAAACTGAAAGAGGTATATATGTTGGCATGTTTTTTATCCCATAGAATTAGTCTATCTAGGAGTGCCAGACAGTTACAAAAATGTGGGTAGTAACTTCTTGCTTTTAAAGCTACTTTTAAAACGATTGAGGGATTTAGAATTTAGAGCTTTTATTTTAGAATCATTTCACTGAATAGTTATTGATGGCATCAAATGGACACCAAGAAGTATTATTCTTTTGGGAAGGATTGTAAAAAAATATCTGCCTAGTAATTGACTGTTCATTTCCAAAGCATAGCTGGGATGTGGCCGGCTCTCACCTTATTATGTAAAAGTGTCTAAGTGGTTTGCACGCTATTGCTCTTTAAAGTAATTGTAAAGGTTCACTTAAAAAAAAAAAAAAAAATAACAAACATGTTATACTTACCTGTGCAATGGTTTTGCACAGAGCAGCCCTGATCCTCTTCTTTTGGGGTGCCCTGTTGGCGCTCCTGGTTCCTCCCCTTCATCGGGTGCCCCCAGGGAAAGCTGCTTTCCCTGGGGGCACCCGTGTGGGCGTGCTCCCGAGTCCTGGTGCTGCATTAATTGATAAAGACAGCGGGACTTAGCCCCGCTCTCATGTCACTGAATTTCATTGACAGCAGTGGGAGTCAATGGCTCCTGCTGCTATGAATCTGTCCAATGAGGACAGATACAGCGGCTGCAGTTGCTGGGCTTATGCGCATTGCTGGATCGGATGGGCTCAGGTAAGAAAAAGGGGGGGTTGGGGAGCTGCAGCAAAGAATGTTTTTCACCTTAATACATTAAGGTGAAAAACCTTGAGACTTTACAATCACTTTAATTTAGTGCAGGGGTCTCCAAACTTTCCAAACAAAGGGCCAGTTTACTGTCCTTTAGATGTTACTGGTGCCAGGCTATGGTCAGTGGCAGTAGTATTAGTGGAGGGAATAGTGCCCCATATTTGACTTCAGGGGAATGCACAGTACCCCACCATTGGTGTCAGTGGGAGGAAGACTGTCTCGTATCAGTAGGAGGGATAGTGCCCAAAGGGCCACATCTGGCCAACGGGCCACAATTTGGAGACCACTGTTTTAGAGGAAAGTTAGTGTCATAGCACCAGTCTGGGAGCTACTTTAACTATAATAAAGTCCCAAATATCTTGCATATTAACCCCCTGGTTAATGAACATTTAGGCTCAAATATTGAATAAATATATATATATATAAAATATATATTCCATCATGCTTTTACTCAACAGGGTGCATTCGAGAAGGAGGAGCTGAGAATTCATTTACAAGCATCTAAGGAAGCGCAGAGACAGTTGACTGCTGAAGTAAGTTATTGTAGCAACTCTATTTCCAACTCATTTTATTTTCTTGAACGTTTTAAGGTTACTTTTTGTTTTGGTTTTGTTTTCTCACCTACTTTGTTGTCCCAGTATTGCAATAAGAAAAAAGGCGATTTTTTTTTTTTTTTTCTTACAGGTGTCCCTGTTAAATTAATTGATAGTTAACCAGTATAGATATAACGAGACAGATTGTACCAAGTTCCGAAGCAGCTGGAATCTGAAGCAGCATTGAATGACCACCAATCAGCTTTTATCTTTCATTGTCAAAGTTTAACTGAACAAGCTAAAGTTAAAAGCTGATTGCTTATGTGTACAGTTGCTTCATATTCTGTCTGCTCCCAGTTTTAGTAAATTCCCCTCAATGTGTACTTTCTAAAATTTGAACATACAATTCTAAATAAAACATAATTAGATGTGTCAAGTTTTACATTTATACTAAACTAGAAGAACAGTAACTCTAATCATCTCTTGTTCAAACTGTCAGATTAAACACTGTATGTTTTTTTTCTTTTACAAAGCTGAATGACGGTACGTTCACATCGTATGCAGTGACCTGCATTTTTCTGCACAAGAAAATGGCAGATCGCTGATATTGCACATAGAAAACAATTGTTTGATTTTTGTCTAGTGATGTGATGTGTAGTATGGAAAAATGCAGAAAGGCCACATTTTTATTCAGCATACTGGATAGCATCCTGTGTCCCCCCCACTGCAGTGCAATGTATGGCGCTGCTCCGTGGAGAAATGAATGAAATGTTACTATGTGCGATACTATGTTCCAATTCAAATAAAGTTAAAGGGAAAAAAACGAGCTCAAACACGCATCACGCCGCTTTCTCCTGGACCTCTTACAGTGGTCAGTTCCCTAAGAGTTAAATACTGCATTAGCATTAAAAATAACTCATGGGGTAGTTATCTCAGGAGAATGCAATTCACAAAAAATGTACGTTAAATACAGCATGCAATAAATGTTTTATTTTGCAGTATTTGGTCCATTTTTTGCACCTTATTTTAACGCAGACTAGGCCTCCGGCTTTAGCGGGAATTGAAATATTTAGCAGTAGTATTTCTTTCACTGCTAAATGTGACAGTTTAGCTCAAAGCTGCTAGTTAAGGAGCCGGCACCCGCTGGCGTCCTAGCAACCAGTGACTCATCGCTGCTGTCAGCTGGGGATTCCTGGCTGACAGCAGAATGTAAACAAAGAAGCAGACTGTAAAAAAATGGTCACCGATCTGCATGAAAAAATCTGTTCATGTCATTTGCCACACCGAATTGGACTCCCCCTGCTGCTTTAGTAAACAAAGGTATGGCATCATCCGGAGACGTCCTTGACCAAATATGGACAGCCCCCTGCCTGAAGACCCCCACAACCATAGGGTTAGGGTTCTGGGGAAAAGGGGGGGCCCCACAGTTTATTTATTTATGTAGCACACCCCCGCAGAAGCTGCTGGTTTAATTTTGGGCCTTGCACGTTACCTCAGTATTCATTGTCTAGGGGAAGAAAGTCTGTAGAAACTCCAATGTCCACACCAGATGTAAAACCTTAAGCAGTTAGGTTTTATTTTCCTTTTGCAATAAACAGGTGAACAATAGTAGAAGGGTGAAGGGAAGGGTTAGGTTCAGGCACACAGTACAGATCACTGGGGAAACTTCTCAAGCACAAAGTTGGTCACCACTCCTCCCTGAGTGCGTATTGCTCTCCCGGATAGGCCCCTCTCGCCTGGCCTAGCAGCCGGGATGATGCACGAACTATGATCAGGACCAGTCTCTGCCACAGACCGGTTGTGTACAATATTGGATAATCCCGGATCCTCTGCCACATGTATTAACGCCCAAACTTCCAGCCAAACAGTCAAGAGCCTTTAAGCCAACCCGGCAGACTGCAGGGTAAACTTTAATTGTGGTGCATCCACCAATAGACTTACCAGGCCCTCCTCAAGACACCAGCCTTCTGCTTGGTCTTTTCCAGGACAGGTCCTCCCCTGGTTTCCTCCATTGAGTGGCTTCCTCCCCCAGGACGGACAGCACAGGATCACCTCCAAGGTGCAGACCCAGTCAGCATAACTGGGCCTACCTGGTAGAGTTGCAGCCTCAGGCCAGCATGGTTCCGAGGCCAAAATCAAAAAATACACCCCTCGTGCCAGGAGGGCCGCAGGGGGACATAGGACCCCCCAAGATGGCGTCTGCCCCTTAAGTACCCTTCCCCAGCTTGCTTAGCGGGTAGACCACGCCCACTGAACTGTTCCCGGGGGAAGGTGCCCAATACACTCTGGCCTGAGGTGGTAACGCCACCTACAGGCAACAGTGGGAAGTTTTCCAACACAGCCATAGCCGGATCAGAGGCTAATTTAACATTAATTATTCACATCTGAGCCCAACTATTGGCTCAGATACCCTCTAAATTTAACATAGCGGCCATTCATTGGGAGCAGGGCGCTACATTTATTTTTTATATGCAGTGTTTTCCATGTTTTTCAATACCGCATAAACCTATAGTGAATTTATTTTTTCAGTTTTGCATGTGATATTTGGATTTAATGTGTCATGTGATCCAGATATTGCATGCAATATTCTTTAGTGAATTGGCCTAAATGGTAAAATGTTCATTGAAAGCTTTAATGTAGGCAGATAATCTGCATGGCAAATTTTACCCTGCAGCAAAAGTACTATCTAACAAAGTGGCACCAACCACAGAGACAAAGTAACTAAATAAAAATAATGTAAAAGGGGCGATAGTTGTAGTACTTTTATTTATTCTAAAGCTGCTGCTACAATTTTTAGAATCCTTCGCCTCCCAGGTGTGATCATGGTGCGAAAGAAATGCAGGCATTTTGTACATTTATATTATAGTACAATTTGTTTTTACCCCTGTTGGGGTCTGCTCAAGTTTTTGTTTGCAAACAAAAATCCCCTGCCAAACTTGACCACCAGAATGATTAGTTGTTGGAAAAAAGAGTCCTAGCTTCACTCTAGAGGTAATACAATTACCAAAAATGCAAGTTTTTTTTTTTTTTTTTTACAAAAATAGTTTTACTGAAATATTTTAAATGAGGGGCTACATTTGTCAATTTTCTAATAGTACGTGTGCTAGTAGTGCAGGCTGATTTTCTCTGTTTTAAGATTTTACTGTTTCATGAATTGTAAAAATCTTTTTTTTTTTTTCCCCCCTTTATCTAATCCTCCTTTTGCTAAGGTTATTTGGAAGTATAAGCACCATTGGTTACATGTCTTACTTATAAGAGAAGATCCTCCTTTAGGTAGTGCATAAGTCCCAAAGTTCTGTATCCTCCAATGAATGCTAATTAAAAAAAAAAAACTTTGAATAACCTGTGTAACTTTTGCTTACAGCTTCACGAATTACAAGATCGCAATGCAGAATGTGAGGGGATACTGCAGGAGACGCAGGATGAACTAAAAATGCTGCGGTGCAAAGCCAGCCCTTCTGCACTTCTTAGGAGACCCCAGTCATACAGCGTTTTCCCTGTGGTAAGATCACTTTACTGCTCACCAACGCCCCACTTATCCACAAAGATCATAGACATAGGATAAATATTCCGAAGTTTAAAGTGTAAAAGTTCCAGGCAACAATTTAACTCCTTAGCAAACATAAGCACACCCCTCCTCTCATTTATATATATATATATATATATATATATATATATATTTTTTATATATATATTTTCTTTGGGGCTTTCGTCCCTCTGCGCCGCGCTAACATACATCACTTTCGCTGTTTTTTTTTTTTTTGTTTGTTTAGGCTTCATTGATTACATTTGTTATTTTAATCCAAAGTAATTTTCCCATCTAACATTCAGCTAAAGGGTAAGTTCACCTTT
This sequence comes from Rana muscosa, assembly GCA_029206835.1. Lineage (NCBI taxonomy): Eukaryota > Metazoa > Chordata > Amphibia > Anura > Ranidae > Rana > Rana muscosa. The sequence continues at coordinate 299,391,987 of CM055127.1, read as the reverse complement.
GCAGAAAAATCTGTAAGGTGAACTTGCACAGGACCCTCTCCTCATCCCCCGCAGTACCGCTGATCTGGAGTCCGGCGATTAGACGCTTCACCGGTTTGGGACTTAAAAATCTCCTGCTCTATCTCCTAAACGTACCTCGTCAGGAGGTATGTATAGGAGCATTCTAATTGGTCGGTGCCGTCACATGGGCGGTGCTGACTAATAAGAACCCACGTAGTCCATTCTATCACCGTGGGCGAACAGGAGAGACGGCCGCGGGGATTTCAAATCCCCAGACGGGTAAATCGGTGATACGATCTATCAGAAAGAGAGATCACTGATCTTCAGGTTAGCATGACCGGGTGCGATGGGAAGGGGCTCCAGTGTCTGTTCACCCTACAGATTTTCTGTAAAGGTGAACCTACACTTTAATTTACCAAAATATATTGCCATGCAGTTGGTAAAGTGTATCTCTAGCCAACTCTTTTGGGATACAGAAGCATTCAGGCTTATATCTGTTTTTTTGCTGCTTTCCGGGGCTCTGTTAGAGAGCTCTCCCCTCACTTACTGTCACGTGACAGTGGTTTCACAAAACCAGAATGAGGGAAAATCTGCAACTGTGACACTGACTGCAATAAAAAGCTGACAGGTTCTGGCCTTCCCCTATTCTATAAAAAATGCATTTTATTTGATGCTGGTGGAGACTTTGCCTCACTTTATTTCTAGTAAAACCATTGTCATATTCTAATGTATATTCTTTTCTATTAAGGACTCTTTGGCAGCAGAGATTGAAGGTACTATGCGGAGAGAACTAAGTTTGGAAGAAGATTCAAACTTTGGAGAAAGAAAGTAAGACACCTTCTGAATAACCCACTATATCTAAAAACATCCTTAGAGAACAGTGAGATATATAGGCCTCAACCACACCGGGCAGGTTTCATTGGAGTCTGCTTGCTCAGCAGGGAATCTGTCCACTGATCCAGCTGAGCAGGCGGATGGCTAGTCTGTGTCCGCTCAGTGTATGCAGAGCGGACACAGCCCGCTCTCCGCTGTGGGTGGTCAGATGTAAGCAGACCGCCTGTTCATTTACACCCCATCCTTTTGTTTAGTGGAAAGGATCGGATGTCGGCAGGTGCAAACGGACACATGTCCATTTACAGCCGCCGCTCCATAGAGGAGACTGGATGGTACCCCTGAAAAACTGACAGGCGGACCTGATCGGTCTGCTAGTGGGAAAGGGGCCTTATGCAGGTAAAATTGTAAGGTGTTTAGTAAATAATTCACATCTCAGAAACAAAAATGCAGAAACAGGGGTTCTGGGAGTATATGTGGGGAGCTAGATCCTTGATCCTGAATCCCCTGTGGTAAAATAGACACAACATGCTAAGAAATGCTTGGTCAGAAAATGAAAGATGCAGTGTTATACAGAGACTGTTCACAGTGTAATAAGAACACAGACTGTAGCCGTTCATAGAAGCGTACAGAGCACAGGTGTTAGAAGTATGGAAGAAGTCCCATACATTGCATTGATTATTGCTGATCGGCCAGTGCAAAAATCTGTTCTATAACTGGTGTCATTGTGCATAAAAATTAGCGTAGTACCGATACTTTTTTCAAGTACTCGCTGATACTGATATTTTTTTTTAATGTGTCAGTATTTATTTATTTTTTACAATTTTTTTTATATAGCTTTTTAATATTTTTTTTTTTTATATATAATTTTTTTTTTTTTTTTTTTACAATGCTTTCTTTTTTGGGGAGTGGGAGGAGTGAATGGTGTCAGTGTTTTTTTTCATACCTGTTGGGAGGTGGCTTTGGTGAGATTTCAGGGGGCTAAACAGGCCCCTGACATCTCCCCTTTGAGACAGAGAAAGGAACTGAGGACAGATTCCCCAGTCCCTTTCTTTGCTGCCTCAGCTGCACTAAAAATGAGTAGACAAGAGACAGAGGCTCCTCTCCATTCATAAACTGAAGCATTGTAAACACAGTTTACAATGCTCAGTTATGAATGGAGAGAGTCAGTGATCACTGACTCTCTCTATTCAGAAGTGAAAGTGGCTGTCGGCTGCTTTATTGAAATTGATAGGGTGATTGGTGCTTGTAACTCCCCCCACCGCTGCACCGATTACCGCCAACTGCCCAGGTAACGGGTCAAGCATCCGAGCATTTGCACGAGTTCAAGTACTTGTGCAAATGCTCGATATCTGCACCGATACTACTAGTATGAGTAATGGTGCAACCCTAATTAAATTAAATCATTATTGCCAACATCTGAATAGATTTAGGAGCAACATCTTGAAGCTGGGATGGACAACTAATTTTTCCAAAGGGCCACATGAAAAACTGGGACTGTTGTTGAGGGCCCAACCAAAGTTTAGTGTATACTAAAAAAGATTTTAATTAAACCAGCAGCCTTAGGTAAACAACACTGAACTGGGAAGTTCTGTAAGCATATGAACATAAAGAATAAACACCTGGCACTAGGTATAATCACAGGGGTTAATGAACTGATCTGCCATTCTGAATACCGATGTGTGACTGACAGGCTTAGGGAGATAACTGGCAGAACTGCGAGTTCTGTGACTGGTATGAGAGAGTCTGAGATTGGTACAGTGGGGATTTCTGCAGATCCTTAGCTGGAGTAAAGAACAGGTGCACGGCTCCTGGTGTTTGCAGCGTGCAGGCACTAACACAAGAAGAAATTGGCTGGATAGCAGAGTAGCAGGAAAGCATCGATACATCATCTACGCCAGGGCTCAAAATTTCAAGTCCTAAGCTACTACCCAGGCCTTAAGAGTTACTCGCCACCAGTTGCTTCACCCAACCCCTACAGTGCCCCGCCCCTAATTCCACCCCTAAACACACCCTTGTAAATTATCTCATGAAATGACACTGTTAAATGTTTTATGCAGAATTAAGTTACAAAAATAAATATTAACAACTTCATTGGCGCAGCCTCGCCAGTGCATGGGGATCACCGGGATGAGAGCCGTCTGGATCACACGGATCTGGGATCTACCGCTGTGACACAGCTTTGGTTTGAATTGCCCAGCGGCCGCTGCCGAACAAAGTTCCGCCTCCTGGATCGGCTCCTATGATAGATGTCGCACTACTTCAATTTCCTGGCATTGGACCTGTGTGCTGTCTATTATAGAAGCCGGTCCAGGAGGCGGGACTTTGATTTACAGCGGCCAATTCAAATCCAAGCTGTGTCACAGCGGGAGATTCCCTGCTCTGTGTCATCCGGCTGGCTCTCCTCTCTCTTCCCCAGTTTCTTGGCCAGCCACTGGAATGAGGACGGCTCCCATTCTGAGGAAGCCCCACACTCACCCTCAAGTTATTCACACTCGCCAAGGGAGGGCTGTTCTACGCAATGCTCTCCTGTCAAAACTGAGCCTCCCTGCTGTACCAATGAGCTCCCCATGTTCTCTCCTTTCAGTTCTTGCAGCTCTCCACACGGACATTTGTCAGCATGCCTCTCTGCCTGTCAGCTTCCTCAGAGCAGCATGCAGACGGTGGAAGCATCGCGGACCAGATAGAGATGGCCCAAGGGCCGCAATTTGCCCAGGTCTGCTTTGACGAGATTAAGAAGATAAATGCACTGCATTACATGGGCCACTTGCTACCCACTTTTACAAGGGATTGAGAAGAAAGAGGCCATGAACTTGTAGCCGTGACCCAAAAAGTTTGCATGATCAATAAAGTGTATCTCCTTTCTCTTTGCTTTGCTATGGTTTAGACCAGTGTTTCTCCTCATTTTTTTTTTTAGTGAAGGCACCCTTCAGAATCGTGCACAATCCCAGGGCACACAAGTCTGAGGGCTCGATCACACCAGGAGTTGCATCCGAGTTGTGCTTTTTTTTTAAGGGTTCCTGCGCATTATGTTTTTTAATGGGCTGCTCTATGCATGTGAAACACGCATAAAGGTGGCGGCATGATTCTTAAAATCACACAGCACCATAACGCATGGTATTGTGGTAGCATGCATGTTAGCAAGTGTGAATGTACATGCATTTTCTAGATGCATGGGGATGCCAATAAAGAATTAATAGCACCTGCACATCTGCAAAAGGCAGCGTCTGTGTGGTGCATAAAAACGTGTTATGTTGCATGTGTTTTCGCACTGCACCTGGTGTGAACAAGCCCTAAGATCTAAGATGTAGTCTGTGAGGCAGCGTTCAATGGTCTGTAGGCTGTAAATCTTCTCACCCCCAATCCCCCCTCCTATCACAGCCCCCCCCCCACTCCCATGTCCCCCCTCCTAGCACAAAGCCCCCCCCCCCAGCATAACTTCTCCCAACTCCTGTACATTGAGATCTGAGAGGGGAGGGATCCTGTGTTAGCTCCTGTATACAGAGAGGAGGGAGAAAGCGCACAGCCCACACCTCTCCTCTCTACCGCTATCTATATTAAAGTCGGCAACCTAGAAAACTGTGCGGGCCGCCTGACATGTCCTTAGCAGCCAATGACATAATCAGTTAGTAGGAGGTGGGCGGGTGCTATGATGGCTGCAGATGGAAGTATTTCAGGGGTGCTATAGCACACCCAAGCACCGCCCTGGTGCCACCACAGAAAGCAGGAAATACAGTTTTCTTGTATTTGTTCGTTTTAAAAGCACTTTTTTTTTTTATTATTCCAGATCAGCTACTTTTACCTACCTTTTTTATATTGCTTTATAAAGGTTCCAGCATTGTTTCCAGGGGTGGATCCAGGGGGGGGGGGGGGGCAACAGGGCAATTGCCCCCCCCCCCCCCCCCCCGAGACCATCTGTCACAATTGCTTGCTCTGTTTTTTTTTTTGGTTTTTTTTCCCGCCTGATCTCCCGGACTTTGGGGACCCGGTACCGGTCGGCCATAGGTCCCCTGGAACCCAAACTTGGCACACATGTAGCTCCATGTCTCCTCTACAAGTGTTTAAAGTTTGGTGTGCGGGAGACATACGGCCGGGGAGAAGCGATTTTTCAAATCCAGGCACTCCTTCCATAGACTCCCATGTTAAACGGTAATTTCTCCGGTGATTTTGCGGACCCGGTTCCGGCCGGTCGTAGGTCCCCATGACCCCAAACTTGGCACACATGTAGCCCCATGTCTTCTCTACAAGTGTACAAAGTTTGGTGTCTGGGAGACCTATGGCCAAGGAGAACCGATTTTTCAAAGCCGGGCACTCCTTCCATAGACTCCCATGTTAAACATCAGTCTAGTCATGGGCACAGTGAAGCATGGGCACAGTGAGGCATGCAGATGGACACCCTAGGCTTATACTCGAGTCAATAAGTTTTGCCAGTTTTTTTGGGGTAAAATTAGGTGCCTCGGCTTATATTCGGGTCGGCTTATACTTGAGCATATACAGTACTTGTTCTGCGGCTGCCTCTCTGAGTGTCTCTCTCTGTTTCTCACATCAGCCGATCAGCGGCGCCGAGAGAGAGACTCGTCTAATGTAGTTACGCGGCGCACTGACACGATACCAGGAGCGGAGGAGGAGGTGGGTGGAGCCTCTTCCCTGCACTCGTTGCTAACGCCTGGGCCGCTTGGCGTCTAGCAACGAGTGACGTCAGTGAGTCACGTCGGGCCGCTCTGCGGGCAGGTGCGATAGCGTGCGGCTCCACAGACGGGTAAGAAAGCGGGCGGCTCCGCTTGCGGCGCGGTTCGTGGGCAGACCGTGCTGCTCAGTGTGTTGGCAGCACAGGTGAGAGTGAGAGAGCAGGCTCATCTCTCACCGCCCGTGCCTGCCCTGCATTCCTGCAGTGACTTCCGCCCTCACTGTGCAGGCAGCAGAGAGATTACATTATCTCTCTGCTGCCTGACTCTGGGAGTCTGGGACACAGCAAGAGACAACCAAAACGACACCTTAGCAGGCAAGTTAGTGACAATCCGCAAATTGTGTCAGGTGACGTGGCAAATGACAATCTGCATCTGGCGGCAGGCAAGTGACAATCAGCAAGGTGTGGCAGGTGAGTGGCAAGTGACAATCCGCAAGGTGTGGCTAGTGACAATCCGCAAGGTGTGGCAGGTGATGTGGCAAGTGACAATCCACAAGGTGTGGCAAGTGACAATCCACAAGATGTGGCAGGTGACGTGGCAAGTGACAATCCGCAAGGTGTGGCAGGTGACGTGGCAAGTGACAATCCGCAAGGTGTGGCAGGTGACTTGGCAAGTGACAATCCGCAAGGTGTGGCAGGTGATGAGGCAAGTGACAATCCACAAGGTGAGGCAAGTGACAATCCACAAGATGTGGCAGGTGACGTGGCAAGTGACAATCCGCAATGTGTGGCAAGTGACACGCTCAGGGCTCTCACTAATTGCAGGCGACGGTGGCAAGTGACACACTCGGGGACTCCCACTGATTCTGCATTGAACTATTAAATTTTTTATTACAATGTAATAATAGAAATAATGCGCTTCAATCATCCTGACACCATAACAACCATGGTGCCTGAATGATTGAAGCGCCGACACCAGCCATTTCCCCGATAAATTTCCCACAAAAAAAACATATTTTTTGTCAGTGCCCCTCCCGAGAAAAGACTCTGGATCCGCCCCTGATTGTTTTCGGATCAGATATAAATACCTAGGGTTTTTCAGTTACCTTTTCCATAGTCCTAAAGTCAGTTTTACTGAATGTTTGTTTGAAAACCTTACAGCCTATTTGATGAACCCTTTGTCTATTTGGTGTACATACATCAATGTTTTCTGCATTTGATCCATGCCATTTTCTGGTGTCTTGGTGAATCGAAGTTATCAAGCACTGCTAGTAGGAACATTTCATTCTGCACTAGAGTAACTTATAGGCAAGTGTTAAAAATAAGTGCTGATCATATGGCATTAGTTTGTGTCTTTTTTATAGAGATAGTATAAATTTGTGTAGCTGTCTAAGGGCACCAAAATAGGCTGCTGAGCAGTTTGCTTTCAGCTGGTTAGCTGCCAGAAATATGTTTCAATCCTAAGTATCACAGAATTGAGAGAATATTCCATAATTCTTCTTCTTCTTTTTTTTTTTTTTTTTTTTAATGATAGTTTGCACAGAAAATTTATTTTAATTTTTCATGTTAGAAAACAACCAAAACGAGTGTTTGATACAGTGAAAGTGGCGAATGAACTGCGCTGCCGATCTTCTGCATCGATACCTGGCTCTAACCGTTCTGGAGTAGTGATGACTGCTCTTCCTTTTGAATCTGGAGCAAAGATTGAGCAGACAAAGCCTAATGTCTATCCAATTGAACAAGGCACAAAGGAAAAGTAAGTGAGAAACAAAGTGTTTAAGTATTTCTGTGGCTGTATAATGAGTGATCTTTTAAAGCCTAATCCTCTTAAATGTTATGGATATGGAAAACATTAAATTAAATACACTGATTTTGTTAATGGTGGCTCAGCAAAGCTTGGACCGGCACCTGGCTCAGCCTCTTAGTGAGCTGCTAAGAGCCTGAGCCAGCTGCTCCAACCCCCCTCCAAAACCCAGTACTATAGTGACCCCAAGGCAGCAGGAGGAGGGGGTGTCAGAGCAGAGAACTGGTGGCTGACAGTCTGCTCTGAGTGGCGGGGAGAACTAAGCAATCAGCGGTGTTTGATCGCTCTGTTCTCACCCTTAGACAGGGAGGGACAGATGCAGCATTCCATCGATGCTGCATCCACCTAGGTAAGTATTTAAAATACAAAACAAATCTATACTTCTCTTTAATGCTATAACAAAAAGAGAATGAGCATGTAAAATGTGAAAGTTACATAATGGTTACATTAAAGTGGTGTTCCACCCTAAAAAAAGAAAAAATACACCAAAATCCTTTAAAAAAAAAATTTTTTTTGCTCACCAGAAAGGGCGGTTGCTATGCGGAACTTGCTAATCTGCCTCTTCCTCCACCTCAGCAGGTCTTCTGCCTCGTCCTCCTCGCGGTGTCTTCTGGGGAATGTGGCGCGCTGCCTTCTGGGAACTGTGTGTATCCCAGAAAGCAGCCGCCCATTCGCAGAGCGGCGCGAGCCTCGCGCATGGGCAGTAGGAAAAGGGCAGTGAAGCCGCAAGGCTTCACTGCCTGTTTCTCTTACTGAGGATGGCGGCGCCGGGACCCTCCATGATCGAGGGGTCGGCATCGGGGGGGGCTGACATTGCGGGCGCCTAGGACAGGCAAATGTCCTTATTAAAAGTCAGTAGCTACTGACTTTATTCATGATATTACTAGCCATTGTAGCTAAATGGCTGGGTGATGCACTTTTTTGCTCATGTACCCACTATAATAAACATGGTTTCACTGTCGGATGACAGAAAAAAAAAAGCAGAGAGTCATTGAAACTGCACCACGTGATTGCTGTGACCAATCACATTGGTCACAATTGTAAAAAGAATGCCTGCAATCACATTTGTCAATGGACTAGTGCTAATCACAGACAGAAGTCCAATGAGATAAAAACAAGGCCAAGGATAAATCCAAGGAAAACTCCAAGCTCACTTACCGACCAGCCTGCGGACAACCAAATTAACCTGACAGTATGCGTTAAAAACTGGTTTAGTCTGCACACATTTGCAAATACATGCGTAAGCTACAGAGCCTGCCAAGGCTCCCTGGTATCTGTAGTCCTATCACTAACGCATGAATGACCCCACAATGGAAGCACATTCTGATGGATGGATAGAGGGCAGGTGGACTGAAGGGCATGGGAATGAGCACCCAGCAGATGGCACAATGGCTACAAAGGTGTCAGTGCGTTGCCTGATCAATATAACAGTAATACAAAAAAATGCTATAACAAAAAATTATGAAGAGTGAGAATGTAAAATGTGAGTTACATAATAGTTACATTAACCGCTTCAGCCCCGGAAGATTTTACCCCCTTCCTGACCAGAGCACTTTTTACAATTTGCCACTGCGTAGCTTTAACTGACAATTGCGCGGTCATGCAATGTTGTACCCAAACAAAATTTGCATCCTTTGTTTCCCCACAAATGGAGCTTTCTTTTGGTGGTATTTGATCACCTCTGCGATTTTTTTAAAAAAAAATTTCCGCGCTATAAACAAAAAAAAGAGCGACAATTTTGAAGAAAAAAACGATTTTTTGCTTTAATAAATATCCATAAATTAAAAAAATAAATAAAAAAAGTTTAGGCCAATATATATTCTTCTACATGTTTTTGGTAAAGAAAAACGCAAGAAGCGTGTATTGATTGGTTTGCGCAAAAGTTATAGCATCTACCAACTATAGCATTTTTATTATTTATTTTTTTACTAGTAATGGCGGTGATCTGTGATTTTTAGCAGTACTGCGACATTGCAGCAGACAGATCGGACACTTTTGACACATTTTTGGGACCATTGACATTTATACGGCGATCAGTGCTATAAATATGCACTGATTACAGTGGAATTGTCACTGGTAGAGAAGGAGTAAACACTAGGGGGCAATCAAAGGGTCAAATGTGTGTTCCCTAAATGTGTTTGAACTGTATGGGGATAGGACTGACTGGGGAGAAGACATATTGTTGTTCCTAATTAGAAGGAACAAACGATATGCCTCCTCCCTGACACAACAGGGATTTGTGTGTTTTACACACACAAATCCCCGTGCTGGCTCTCGTACATGGACCCGCCGGCCACTCGTATCACGTCCCCCGCCTTGTAAGCGCGCATGCCCTCTGCCAGCTCTTAAAGGGGACCCCGTACGGTGTGTCGCGCAGCAGTGCCATTGTGCCGCAGTATAAGTACGTGAGTCGGTCAGGAACCATTGTAGCTAAATGGCTGAGTGACTCGCTTTTTAGCTCATTTAACCCCCCCCGCCCCCCTCTTCCCCATTATAATAAACATGATTTCACTGTCCGAAAAAAAGTAGGATTTTTAAAACAGCTTACCTGTAAAATCCTTTTCTTGGAGTACATCACGGGACACAGAGCAGCATAGTCATTACTATGTGGGTTATATAGAATTACCTTCAGGTGCTGGCACTGGCAACTTCCAAAACAGGAAGTACCCTCCCCTATATAAGCCCCTCCCATCCGGGAGCACCTCAGTTTTGTAGAAAAGCAATACGTGTCCCCAAAAGAGGGGTGGGAGCTCTGTGTCCCGTGATGTACTCCAAGAAAAGGATTTTACAGGTAAGCCGTTTTAAAAATCCTACTTTCTTGTTCATACATCACGGGACACAGAGCAGCATAGTCATTACTATGTGGGACGTCCCAAAGCAATGCCAAATGAGGGGGGGGATACACCATACATAAGCTGGGCGCTATCAGGCATGAGGATCTTTTGCGGCCTGCAACACACTGCGCCCAAAGGCGACATCCTCCTGACTTCTAACGTCCACCTGGTAGAACCTAGTAAACGTGTGTACTGAAGACCATGTTGCGGCCTTACAAATTTGAGCCAGGGAGGCCTGGTGATGCACTGCCCATGAAGTTCCAACTGCTCTCGTGGAGTGCGCCCTAACTTTGAACGGAGGCGGTCTACTTCTCAAGCCATAGGCTTGTATTATGACCTGTCGAATCCACTTGGCTAAAGTAGATTTTGATGCTGCCTGACCCTTTCTGGGGCCTTCCGGCAGAACAAACAAAGAATCCGTTCTACGAATCTGAGCAGTGGCTTTTAGATAAGCTTTAACTGCTCTTACTACATCCAAAGAATGCAATAACTTTTCCTCTACCGAGCTTGGTTTGGGGAAAAAAGAAGGAAGAACCACATCCTGGTTCAAGTGAAACCCCGATACCCCCTTAGGAAGAAAGGCTGGGTGAGGGCGTAATACTACTCTGTCCTTATGAATAACCAGATATGGCTCTTTACAGGACATGGCGGCTAATTCCGACACTCTTCTAGCCGAGCATATGGCTACTAAAAATATCAATTTTCTGGTGAGTAGAACCAAGGAAATGTGCCGCAAAGGTTCAAATGGCTGCTTCTGCAGAACCGACAGAACCAAATTTAGATCCCATGGGCATATGGGAGCTTTAATCGGTGGAATAATACGAGTCACACCTTGCATAAAGGATTTGACAAGTGAATGCATAGCCAGGGGCCTTTGAAATAGTATTGATAAGGCCGAAACCTGGCCCTTGATAGTACTTAAGGCAAACTTCCTGTCTACAGCCCACTGCAGGAAGTCCAGAATTCTGCCTATAACGTACTTACGTGGATGCCATTTTCTGGCCTCGCACCAAGTGATGTACGCCTTCCAAACTCTATAGTAGATCTGCCTGAATACAGGCTTCCTGGCATTGATTATAGTTGATACCACAGAGTTAGAGAGACCTCTCTTCTTTAGGATGTGGGCTTCAATAGCCAGGCCGTTAAACTTAGAGTTAGTAAGGAAGGGTGGTATATCGGTCCTTGCGAAAGCAGGTCCGGTCGACGTGGAAGGGTCCAAGGACTCCCCACAGACATTTTGATGATCTCCGCGTACCAGGCCCTTCAGGGCCACGCTGGAGCCACCAGGATCACCGGCTTCTTTCCCAACCTGACTCTGCGAAGGAGTCGAGGAAACAATTGTAGCGGAGGGAATGCATATATCAGTCTGATTGGGATAAATATATAAATTTTATATACTAGTGGAGGCGCTGAGTGAAATTACTCGTGATAAATAGACAAAATACCAAGTGTAAAAACAATACAAATTATAATACCAAAACACCAGCCTGACTAGCGTGCTAAATTAAACTGTGTATAACCAAAGTGAAATTTATACAAGATTTCCCAGATCTTGCATAGGTATGTGTAAAGTGAGCTCCTGTAAATCAATACAGAAAAAAATATTTTCATACCTTAATACAAATATACATTTGTGAGAAAAATATATAAATGGTGAGTTCATATATCAAGTGTCAATCAAGTCCTTATAATCAATGAATGGAAGATAAATCAAGTGAAAAATCTGAAGAGCTGCAAACAGAAAATCCAGAGATTGTGACAACTGTCAGAAATCCACCTTCACCGCCTGAGAAAGACGAATCACCCAAATGTGCTCAAATAAGGATGGCAGCTTACCAAATGAAGTTGACCCTTTTACTTAAAAAAGAAGTCAAATGTGCTTGCAGCAAAAAACTTTGCTTAGGTTAAATGGAGATGATGTCGGACCAGAACCGCTGCCTCATGGAGGCTCAGATAAGGATATGAAATGAAAATAATGCAGTAATAGCGTAATTCCGTTTATTAGGCCAAATCAATGTAAAAGTTAAAAAGCCAAATGCCTGCTTACTTGTATAAGTGCCACAAACCCGGCACTGAGGCCGGATAGCATAACAGGGAGATGGAAAGGTTGTCCCGTCTGTGGATATCTGGCGTGCGTTCCACCTACGATAATGGAGGAGCCAGAGGGACCGGAAGTAGCGTCTGTACGTGACCTAGTACCGCCTCGACGTACGTTTCGTATCACACGTCATCAGGAAGCGTCTTAGAGTTAGTAAGGAAGGGTGGTATATCGGTCCTTGCGAAAGCAGGTCCGGTCGACGTGGAAGGGTCCAAGGACTCCCCACAGACATTTTGATGATCTCCGCGTACCAGGCCCTTCAGGGCCACGCTGGAGCCACCAGGATCACCGGCTTCTTTCCCAACCTGACTCTGCGAAGGAGTCGAGGAAACAATTGTAGCGGAGGGAATGCATATATCAGTCTGAACTGATCCCAAGGGAACACCAGAGCATCCGCGCCGCAAGCGAGGGGATCCCTTGTCCGGGAGACAAATCTGTCCACCTTTGCGTTGAATCTGGATGCTAGCAGATCTACATCCGGTGTTCCGCACCGCTGACATAATGCTCGGAAGACCTCGGGATGAAGGGACCATTCCCCTGGGCATAACTGTTGGCGACTCAGAAAGTCCGCCTTCCAATTCTCCACCCCTGGAATGAAGACAGCTGATATACATGGGACATGCTTTTTTGCCCATTCCAGGATGTGACTTACTTCCCTCTGGGCTGCACGACTCCTGGTGCCTCCCTGATGATTGATATATGCCACTGCTGTGGCATTGTCAGATTGATTCTGACAGGGGACCCTTGGAGTCTGGATGTCCAGGCTACTAGGGCATACCGGGCTGCTCGTATCTCTAAGAGATTGATGGGCAGGGTTCTTACTACATTTGACCATCTGCCCTGGAGAGACCATTGCTCCAGTACTGCCACCCCAGCCTATAAGGCTGGCATCTGTAGTGACCACCTTCCAGGATATCGGACTGAAGGGTTTTCCCTTCTGGAGATTCTGGGGGATCAACCACCAGCAGAGACTCTTCCGAACGGAAGGTGACAAAGCCATCGGGAAGTCTAGAGCCTGAATCTTTCCGTTCCAGGCTGACAATATGGCCCTCTGTAAATTCCTTGAGTGGAATTGGGCGTATGGCACAGCTTCGAATGATGCTACCATCTTTCCTAGCAGCCTCATGCACAGGCGTATGGACGGCTGTCTTTTTGCACAAAGCAGACGGACCAAGCCCCTCAGAGAGGATACCTTGTCTAGAGGTAAGAAAATCTTCCTCTGGTCTGAATCCAGCCGTAGCCCTAGATATACCAGGTTTTTCACTGGCTGTAGGGCTGACTTGTCCAGGTTGATGACCCAACCGTGAGATTCTAGATACTTGATTGTATAGACAATTACCACTTCTAGCTTGGCAACTGAGTGGTCCATCAACAACAGGTCGTGTAGGTATGCCATTATCGTTACACCTCGTGTACTTAGATCGGCCAACAGTGGGGCCAGAATTTTTGTGAACACTCGTGGTGCTGTGGCCAGACCGAATGGTAAGGCTCTGAACTGAAAATGGCGCCCTTCTACTGCAAAGCGTAGAAATTTTTGATGACCTGGAAAGATGGGAACATGCAAGTAAGCATCTTTGATGTCGATCGAGGCTAACCATTCCTCCCCCTGTAGGGCAGCGGTGACCGATCGGATCGACTCCATCCGGAAGGACCGGACGTTTAGAAATTTGTTTAGACTCTTTAGGTCCAATATGGGTCTTATGTCCCCGTTTGGTTTCGGGACTGTGAAAAGGTTTGAGTAGAAACTCAACCCCCACTCTTCCATAGGAACCTCCATAATTACTCCTTGGAGCAATAGTTGTTCTAACGCCACTAGGAGACACCTTCTTTTCAGAGGGTCTTTTGGCATGCCTGACCACATAAAATGGGAAGGAGGAGACTCTTTTAACTCCAACTTGTATCCCAGAGTTACTGCGGAGAGCACCCATCTGTCTTTGATCGTCTCCCGCCAGGTCTCTGTGAACAACTGAAGTCTTCCCCCCACCCGTTTGAGTGGGGGCAGCCCTTCATAGGCTTGACTTGGAGGCTGGTTTAGTACCTCTTCGGATCCAGGGCTTTTTATTACCCTGTGACTGTCCCTGATTTTTACCTCCTGAGTTTGACCGAGGAGGCCGTCGGAACTGCTTAGTAGCAGACGTCCCAGGGATAGGAGAGGTAGTCCTCTTAAAAGACGGACCCCTAGACCTCTTTTTAATTGGTAAGAGAGTACTTTTACCACTGGAAATCTTCTGGATATATTTATCCAGGTCTTCGCCAAAAAGGCGTTCTCCATGAAATGGGAAGCTAACTAAGAGCTTCTTACAGGGAGCCTCAGCAGACCAGTTCTTGAGCCACAGAAGCCTACGCATATGTACCAAAGACAGCGTGAGGCGGGAGGCCTGATGGATAGAATCCTTGATGGCGTCAACCGCAAAGCATAATGCTCTAGGCAGATCAGCCAGAGCCTGGGCCTGCTGGTCTGGCAAATCCCTCAGGACCATTTTCATTTGATCCTTTAAAGCTTGGCAGACCCCAATAGCTGCCACTGCTGGCTGTGTAACAGCCCCTGCTGTGGAAAAAGCAGATTTTAATAAAGATTCCAATTTTTTATCTACTGGATCTTTGAACATTTGAACATTATCTACTGGACATGTCAGTGATCTGTTCACAGAAGAAATGGCTGCGTCCACCGTAGGAACATTCCATCTCTGGGTGAATTTTTCCTCCATGGGATAGATCACCTGAAATTTCTTAGGTGGAACAAATAGTTTATCAGGATGTTCCCAGTCCTGGTATATAAGTCCTTCCAATAATGGATGAATTGGAAAGGAGCAATTAATCTGGGGAGCTTTTAGCGACCCCAACGAGGAGACAGCAGTAGTTGATGGTTCAACAAGAGGCATTTTAAATGCAGATCGAACCATGTCAGTTAGGGTCTGGACCCACAATCTTTCAGTCTTTGATGCTGAAAATGGTTCATCTACTGTCGATTCCTCAAAAACAGAGTTAACCTCCTCCTGATCCCCTTCAGGTAGGTCAGTCCCTTCCTGGGACTGTTGCTCTGCCAACAGGCACTCTAATGGAGGGGATGGAGATCTGGCGCGCTTTCTTTCCTGTAGAGAAGAAGCGATCAATGCTGCCAATCTCTGCTCCAATCCCTCCAGAGTTGAGGCAAAAACATCCTCTGTTATATATGCAGGAGCAGGTGGACTGAGGACAGCCGCAGTACCTGGCACTCCCGGGGGTTCCTTATGGGTATTAACCTCTGATTTCTCAGGGGAGGAAGGTGCAGATGACTGCTCCAGATCCTCAGAGCCCGATGGAGACCCCCTACACTTCCTGAGAGGTATATCTCGGAGTTTTTTAGGCAGCATATTCCTTAGTTCAAAGCTGAGGTATTCCAGCCGCAATACACCCCTTTGCTGAAATAGTCTAATGCAATTTGCTGCTATGTACATCAGTGGGTGTCTACTAATGCGTCTTTCTGGGGATGCCTGTATCAACCGCCCACTGTAAGCCCCTATACCATGCTACCAGCTCCTTTTCATGCTCTGTGTCCATAGCAAGCAGCGTGGACTGAGTCCTTTTATCTTGCTGGGACGCCCGCACATGCGCAGAAGCGCTGGGCGCACAGAGCGCGTCATCCGCCAGGCTCCGCCCCCTTTTTTGAAGCTAAATCTTATAAAAAGAAAGCGTGTGTGCACGTGCGCGCTCTTGGCGCCATGTAGGGAGAGGAGCCAGGGTCCCTGTTTCACCAGGACTCGGGGATGGAAGGAAACTACTTGGCAGCATGACAGAGGAATGCAGCTTCCCTGATAGAGAGCTCACTCATCTGCCTGGACTTTCACCATGGAAGGAATAGTCCCAAGAAAAAAAGACGTTCCGCAGCGGCCTCTAGTGGACAAACACAGGTACCGCACTTTGTCTTTTTTTTTTTTTTTTTTTTTTTTTTTTTTTTTAAAACCCCCTTTATGAAAAACATTTCTAGGTTTACAGTTTTTAAAACTTCCTTATGAAAAGACATTTCTAGGATTTCTTAGGCATATACAGCTATTAGCGGGAATACCTTTAGGTAACAGGCAGAAAGACATATTAGGCTTGGGGGTCCCCTCAATAGAACCAAGTTCCTGAGGGGCCCCCACTTACCTTTTCCCCGCCGCAGGACTTTGTTTGGTCCACAGAAGCCCAAACTTCACCTCTCACGGCAGGCATTGTACTAGACCTTCAGGGACCGGGTTCCCAAGGATTCCACTCCCCTGGACCTGTATAGCACCCTGCACAGATAGCCTCTTGGTTTTGGGTATTACCAGAGCTCTGGATCCCAGGGTCCAGCCCTCCTAAGAGAGGCATTACAGGCAAAACCCTGCTCTTCTCTGCAAGGCCCGGGTACCGACCGTTTAGCTATGAAGCTTTTTTGGTCGGATCCGGAATAGCTTGCTAAGGCCCAGAGAACCTGTACACAAGGCCAGATGAATACATGTTAACCTTGGCCAACACCTTAGACACTGGCAAAAAACTGAGGTGCTCCCGGATGGGAGGGGCTTATATAGGGGAGGGTACTTCCTGTTTTGGAAGTTGGCAGTGCCAGCACCTGAAGGTAATTCTATATAACCCACATAGTAATGACTATGCTGCTCTGTGTCCCGTGATGTATGAACAAGAAAAGCAGAGAGTCACTGAAACTGTACCACGTGATTGTTGTGACCAATCACATTGGTCACAATTTTAAAAAAATGCCTGCAATCTCACTGGTCAATGGACCAGTGCTAATCACAGGCAGAAGTCCAATGAGAATGACTTGTGGTTTCTGTGATCACTGCGATTTGGTCACAGTAACTGTAAACACTGGCTACACACACAGTTTTTGTGGGAGGAAGGGGAGTGCTAGGTGTCCACAGCCATTTTTTCACTGCACCAATGACGATGCTCCTTGCTTGATCAGTCGGCACCAAATTTACGCTAGGGTTTCCAGTTTTCTTATCGTATCCAGCACCAGTTTTTCCAGTTTGCCGACACAGCCAGCGTGCTTGTTTCCCAAGTTGCTAATATTGGCAAAGCTTTCGAGGACACTCCCCCTGGGCACCTTCCCTATAACCCTACCCTTCTGTGAGTGTTCAGTTTTTGCTAATGTCCTAAGGTGATGGACCTCTTCCTTGCAGAGAAATCACTCTTAGCTTAGCTAGTTTATTATTTTATCTTTGAATTCTTCAGTCAAATCTTCAGTCATCTCTTTCACTGCCTTCCAATACCACAAATAGAAACAGTGCATTTAGATCGCTGCAACCTTGGTAAAATCTTGGGAGCTGTACCTGGAATCCATGCTGTTGGGACAGCCTGTACTGTTGCTTCAAGCACTGGATCCTGCATGGGTGCTCACCTTGGCAAGTGTGCTTTAGAGGTCCAGGGTTGTGGTTCATTCCTATTCAACTAGGACCCTGAAGACCCCTTTTCACCATGATGGGCAAGGCCTGGACTTTATATTCAGTCCAGCGTCGTGACCCTGTATTTTTGACTGTTACTGTACAAATCAGGGCTATGTTTGGGATGTATTCACTTTTACAGTGTAAACTTTTCAAACTTAAAATTGGTTTAAAAAAAAAAGTGCTTAAATTCTACCACTCAGAACTTAGTCTCAGGTGGAAGACCAGGTGTAAAATCACACCACCAACACACAACAAACTTTATGGCCACAAGGACTTTGCTACAGAATGGTCTGCACCAGGGTTGCTGTGTACTTCTTCCAGACACGCTTCATGCTCCGTGAGTACCCAACAAGGGAATACAATCGCCCATAGCCGTGGGGGAAACCAGTTGAAAGGGAGTCGCGGCAATATCTCAGGTGAACATTCACTCTGCTGAAGGGCCGCACAACACAACATCGGTGAGTTATGTTGCTTCCCTTGCAATGGAGCTGGAACTGATTTCAACACTGGTATCTGCATCTGATTAGAGTTTTAGTACAAACACACAAGTAGCCTACCTGACGAAAGCTGAATTTTCTGCTTTTATGTCACAATTCCTTGGACAACTAATGAATTTAATACATCCATCTCTATCCAGGGCTAAAAAAAACGACAAGCCCCTGCTCCAGCTTCTCTGTCTCTACCTGAGTTGGATCCTGATATGCCTGCAGTAGACAAGGCAGTCAAAGAACAAAGAGGACATAGAGGCAGTGTTAAAGCAGGCTGTGGAAGATTTTTCTCCCCCACACTTTTAAGATCCCAGCTTCTGTGGGCAAAATGCCTAGGCATTGTAGAACTTGCTTATCCTCTGTCTCGCCATGCCTCTTTTGGTACAAAGAGACAGAGATTCTCCAGATAGAAAGAGTTGCTCCTAAAAGCACTCTTTACTCTTACTGGCCCAGCCAAACACCAGCTCTTGCTGCAAATTCAGTATTGCAAACTGCAGCAAACTGGATTAGGGCAATGAACAACCAACACGATCCTATATTCCAGGACCGTGCTTTAACAAAGCAGTTACAGAAATTACCTTCTGCTCTGTGTGGATGCCCTAGATTAATTTGCAGAATAGCTGTAATCTCCATTCACATGTGCAGAATCTTGAGGCAAAAAGCCTTGACAGCTGAAGGTGCCTGAAAAAAGCTCACATTTGCCCTTATAAGGCAGATGGCTCTTTGAGAAGGCACTTAAAGCGGATCTCCCGCGGCCACTTTTTTTTTTTTTTTGTCATTCAATGATTTTTAGCATATCAAGAGTACTCACTTCTCTGCTGTTTTTATTCATCCGCTTTGTGATTTCGTCTGGAAGGATAACTTTTATTTTATCAGTAAAGCCGTTTCCATTTTGCTTGTGGGCATGAGAAGCCCACAAGCACTTACTTCCTTGTTGCGGTGAATGCTGAACTCGCACCAAGGCTCCGCAATGACTCCAGGGAGCAATGGCAATAGCTCCCAGGATACATTGCGGGTAAAGGATATGACGCACTACCCGCAGAAGAGGGAGACAGGAAGCCGAGTGACAGATGCTGTAAACAAAGGTACTGTCACAAAAAAGAAAAAAACTACCGTCCGTTTTGTAATGCATTAGAGTATGCTATTTCATTAAGCTAATGTTTAAAAAATAGGATTTTTATAACAGCTTACCTGTAAAATCCTTTTCTTGGAGTACATCACGGGACACAGAGCGACATAGTCATTACTAATGGGTTATATAGATACCGTCAGGTGCTGGCACTGGCAACTTCCAAAACCGGAAGTACCCTCCCCTATATAAGCCCCTCCCGTCCGGGAGCACCTCAGTTTTGTAGCAAAGCAATAAGTGTCCCCAAAGAGGGGCGGGAGCTCTGTGTCCCGTGATGTACTCCAAGAAAAGGATTTTACAGGTAAGCTGTTATAAAAATCCTATTTTCTTTCTCGTACATCACGGGACACAGAGCGACATAGTCATAGTCATAGACTTCTAACGTCCACCTGGTAGAACCTAGTAAACGTGTGAACTGAAGACCATGTTGCGGCCTTACAGATTTGAGCCAGGGAGGCCTGGTGATGCACTGCCCATGAAGTTCCAACTGCTCTCGTGGAGTGCGCTCTAACTTTGAACGGAGGCGGTCTCCTTCTCAAGCCATAGGCTTGTATTATGACCTGTCGAATCCACTTGGCTAAAGTAGATTTTGACGCTGCCTGACCCTTTCTGGGGCCTTCCGGCAGAATAAACAAAGTATCCGTTCTGCGAATCTGAGCAGTGGCTTTTAGATAAGCTTTAACTGCTCTTACTACATCCAAAGAATGCAATAACTTTTCCTCTACCGAAGTAGGTTTGGGGAAAAAAGAAGGAAGAACCACATCTTGGTTCAAATGAAACCTCGATACCACCTTAGGAAGAAAGGCTGGATGAGGGCGTAACACTACTCTATCCTTATGGATAACCAGATATGGCTCCTTACAGGACATAGCTGCTAATTCCGACACTCTTTTAGCCGAACAAATGGCTACTAGAAAAATCAATTTCCTGGTGAGAAGCACCAAAGAAATATGCTGTAATGGTTCAAATGGTTGTTTCTGTAGAACCGACAGAACCAAGTTTAGATCCCATGGACATATGGGAATATTAACCGGAGGACTAATACGCATCACTCCTTGTATAAAGGCTTTGACTAGTGAATGCGAAGCCAAGGGCCTTTGAAAAAATATTGACAAGGCCGAAATCTGACCCTTGATAGTACTCAAGGCAAGCTTCCTATCTACAGCCCATTGTAGGAAGTCCAGAATCCTACCTATTACGTATTTACGTGGATGCCATTTCTTG
This sequence comes from Rana muscosa, assembly GCA_029206835.1. NCBI lineage: Eukaryota > Metazoa > Chordata > Amphibia > Anura > Ranidae > Rana > Rana muscosa. Next base: position 299,371,550 of record CM055127.1, on the reverse strand, counting down.
GCCTCACACCAGGCGATGTACGCCTTCCAGATTCTATAGTAGATCTGCCTGGATACCGGCTTCCTGGCATTGATCATGGTAGATACCACAGCATTAGAGAGCCCTCTCTTTTTTAGAATGTGGGCTTCAATAGCCAGGCCGTCAAACCTAGGGCTGGTAAGGAAGGGTGGTATATCGGTCCTTGCGAAAGCAGGTCCGGACGATGTGGGAGGGTCCAAGGACTCCCCACAGACATCTTTACAATCTCCGCGTACCATGCTCTTCGGGGCCACGCTGGAGCCACCAGAATCACTGGTTTCTTTTCTACCCTGATTCTGCGGAGTAATCGAGGTAACAATTGTGGCGGTGGGAATGCATATATCAGCTTGAACTGATCCCAAGGGAACACTAGGGCATCCGAGCCGCAAGCTAGGGGATCCCTTGTCCAAGAGACAAACCTGTCCACTTTTGTGTTGAATCTGGATGCTAGCAGATCTACATCCGGTGTTCCCCACCGCTGACATATTGTCCGGAAAACCTCGGGATGAAGGGACCATTCCCCTGGGCATAATTGTTGGCGACTTAGAAAGTCCGCCTTCCAATTCTCCACTCCTGGAATGAATACCGCAGATATGGCTGGGACATATCTTTCTGCCCATCTCAGGATGTAATTTACTTCCCTCTGGGCTGCACGACTCCTGGTGCCCCCCTGATGATTGATATATGCCACTGCTGTGGCATTGTCTGATTGAATTCTGACAGGGGACCCTTGGAGTTTGGATGTCCATGCTACTAGGGCATACCGGGCTGCTCGTATCTCTAAGAGATTGATGGGCAGGGCCTTTTCCGCATCCGACCATCTGCCCTGGAGAGACCATTGTTCCAGTACTGCTCCCCAGCCTATAAGGCTGGCATCTGTAGTGACCACCTTCCAGGAAATCGGACTGAAGGATTTCCCTCTTTCCAGATTCTGGGGAACCAACCACCAGCGGAGGCTCTTGCGAACGGAAGGGGACAAGGACATTGGTAAGTCCAGAGCCTGAACTTTTTTGTTCCAGGCTGACAGTATGGCCCTTTGCAAATTCCTTGAATGGAATTGACCGTAGGGTACTGCTTCGAATGATGCCACCATTTTTCTCAGCAGCCTCATGCACAGGCGTATGGATGGCTGTCTTTTTGAACCCACTAAGTGGATCAAATCTCTCAAAGACGACCCCTTTTCTTGAGGCAAGAAATTTTTTCTCTGGTCTGAATCCAGCCTTAGCCCCAAGTATTCCAGACTTTTGACTGGTTTTTAGGGCTAACTTGTCTCGGTTGATAATCCAACCGTGAGATTCCAGATACTCGATTGTCTCGTGAACAACCACTTCTAGTTTTTCCACTGAGTGGTCTATCAGCAACAAGTCGTCTAGATATGCCATTATCGTTACACCTCGTGTTCTTAGATTGGCCAATAATGGGGCCAGAATTTTTGTGAACACTCTTGGTGCTGTGGCCAAACCGAAGGGTAAGGCTCTGAACTGAAAATGGCGCCCTTCTACCGCAAAGCGTAGAAATTTTTGGTGGGCTGGAAAGATGGGAATGTGCAAATAAGCATCTTTGATGTCGATCGAGGCTAACCATTCCTCCCCTTGTAGGGCAGTGGCCACCGACCGGATCGACTCCATCCGGAAAGTCCTGATATGTAGGAATTTGTTTAGCCCTTTTAGATTTAATATGGGCCTCACGTCTCCGTTTGGCTTCGGGACAGTAAAGAGGTTTGAGTAAAACCCGAACCCTCATTCTTCCAGGGGAACCTCTATAATTACTGCTTGGAGCAATAATTGTTCTAGTGCCAACAGGAGGGATCCTCTCTTCTGGGGATCCCTTGGCACGTTTGACCTTATAAAGCGGGAAGGAGGGGAGTTTTTTAACTCCAATTTGTACCCCAGATTTACTGCGGAGAGCACCCATCTGTCTCTGATCGTGTCCCGCCAGGTCTCTGTGAACAACTGAAGTCTTCCCCCCACCCGATTGAGTGGGGGCAACCCTTCATGCATTTGACTTTGGGGGAGGTTTTGTACCTCTCCTGCTCCAGGGCTTCTTGTTACCCTGCAATTGTCCCTGATTTTTACCTCCGGGATTTGACCGAGGAGGCCGTCGGAACTGTTTCACAGCCGATGTCCTAGGGACTGGAGAAGCAGGCCTCTTAAAAGAGGGACCTCTAACTCTGTTTTTAACCGGCAAAAGTGTACTTTTACCGCTGGAAATTCTCTGGATATATTTGTCCAGGTCTTCCCCGAACAAGCGTTCACCATGAAATGGGAAGCTGACCAGCAATTTTTTACAGGGAGCTTCAGCAGACCAGTTTTTGAGCCATAGAAGCCTGCGCATATGTACTACAGACAGCGTAAGGCGGGAGGCCTGATGGATTGAATCCTTTATAGCGTCCACCGCAAAGCATAAGGCTCTAGGTAGATCGGCTAGGGCAAGAGCCTGCTGATCTGGCAAGTCCCTTAAGACCTGTTTCAACTGATCCTTCACTGCTTGGCAGACCCCAATAGCTGCCACTGCTGGTTGTGTCACCAATCCTGCTGTAGAAAAAGCAGATTTTAATAAGGACTCCAATTTTTTATCTATTGGGTCCTTGAACATTTGGACATTATCCACTGGACATGTCAGTGATTTATTCACACAAGAGATGGCTGCGTCCACTGTAGGGACCCTCCATTTTCTGATGAACTTATCCTCCATGGGATAGACCACCGGAAATCTCTTGGGGGGAGTAAATATTTTATCAGGATGCTCCCAATCCTGGTAAATGAGCCCTTCCAGTAAAGGATGGATCGGAAAGGAACAAACAGTCTGGGGAGCTTTTAGCGACCCCAACGAGGAGACAGAAGTGGATGATGGCTCCGCAAGGGGCATTTTAAATGCTGATCGGACCATATTAGTCAGGGACTGAACCCATAACCTTTCAGCATGTGATGCTGAGAATGGCTCTTCCACTGTTGATTCCTCTACAACCGAATCGACCTCATCCTGATCCCCTTCAGGTAAGTCGATCCCTGTATGGGACTGTTGCTCTGTTAACAGGCACTCTGAGGGAGGAGACGGAGATCGGGCGCTTTTTTCCTGTGACAGGGAAGCAGCGATCAATGCTGACAATCTCTCTTCCAGCCCTCCCAGAGCTGAGGAAAAAACCTCCTCTGTTACATACACAGGTGAACTGAGGACAGCCACAGTACCAGGTACTCCTGAGGGTGCTCTACGGTCACTAACCTCTGATTCTTCAGGGGAGACTGGTGCAGCCGAAGCATGCCCAAGATCCTCAGAGCCCGATGGAGACCCCCTATGCCTCCTGGAATTTCTAGTCCCGGAGTTTTTAGACGGCATATTCCTAAGCCACAAAGCTGAGGTATTCCAGCCGAAATACACCACTTACTGACAATAGTCTAGCATAAATGCTGCTATAAGAAACAGTTGGTGTCTACTAATGTGCCTTTCTAGGGGATGCCTGCATCAACCGCTTGCTGTATGCCTTTTTTAAATGTTGCCAGCTCTGTCTCTGCACTCCATAGCCAGCTCACCACACAAAATTGTGGTTTTTAACATGCTGGGACGCCCGCACATGCGCAGAAGCGCTGCGGCGCGCACAGAGCGTCATCCCCCAGGCTCCGCCCCCTTTCCCGGCTCACCTCTATATATAGAGGCGCGTGCACGCGCGCGGCCACGTGCGCCTTCGGCGCTAATTTCGAAAATGGAAACTAGGGACAAGAGCCAGGGCCCCTCTTTGCCGCAGGCCGGGGGATGGACGAGCATTGCAACATGGCAGAGGAAGCAGTTTCCCATAAGAGAACTCACCATCTGCCTGGACTTGCTCTGATGAAAAGAAACTAGTCCACATGACAAGAAACGTTCCACAGCGGCCTCTAGTGGACAAACACAGGTACCGCAGTCTAATATATTAAATATAAAAAAAAATTTTTTTTTTTTTTTTTTTCTTGACCACTATTAAAATTATTACATTTTTTTAGTAGTTACAGGCATGCACAGATATTAGCGGGAATACCGTTAGGTAACAGACAAAGACAAATTAGGCTTGGGGGTCCCCCAATAGAACCAAGTTCCTGGGGGCCCCCACTTACCTGTTCCCCGCCGCAGGACTTTGTTTGGTCCACAAAAGCCCAAACTTCACCTATCACGGCAGGCATTGTAATCAAACCTTCAGGGACCGGGTTCCCAAGGATTCCACTCCCCTGGACCTGTATAGCACCCTGCACAGAAAACATCTTGGTCGTGGGTATGACCAGAGCTCTGGATCCCAGGGTCCAGCTCTCCTAAGAGAAGCATTACAGGCAGAACCTTGCTCTTCTCTTTGCAAGGCCCGGGTACCGACCGTTTAGCTATGAAGCTTTTTTGGTCGGATCCGGAATAGCTTACTGAGGCCCAAAAGAACCTGTACGCAAGCTCAGTGAAAAACACATGTTTCTTCTTGGCCAACACCTTAGACACTGGCAAAAAACTGAGGTGCTCCCGGATGGGAGGGGCTTATATAGGGGAGGGTACTTCCGGTTTTGGAAGTTGCCAGTGCCAGCACCTGACGGTATCTATATAACCCATTAGTAATGACTATGTCGCTCTGTGTCCCGTGATGTACGAGAAAGAAATAGGGTGGAGCTCCGCTTTAACCAATTCATCAAAAATGGCACAGAAAGGAGGGTTTTACTTCCCCAGTGGAAAATTACAAAACCCCCCCTCATCAGAAGTCTGTACCTTCTCAAAACGCAGCTCACCTAACCACATTACCCAGGCTTCAACTTCAAAGCATAAGTTCAGCCTTTCCTTTTGGCGCAAGAGTCTACCCCAAAGCCCTCTTCCCAATACAGGGGTCCCCTCAATTCTTAGAGCAGAGGGGGACATCTGTTACAGTTTGGCTTTCTCTGGGGCCTAGACATCTCAGACCTGTGGGTTCAATATGTGGTTTTAAGGGGGTACAACATACAGGCATACCCCACTTTTAAGTACACAATGGGTTTTATTTACTTAAGCTGGAAAACGCAAAATCTGTCTCACTTCTGCATAAAAACCAATGAGCTTCCAGGTTTTATTACCAAAGCCTAATTGAACAAGCTGGGGTTAGAAGCTCATTGGTTTCTATGCAGAAGTGAGTCTGATTTTGCACTTTCCAGCTTTAGTAAATAAAACCCATTGTGTACTTAAAAGTGGGGTATGCCTGTAGTGTTTAAAACTAAAACTTGTCACCACTTTATTCTCTTAAATCAACCAAAAACAGCCCAAGGACAGTCAGATTTTCAGAACGCCCTGAACCATCTCTTATCTCAGGGAGTGGTTGCGCCATTACCCCCACAAGACAGGTTCAAAGGTTTCTGTTCTAAGTATCAGAGCCCAAAGGGGTTATTAGTTCTGTTCTGGACCTAATGTCTCTCAACAGATACCCTAAAATTCCCAAATTTTGCATGAAATCCACAAGTTTGGTTATTGCCTATCTGAGACCAGGGGAATACCTGGCATCTTCACACATCCAAGATACCTGTCTGCTTATTCCCATTCGTCCACCTCATGAGCGCTTTCTGTGCTTTACAGTGGCAGACCATCGCACTGTCTATCGGCCCATCCTGCGCTCTGAGAGTATTTACAAGGGTTCCAGCACCTCTTCTTGCCCTTCTCAAAACTTAGGTCATCCAGGTCACAGGTTATCTAGATGACTTTCTACTGAAAGACTCATCTCCTTCCCAGCTATTCTATAAATGTTCTCAGAACAATTCAGATTCTCCAGGCTTTCCGGCTGGGTCATCAGTTTTTAAAACAGTCAGTCAGTGTGTGTGTTTGTTTTTTTTTATTTTTTAAACATTTCGGTCTCTCTTCCTTTACAAACTTAAAAAAATAAAGACAAAATGTGGTTATCACTAGCTGTCTAAAAATGATAAACAATTATTTTGGGTACATTGTTGCATAACCAAGTAATTGTCAAAGTATTACAGCATTGAATGCGGAAAAATTGCCTGGTAACATGCTGGTAATGAGATTTAAAAACATGGTGCAAATAACGCAAAATATGTGATCACTGAAAATGCACACTATTTTTCCTTTAGCTTGACGAGTTCAAATTTGACTTAAAGTGGTTGTAAACCCTTCTCTATACCCAGTAAAGTGACTGGTCTCAGGTGATGCACAGAGATGAAACAAATCCTCCTACCCAAGTTGTACCTTTTTATCTGCTGCCCTCTCTTCTCTACAGCCATTCAAAGTGCAGAATTTATACAGCTTGTCTGAGCTTTCAGAAAGCAGGTGGCGGAGCACTGAAGATACTTTCTGCAGAGCTCAGTGAGGAGAACTTTGAGAGATGACTGGAGGGAAGGGAAAAATTCCAATTCACACATCACTAAGGAACAGAGCTGAGGCTGTCATTTACAGGCTTGGTGCTCCCTTCTGTGTCACTTTTTTTTCTTGGTGTCAGGAAAACTTGTCAGAAGTGATTCATGCTGATCTCAGAAGAACAAGAGAGCAGACAGTAATCACACTTGGTGCCCTGGATTTGAGACACGTACACACTGGCATATGATTTGTTCATGTTTCAGATTTACACCCACTTTAATCTCTATTTTTTACAAACAGGATAATTTTTTTAAATCTGTTTTCAACTTTTACAGGGAACACTTAAAGATGGGAGATGCTAACTTGGAAACTGCATTGCACAGGCTCCACCTTAGAAGACAAAACTATTTAAGTGAGAGGCAGTTTTTCAAAGAAGAATGTGACAGGAGGTTGAAATATCTAGAAGATGAACAGGACCAGAGTGGCTGTAGCAGTCCCAATGGAAGTGTCCTGTCCATGTCAACCCACTTGTCAGATTTTACAGACACTTCAGCTACCTCTAGTACCCTGCGAAGCCTTCTGCCAGAGAAACTGCAGATCGTCAAGCCACTGGAAGGTGTGTATATGTGGCATCTCTTAGGCACTTTTTTACTTCAGTGAAACACATCTTGTAATGCCTTAAAGCAGTAGTAAACCCCGCCTTTGAACTTATACCTCCAGGTAAGCCTTTATATAAAGGGATTATCTGCTAAACTTGCGGTGTTTAGGAGATATTTGCACTAGATGCAGCCGGGCATGCTCGTGCTGTCCCTCCAGAACTCTGTGCTGTAAACCGTGACACGCATGTGCGGCAGGGACGTCATCACGTCTCAGCCATTCAAAGGACCAGATCCCACGAACCCAGAAGAAAGACTGAAGATTGAAGCCCGGTCAGCGATGACGGCTCACTGCTGGAGGGCTTTGCTCTAAGGTAAGTATTTCATAATGTGCTAGTATGCAATGCATACTAGCACATTATGCCATTGCCTTGCAAGATTTTTTATTTAATTTTTTTGAAAGGCCATGGCTATATTATGAGCATATTCTATTGTTTTCCCAAAGCTTGGCCCTTTCTATGTGAAAATGCTGATGATGGCCATGCATATGAGTATTTGTTCTTTTCTTTACATCATGATTGACTTTCTGAATTGTTTCTTGTTTAATCAGTATGTAAGCCCTTTTTTTAAAATATTTGTACAGGTTCCCAAACTCTGCACCAGTGGCAACAGCTAGCACAGCCAAACCTGGGTACCATTCTAGATCCCCGTCCTGGTGTAATAACCAAAGGATTTAAGCCTCTTCCCGAAGATGCAGAATACCGCTTATGTGACTTAGAAGAGGATGAAAAAGAGGACAAGGACGAGGATGAAGATGAAGAAGGGATAACTTTCCAAGTGCAGGAAAGAAAGGAAGAAGTGCCACAACCCACCTTAAGCATTTTCCTGCCACCCATTTCTGTGTCATCAACACCAAGTTCTGGTTAGTGCTCAATAGTGTGTACCTTTTACATTTTATTCCGGCATGTCGTGCTACCACAGCAATCTATCAATTTCACTACAGCTTTTGTTTATTTCTACAGAAATATCTTGGCATTGTCATTTCTATGTGTTTGTTTTTGGTAGATATACACACTGCACCTTTCTTCACCTCTGTACACTGTAGTCTGTGGCACATTTCCATCAGTAGACTATAAACCTTTCAGATTTTGCAAAACATGTTATAAAACAATTATCGTTCTCTACATCTTAAGGCGTTGGCTTGGTTTTCTTAAGTCTTTTCATTGTTATGTGTATTCTGCATTTTGTGGCTACATACTGTGCAAATAACTTACCTTTTCTGATTCTTTGCATTGCAGCAACAAACCCTGGCAAGTGCCTCGGCAGCACAAACTCAACATTTACCTTCACCACTTGCCGAATCCTACATCCCTCTGACATCACTCAGGTTACTCCCAGGTAAGCTTGACCCAACAATTGGTAAAGTCTTTCAATGCAGTAAAGTTCAACAGTCAGGACCCATTCACACTAGGAACTACATGTGAATCGCACAGGACTGTTGTGCGGTTCCTGTGCGATTCACGTGCAGTTCTGTGCAGTGCGATTTCAGCCCCATTCATTTTTGGACGGCTAAAATCGCAGCGCACCAAAAGTACTGCATGCACCACTTTTTGAAACGTACGGCAACCGCCTTGCAAAGTGCTTTGCACTATGCGATCCTGTGCGGGTAAACACACTGCGATTGGGCTGCCGTTAAGTTTGCACTGACCCCCGCAGCAGGTTGCAAGGGCAGTGCGATTGGAATGCGGTGCGGGAAGCTGCACGGGAATGCAGCTTTCCTGCAGTGCATTCTAGTGTGAAAAGGCCCTAATTCTTACAGCCAGCGCCGTGACTCCACAGAACAATTGTTTAGGCTGTGAGAGCAGTTTCCAAAGTTAGAATACCTGTTTATATGAAGGATCTTAAATCTTTTAATAAATAAAAAAAAATTATGTTCTTGCAAGAGGCAATTTTCAGATCACGCTGATTGAGTCAATGAACTAGAACAGTGGTCTCCAAACTGCGACCCGGGGGCCAGATGCCGCCCTTCGCTTGCTTTTATCCGGCCCTTGGGGCACTATTTCATCCACTGATACCTAGAGTAGGGCATAATTCCCTCCCCACTAATATCAGTGAAGGGGCACATTTCCTCTCAATGACAACAATAATTGGGCCCAATATAGGGGCATGAAACCTGCCAATGACCCCAACAATGGGGCACAGTCCCTCCCACTGACATCACAGAAGGGTAATTGTTTTTCCCCCGCTGATGTCAGGACCTTTTATAATCCCAATGGCCACAACAGTAAACTGGCCCCTTTTTTCCAAAGTTTGGAGACCCCTGAACTAGAATACTGGTTTGAATATGTTTCTTATGTAACCGGTATTGTTTTAGTATCCAATAATTCTTTCAAAACAGTGAATTGGATGTGACCTGACACACACTATAGCACACATGGCGACCTCCATCCCTAAATTAATTTGTAGAAAAGGAGAGCTGTGGGACTTTGAGTGAGGCAACCGCCATATCAGATATAGACAGAAACATAAAATTTACAGTACATGATTTATTGTTACATTGTAGAAAAATATTGTATCAAATAAATAGGTAGTCACATGACTTACACTAAATATGCTGCTACATAGCATGCAATACAAATGGGAATTCAACATAACTGTACATAATAAGATAAATGGGTTATAAAACATTGTAGGGACAGGTACTTTTCTACAATAATTCTTTCAGACACCAACATTCACCACATTTTGTGCAGAAGCACATGGATTTTGCAGTTTTCTAGTCGGCCATTGTCATCACAAGCTGACACACTCATAGCCCTACCCTCTCTATAGTGTGTGACAGCAGCTCCCATGCAGAGACTCACTGTATGGCAAAACAGTAGTCATACCTCAAGCAGCCCTGGCCCTAGATAATCCATTCAGTGGTGGAAACATAACTGCATTACAAACATCAAAAAATAGCAATTTTTTTATAATTTAATTAACAAAAATGTTACTATATTAAGCACTTTAGTGAACTGAGCAATTTTTGCTTGTTAAATCTTAAATCTAGGCACAAAAACTTTAATTTAAATATATTCCTCAGTAGTCACAAAAGATATAAATCCACTTTATGTGTACCAAGTGCCTTTGCAAACTCATATATTACTTTGTAACAGTAGCAGTGACATCATCATTGTGCTGTACATAGTCTGGGCAGAGAGCAGAGCTATGGGAGGGACACAGCAGGCTCCACCCACTACAGGCTGCATGCAGAAAACTATAGGAGGGAGCAGAGACCAGACCAGACTCCCTGCACAAGGGAAGAGGGCAGCAGTGGCCGTTTTTTTTGGCAGGAACTTCCTGCACAGAGGCAAAGCTTCACACTGGATTACTACACAGATCTGGAGGAAATGCACAAAGTACACCAAGATTCAAGAGGATTGCACGTGTCAAATATATTTAGAGAATATTTTTAGTTATCCTGGAGTTACAGTTTAAGGATTTGCATACACTATAAAGGATAAGTTCACCTTTGGAACATGTTATATGCTCCACCCTGGATAAACGTGTAACATGTTCCAGCTCCTGCTGTCTCTGCCCTCCGATCCTCCCTTTCTGTGACAGCGGGTGGGGGGTGAATGAACTAATGAAGTACTGTTGACCTTTGCAGCTAAAGGCTTGTAGTTCTTAATGAACTGCGAAGGTGATGGTGAGTGTCAGCATGAATAGATGTCCCCATTGGAAAAATTCCCCTCTGACACTCCCCGGAGAGAATGAAATAAAAACCTTGAATGTGCTTAAATACTGTTGGCCGTGCACCCCTTTTGCGCGGAGACGAGTGTTTGATGCTAAATGGACTGGACTGCAGCAATAAAAATCTGATCGTTCTGGCTAGAGTGGGGAAGGATTAGAAGAGTTTTGACTCTGACACTTTAACTTTATTATGTGTTGTCAAGTATCAGATAATATAATATTTTATCATTAATTGGGGAACCCAGGATTAATTCTGATACAAGAGGGTTACATTTCTGTTTACAGGAGATTGGCAAACAAAGCTGTTCAGGCAGTATATGCGATGAATAAAAAGCCAGCAATTATTTATTAGCATCTGTTTGTACATTTTCATTACTAAACATTTTTAAAGGTGCCTTTGTTGTAAATTTTATGATGGGGGGGGGGGAGACCCTTGTTAAATTTATTGCCATCACATAGGGGAAGATCAGCCAACAGTCGCCCAAATAAGTTCCACTAGAAAGTTGACCGTGTGTGTTTAATATAGTTATACACACAGCCAGAGTGTACAGGAGCTACACGGATAAGGTGGAAAAGTGGTTAAGGACAAAGTTCCATCTTTTTCTGCCAAGGTATACTACACTAGCTAAAGGAGTGCCTCTTGGGGTTTTTAGCATCAGGCATCTGTTTCTCAGATTTGCAAGGTTGCCACCTAGTCTTCTTTTCATGTGTTTGCTAAATTCTACCAGGTGAATGTTCAGGCCTCTTGTGATGCTGGCTTTGGAGTTGAGATTTTTTAGGAAGTTATTTGAGCTGCAAGTAACCTCAGTTGTACACTGTTGCTTTGTTGCCTGCCCCTCAGTTGGACAAAACTGAAGCTTTAGGCCCCTTACACTTGGGGCCGTCTCGGTTGGAGTCCACCTGCTCAGTGGGGAATATGTCCGCTGATCACTGCTGAGTAGGCGGATGGCTGGTCCCTGTCTGCTCTGCTTATACAGAGCAGACACAGCCCGCACTTCTCTATGGGCATTCGGATGTAAATGGACCGCCTGTCCGTTTACACCCAACTGCTATCCAGTCTGCTAGACAGATGGGGGACAGATCCCTACCCATCTGTATTTAGCAGACCCCTATCCATCTGTATTTAGCAGACAGGATTGAATCGGATATCGGCAGGTGTCAATGGACACATGTACGTTGACACCCTCTGCTACATAGAGGAGACTGGAGGGTCAGATCAGGTCTGCCTGAAAAACTGATAGGTGGACCAGATTGGTCCGCCCGTGTGAAAAGGCCCTATATGGGAGTGAGAAGGGCTGAATTACAGCTTTGTTTGCTAGTGTCCAGTCACCTGTAGGCAGCAGTATTAACCCTCTTGTATTAGAATGAACCCTATGTCCCTTAAACTCCATGAAAAGCATGTTACAGTAAGTACAAAACTACTGTTTTAACTTATACAGCCTAATGTGTTAAGTGTGTTTTAACATGTTTCATTTTCATGTTTCTTTCAGTTCTATGTACACTTCGTCATCTTTTGGAAGTGGCAGCACTTCCTCCACCAGCACATTGGGGAATTCTCCTGCTGTGTCTTGTCGGCTGAGTGTTGGGGAATATTTTAGCAAGGGATTAGATTCCAGGTTAAACAGTACAGGTAACTTAACCAAACTTCTTCAAGAACAAGGGATTTCTGCCAAGCTGAATAGCAATAACGATCCAGAGAAGCCACCACGTCCACAGAACTTACTTCTTCCCTCCACACCACCCAATTCTCCTACACGGTCTCCCTGTGTTTCTCCCCTTCCATTTGAACCAAGACCAAATCCATCAGAAAGTTTTCTGGCAGTGTCCAGACCAGCAGAGAGTTTTCTTCAAGAAATGTATGGTTTAAAGCCCACACGAAACCAAGCTGATTTGGGGCAGCTGAAGATGAATTTGGTGGATCGATTGAAGCGGTTAGGATTCGCAAGAGTAGTTGGGCAGACGGACAAAATGCAGACCACAACACTGAACAATGGGTTAAAGCGGCAAGAGTCTGCTATGTTTGTTTCAACAAGCAGTAGTCTTTTGGGTGGTTTAAGAAGGAACCAGAGTCTTCCGGCCATCATTGGTGGACTTGCACCTTCAGTTTGCCCGTGTTCTCCAAAAATGGGTAGTTTAAAAGAGGATTAAGCATGTAATTAAAAAAAAAAAAAAAAAAAAAGGACCGCTTTGATTAAGTGTTCTCTGTTCAAAGGAGGAGTATTTGCATGTTTGTGAAAGGTTGTAGAAGGTTTGTGTAGGTAAAGGAGGAGAAAAGGTTATAGCAAAGATTCCCCACAGGGAATACTTGAAAAAAGTATAGAATGGCTGTGAAGAAAGACATTGGAAAGTGATACAATACGTCTGAAAAGTAGGATTTAAATGTCGACAAAATGCGATGGTGTTAATTTTATTAAAACTGGATAGTTAAAAACCTGGTGCAGCTGTGCCAATCAGCTTCAAACTTCAGCTTTTTTAACTAAGATTTGACAAAAAAAAATGGAAGCTGATTGGTTTCTATGCAGAGCTGCACCAGATTTTTGCACACTCCAGTTTTAGTAAATCGACCCAAATGACTGCTGTAGATCTGAGCTGACCAGGAGCAACGCAATTATGCTGGTCAACTTTGCATCCAGAGATATTCCTCAAGCAGTCGCTTATTTTGCCACCAATTTTTAAGCTTTACTGATAAATGATCCGTAGAATGTGGATATGACTGAAGGTTTGATACAGAGGTCATTAATTAAATCAAAGCTAAAACGGTTACATATAGTGTTAAACATTGTGAAGATCAGCTGTATATGATATTAAGTATTCCAGCCAACTTTATATAAATATATATGAATGTAAGAAATCTATATAGCCAGTTTAGAAACCAAGGAAATGAGAATGATACCCCACCAAAAGAAAATGCAGCTATAGAAAAAAAAAATACCAACCAAATATTTATTTGCCATTAATATGCAGTTATCTTAATTATTTAGATTGCTGTGCCACCTACCGTCATCTTCCCATTCATTTATTAAAGCAGAGTTCCACCCAAAAATGGAACTCCCGCTTTTCGGAATCCTCCCTCCCCCTCCGGTGTCACATTTGCCACCTTTCAGGGGGGAGGGGGGAACCGATACCTGTCTAAGCCAGGTATTTGCTCCCACTTCCGGGCATAGACAGCCACGGATATTTACGCCATCTCTGGCCCCTCCTCCGCCCCCTGTCTTCTGGGAGACACACAGGTCCCAGAAGACAGCAGGGACCAGTTAGGACGCGCAGCACCACTCGCGCATGAGCAGTAGGGAACCAGGCTGTGAAGCCACAAGGCTTCACTTCCTGATTCCCTTACCGAAGATGGCGGCACCTCCACCCGAGAGCTGAGGGACAGATCGGCTTCGGGTGACGACATCGCAGGCACACTGGACAGGTAAGTGTCCATATTTTAAAAGTCAGCAGCTGCAGTATTTGTAGCTGTTGACTTTAAAAAAATAAATTTCGGCAGAACTCCGCTTTAACTACATACTCTAACTAGATCATTCAATTGGTTATTCTCAGGTAGTGTGGCTTCCTTAGAACACTATTCAGATTGTTTAAATTCACTTTGGTTGCTCCATTCCTAGGTTTCACTCGCGTTACTGCCCCTGCTAGCTTTATTTATGTTAAACATATGGCAGACTTTCCTTTTATGTATAGGGATTGCCACAACAGTAACTTGAAGGAAAACCATAAAACCTAGGAAAGACACAACTAGGTTAAGTAATATTTCGGTATAATTTTGAACATCGCTTGTTTAGTTAAAGCGGAGCGCCACCCAAAAGGGGAAGTTCTGTTTTAAGGCCTTCCCTTCCCAGTGAGTACCTGGTTTTGACAGATCAGATCACCTGGGTGATACGAGGGGAAGTTCTCCCTCCCTGCAGTATTCTGGTTCACGTCACAGGTCCCAAAAGACTGCAGAACCATTCACAATGTGCAGCGCGGTGGTCACCTGGCTGAGAAGCTACAAGCTCTTACAGCCAAGTGCCCACAGTTGAAATGCTGGCGCCAGGAACAGAGGACCGATGGAACGGCTCGAGTGAGCAGATCTCTGGATCCTGGGACAGGCAAGTGTCTGTTTGTTAGAAGTCAGCAGCTACAATTTTTGTAGCTGCTGACTTTTAATAAACACAAATATGACTGGAGATCCTCTTTAACACGTTGAGATATAAATGGAGTAAGACCCTTATAGCGTAAATTGCTCCAACTTCTTTTGGTGGAGAATATTCAGCAATTAATAAAGGCAATTTATTTCTCAAGAATTTCCTTCTGGTGAAAGGGCACATATTAGCACTTTTTAAAAGACAAAAAAAGCACAAAATTATAAAGAATGAAGGTTTTATGTACTGTTAGGGAATACAAAAGGGATGTTTATAGCGCACTCTTATAAACGGCATCAAAACAGAGGATTTTTCACTTTGCTAAAATAAAGGGCCACAAGCCTATTTTATTTTATTTTTTTCATTTTCCAGGTATTGTTTCATCCAACAGTTAATCTGGTGCAACAAGTTTTGTGCAATATGTCAGAATTCTTTACTTATATCAGTCTATTTAAATATTAACCTTTTGATGAATAACATAATTAACATAATTTGATTACCTTGCTTAAGGATAAGCTACAGCTGACATTTTAGTGTACTGGTAAATGATACATTTTCTGAATTCTTGTTTGTGAACTAACAAAGGGATAGATGCATGCAATATGTATTTGTCTGTGTAGGCAGCCATGCCTACTTTATCTTGAAAAACTTTCTCATGTCAACATTAACTTTTAGACATACAGTAACTTGGGTGTAGATTTTCTATGTTTTATTCTTGTGACTTAACCAGCTCAGAAAAAAATACATTACTATCTTAATCTTAGGGCAGGATATAAACACCCTTTAATGTTTTCCAAATTACGATACCTGCTCAAAAAGGCCTTATAGAATTCTTAAAATGATAATAAAGTTTTGAGTAGATGCCAGCAGGTTTGCCGGGTGAAGAATCGTATTAACTCTCCTCCAGCTGCAGCAGTCACCTTTGAGACTTTTTTTCTACATGATTAAACAGGTGATCCAAGCAAAACGACATAAAGCAGGCCTTCCATGAAAATGTAAGTTCTACTTAGGCCCCTTTCACACGTGCGGACAGTATGTCCGTATTTCATCCATCCGTTTTCGGATGAGATACGAACATGCATGCATCCCTATGGGATAGCGGGTGTCAGCGGATGAGCATCCGCTGACACCCGATATCATCCGTCCCCGCTATGGTCCGATTCTGCCGACGGAGGAAAATCCTATTTTTCTCTCTGTCTGCAGAGTGGATTGGATGAACACAGACAGATGGTCTGTGTTCATCTGATCGACCAAAGGGGAGAGCGGAGATCTGACAGGGCGGTCCCTGCACAGTGTGCGGGGACCGCCCTGTCATCCGCCAGCTCAGCGGGGATCAACGGAGCGGGGGACCCTTAGATGACAGCCCTGTATAAGAAGAAAAGGTACATCAACAGTTGCAAAAATACAGCAATTTGGCTTTGACACTTCACAGAGGTGTTGGTGACATCACTGCACCTCACCACTGCACGTGGGGATAGCTGGGTGCACGAAATCCAGCAATTTGGTATCACCCCTTCCACTAGGTCCATAGATACATTTTTTTAACGTTTTCAAAATGCTGCATTTTTGACCATTATTTATGTTCCTTTTTTTTTTTTTTTTTTACAGCTGGTGCAGGGCTGTAGTAAGTAGAATTTTCATGGAAGGTCCACATTAAAATTAAATTTAGTTTTGGTGGACTGAAATTTTTATAACCGTTTACTCTGTTTTTGTACATTTCTGTGCAATATTTCTGTACCGGTATAGTCGGTGAAGTTTTATGAGCAGTGCTCAATGAACATTTTCCTTAATATTTTTAATTTGTGTATATGGTTTTGCTGAACCATCCGCTAATTCTTGAGAAGTAAAGCAAATGACTTTTGTGCCATTTTTTATTTTTTTTTAAAACAAATCCTTTTGCACTAAAGTTTCTGAATGCATTGTTTTATGCTTTTAGCTATATATTGTGGAATACTTAATATTTTTATGACGGTTTGCATTTTGGCCATTGCAGACTGCCTCAGGATTACATGTTTAGGGGGACACAGTTTAGCTCCTAACGAAAGAAGTTGTTACTGTGATTTGAAATCTTTTTAGAAGTTTCCATGAAGTTAAGAGACACTGAGGCTGGGTTCACACTGCTGTGATCTGAAAGTTGTGTGACTTTGCCAGGCAACTTACTGGCGACTTGAGTATTACTGTAATAGAAGTCGTGACTTGGGGGGTCTCACAATTCGGATATCAAGTCGCGTCAGTGTGAACCAAGCCTTGGTTTTATTTAGGCTATACAAAAAGTCACTGGTATACAATAACACTCACCAAAAAGTCAGAGAATGGAAGATGATTGCTCGCTGTTGGTTATGGGTTAATGGACTTTTTGACCCTTTAACTTATTATTAATCACAGTGTCAGGAAGCTGTTTGTAAACCACTTTGGCTTTAAGATTTTTCCCCATTGGTTACTATTATCACCCATTAGTACCTAGTAAAAAAAAAAAAGATAATGTTATTTTTGTCTTCCCCATAATTCCACAGTTTTTTGCCTTGTTCACTTTTGTTTTCCTTGAGATTCACCCCCTTTTTTCTGACAATTTATGCCTACATCACTAAATTATACCAATCACATACAGCTTCTACATGGGGAACTATTAACTATGTAATAAAAGCTACTCAATTCATGTCCTGTGTCAAGATTTCATAATCTGCTAAAACTCCAGAAGTAGGCGTTTATTCCTTTAAATATTCATAGAAACTCTTCAGGTAATCACTTGCTGACCTGTGTACGCATCAATCAAACTTCTTGTTACATACTTTTTTATTTTTATTTAGCCTATCACTTTTCTTATTACCTCTCATCCTGTGTTTTAAAAAACAAAAATTAGAGATCCTGAAAAAGAATACTTTAAAACTGGAGCTGTCTAGATGAGGATCTGACTTGGTTTTAACTAAGCTATTTAAAAGTGTATATATCATATTGCATTATTGTTTTAAATATGTTGAGTATATAATATTGTATAACTTGTTTTTATGTTTCCACCAATAAACATTTTTGATCTTTGTACATTTTACATGATGGCGATGAGTTGCTTTATTTTTCCACAACTGGCTCATTTTGTCTGCTTACGATTACTATAGTTTATATATTTTTTTTAAATAAAGTACAGTCAATGTTATGATCGCTAAACGGGCCAATAGTGTTTTCCCTCCCTTCATTCTGTGTGAATGCAGTGATCCCCCATGGCACAGATTTTTTTGGATTATTACACAATATAGCCACACAATATAGCCACACAAGCAGAAGGCAGCTTGAAACCTAATCCTATCACCTACTTAACCACTTCAGCCCCGGAAGAATTGGCTGCTCAATGACCAGGCCGTTTTTTTGCAATACGGCACTGCGTCGCTTTAACTGACAATTGTGCGATGTAGTGCCCAAACAAAATTGACGTCTTTTTTTCCCCACAAATAGAGCTTTCTTTTGGTTGTATTTAATCACCTCTGCGATTTTAAATTTTTTGCGCTATAAGCAAAAAAAGCGTTAATTTTGAAAAAACCTCTGAACATAACCCTCCTCCCTGCAGCTTGCAGCCCCAGTTTTTTCTGCCTAGCAGAGGAGAGGATGTGGCTCCCTTCGGGCCCTGTATCCTGAAGAGATTTTTACTTTTATTATTTTATTTTCTTCTATTAACTGCTGGCTGGGCATGACAGGCAGGACATTTTAGATCCTTGTTGTCCGGCCATCGAGCGTGTTACCGTCCCCTCGCTACTGTGTGGGGTCTGTCACGACATACCCCATGGTTCCAGGGGTGGCCGGTGAGCTAAATGCTCCAGGGTCCACATATGACTGTGCGGCTTGCTGTCTCAGTCACAGTGGACCAGGCCGACAGCTACTCCATACTGCTCGGTTGTAGGTCTGTCAGGAAGGCACCAGCAGGTCCTCGCAGGGACGGGTAAGTACACTTCCTCCTGCTTCGGTGAGATGGAACAGCTGAGCATTCCTACGGGGTCGCTAGGGTTCTATGGCTCTCACCCCTCTCCCTCTGTCACCCCCTTTTTTCCTCCTTCCCATTACGGGCTCGCTGCGACCGGGGAATTACTTTGGCGGGACTCGGGGTCCCTGCGGGGGTGTCCAGGTCCGCTCTCTGTGTGGGGGTGGGGGTTTTCTTGGGAAGCCTCCATGCCTGGCCTTCTCGTTTACCTCGCTTGCCGGCCACTAATTTTTGTAGCTCTGGCGCCATTCGTTTGGGACCTGTGCATTGCATTGGTTTTCCCATTGGAGGCCATTTTGCCGTGGTCGCGGTTAGGTGATTGCGGGCCGCCATTTTCTTGTGGTCCGCACGCTTTATTTCAGGCATTCGGCAGCCATTTTGGAGTGGGTTTCGGCCTCTAGTGGCGGCAGGCTTCCTGAACAGTGCGAATGGCGCGCTTTCTCTCGCACAGATCCGCAGGCACACGCGGTGTGCGGATGCAGAGCGGGCAGCGGCGCTGAAGCGGTCCCTGGCTAGGCGGTGAGTCCCCGGGGTATTCCCCCTCTCTGTCAGTGCAGCAAGGAGAGTGGACGTGATTGTGTCAGTATTTTGACTGGGTCCCTAAGGGCGGTCAGTGGGCAATTATGGAGCCAGAAGCTGGTGTTTCCCCAGACATTCCAGAGGCAGCAGCCAGTGAAACTGCACCTGCTATTCCGCTGGAAGCTTTGTCGGCAGTCCTGGAGTCATTTGTGGCCAGGGTAGAATCGGCGTGCGGGCGTAAAAGGGGTACTAAGCGCTCCGTCCCCCGCCATCGCCGGGGGAATGTTCTGACTCAGACTCGGCTCAGATCTCAGGACCCCTGTTCTGGTGTGTCAGATGATGCGGACCAGGACCTTCCCTGTGAGGAGAGGACCCTTCGTCCGGGTCAGCTCAAGACAAAGCACTTGTAAGTGCACTTATCAATGCTGTGAGGGACAATCTCAAGCTGGGAGATGCAGCTGGACCTTCCACAGCAGAGTCTATCCCTTTTGGGTCGCACAAACCGACCCGCTCTGCTAAGGTTTTTCCTTATGTTGAATTTTTTGACAAGTTTATAGATAAGGAATGGGTACGGCCGCAGAGGCCCTTTGCGGTCTCTCAGCGCATGATGGTCCGTTATCCGTTTTGAGGAAAGCCTTGTGAAAAAATGGGCTTCTCCTCCGGTAGTTGATCCCCCGGTCTCTCGGTTGAATAAAACAACTATTATTCCGGTGGAAGGGACCCCTGCTTTTAAGGATCCTACTGATAGGAGGTCTGAAGCGGTGACCCGCTCTATGTTTGCCATGTTGGGGTCAGCATTGCGGCCTATTTTGGTAGCTACTTTAGTGCCCCAGACACTTACGGAATGGGCAAAGATTTTGCACCAGACTGTGGAGGCGAATCAACTCCCGCCGGAATGCGTGTTATTGGCCGAACAGTTGGTACAGGGACTTGTGTACGTCTGTGATGCAACCCTGGATGCCGCCCCCTTGATATCCAGGGCCTCAGCGTCTGCAGTGGTCTTGCGCCCCTTGCTGTGGCTGAAATGCTGGTCCGCTGACCAAGCTTCTAAGAAAACCTTGGCAGCCTTGCCTTTCAAGGGTGGGAGGCTTTTTGGTGCCTCACTGGACAACATCATTAAGGATGTCACTGGAGGTAAGAGCACGCTTCTCCTTTAGTCCACTAAAGGGAAGGGACCCACGCCGTAGGCCGGGGCCCTCCTTCCCTACGCAAAAACTGTATTTTCGTCCGTCTGCACCTGCCGGCAGACCCTCCCAAGCCGACAAAGGTCCGGCTGGGGGACAGAAGTGTCCCTGGGTGCGTAAACCCGCCAAACCAGCGAGCAAGCCACCTACCGCATGAAGTTGTGCCCCGCCCGACTCCAGGGTGGGGGGACGGTTTTGCGGGTTTGCAACTCGGTGGACCTGCCTGCTCTCCGATCAGTGGGTCTGCGAGGTTGTCACCTTGGGGTACAAGGTAGAGTTCCTTTCTTGTCCACCAAACAGATTTTTGTCCCTCAAATCTGTCCCTTCTTCCGGCTCGCAGGGCTGCCCTCCGGGGGGCGGTGCAAGACTTGTTGGAGTGCGGGGTGATCATACCCGTACCACCATGGGACAGGTTTCAGGGTTTTTATTCAAATCTGTTTGTGGTCCCAAAAAAGGACGGAGTTCGTCCTGTACTGGACCTTAAGGCCCTCCAATGCATTTGTAAAGGTCCAAAAGTTTCCGGATGGAATCAATTCGTTCGGTGGTGGCTGCGCTCCATCCGGGGTATTTTCTGGCATCCTTGGATATCAAGGATGCATACTTGCATGTCCCCATCTGCGTCAGGCATCAGAGGTTCCTGCGCTTTGCGATCGGCGAAGACCACTATCAATTTGTGGCTCTTCCCTTTGGCCTAGCATCGGCACCAAGAGTTTTCACCAAGGTGCTCGCCCCGATTCTAGCTTTGCTGAGACAGCGCGGCATTGCTATCGTAGGCTACCTGGATGACCTTCTTCTGAGAGCTGCTTCCAGCTCAGAATTAGAGGAGGACGTGTCTATAGTCAGTCAGACCCTCCGGGAGTTCGGGTGGATACTGAACCTCCAGAAGTCGGTGTTCGTGCCGACCCAGCGTCTAGAGTACCTGGTGTTGATTCTGGACTCCTCAGAGGCCAGGGTCTTTCTTCCCTCAGAGAAGCTACAGACACTCCAGGTGGCAGTCAGGGTGTTGACATCCCGCAAGTGGTCGTCTCTCCGTTTCTGCATGCGAGTTCTGGGTCTCATGGTGGCCTCCTTCGAGGACCGTATGCACAATTCCACACTCTGGCCTTGCAGAAGGAGATTCTCTCCAAATGGAACAAATCTCCATTGTCTCTGGATCGTCATTTTCAGTTAAGTCATCTTGTCAGGTCATCTCTGAATTGGTGGCTGAGATCCCCGGCTCTTCGATCCGGGAAGTCCTTCCTCCCCTTTCTTTGGACGGTGATCACGACGGACGCCAGCCTGACCAGTTGGGGGGGGGGAGTCTGGGGGGGTTCAAGCGGCCCAGGGCCGCTGGTCCCCGACCGAATCCCAACTGTCGATCAATGTTCTGGAACTCCGGGCGATCAGGCTGTGCCTCTCCAAGTGGTCTCAGAGGCTGCAGGGGTGTCCGGTCAGGATCCAGTCCGACAACGCCACGGCGGTGGCATACGTCAATCATCAAGGAGGAACAAGAAGTGCAGCCGCAGCGCCGGAAGTCGCTCACATCCTGCGGTGGGCGGGAAGGAGCGCGCCAGCCTTATCGGCTGTTTACATTCTGGGCGTGGAAAACTGGCAGGCGGACTATCTGAGTCGCCAGATGCTGGACCACGGGGAATGGTGGTTACATCCGGAGGTTTTTCAACTCCTTTGCCAGAGATGGGGCACGCCAGACGTGGATCTCCTGGCTTCTCGACTCAATCACAAGGTATCGAGGTTTGTGGCCAGGTCCAGAGATCCCTGGGCAGACGCGTCCGACGCGTTGGTGGCTCCGTGGGGTCGGTATCGGCTGATTTATGCCTTTCCCCCAATGAAATTGCTCCCCCGTCTACTCCGCAGGGTAGAGTGCAAAGGAATTCCAGTGATTTTAATCGCCCCAGATTGGCCCAGGCGGCCCTGGTACGCCGATCTCGTGCACCTGGTGGTGGATGTGCCCTGAGGGCTGCCACTGAGGGAGGACCTTCTATCGCAAGGTCCCATTCTTCATCCTGCTTTACAGTCGCTGGCTTTAACGGCGTGGCTATTGAAAGCCAGGTGTTGAGGGACCGAGGCCTGTCGGATTCAGTCGTTTCAACTATGTTGAAGGCTCGGAAATCTTCTAGGAAGATCTATCATCGCACATGGAGAGCCTACATCTCTGTGTGAAGAGATGGAATGGTGTCCATGAACTTATTCGGTTTCCAGGATCCTGCTGTTTTTGCAGCGCGGTGTGGATTAGAAACTGGCCCTAAGCACCATTAAGGGGCAGATTTCAGCTTTGGCTGTTTTCTTTCAGCGACCCCTGGTGTCTCATTCGCTAGTGAGTACGTTTGTGCAAGGGGTCCGACATGTGGCTCCTCCTGTGCGACCTCCACTACCTCTGTGGGATTTGAATCTGGTGCTCTCGGCCCTTCAGAAACCTTCTTTTGAGGACATGAGGAAGATTCCTCTTTTGACACTCTCTCAGAAGGTGGCCTTCCTAGTAGCCATTACATCTGTCCGGAGGGTTTCTGAATTGGCGGCCTTGTCTTGTAAGTCCCCATATTTGGTCTTGCATAAGGATAAAGCGGTGCTACGCCCGCGGCCTTCCTTCCTTCCTAAGGTGGTTTCGGCCTTTCACCTGAATGAGGACATTGTGCTTCCATCCTTGTGTCCTCGGCCATCTCATGCCAGGGAGGTTGTGTTGCATTCCCTGGACGTGTTACGTGCCCTGCAAGTGTACCGGTCTGTTACGGCTTTGTTTCGAAGGTCTGACTCCGTGTTTGTGTCGGTGTCTGGTCCGCAGAAGGGTCGGGCGGTCTCGTTGTCCACCATTTCTTGGTGGATCAGGCAGATTGTCATTCAGGCCTATGCCCTAAAAGGGCGGGCACCTTCTTTTCCTGGTCAAATGCGCCGTAACGGGGCTATTGGTGCCTCTTGGGTTTTCCGACATTAAGCATCTGTCTCACAGGTGTGTAAGGCGGCGACCTGGTCGTTCGTGCACACTTTTTCAAAGCTTTACAAGGTTGATGTGAGTGCATCTTCGGATGCTAGCTTCGGCCGCAAAGTTTTGCAGGAGGCGGTTTGAAGTTGCACCTCCTCCGTTGAGGAGCTCTGTTTGTTTGGTGTGAAACCGGTTCTTTTGATTGCTGTGCCCACCTCTGGTTTTTTGACACTGCTTTGGGACGTCCCAACAGTCAAGATTTATGGAGTTGTGTCCGTCCGTGGACGAAGAAGAGAAAATAGGATTTTTTTACTCACCGTAAAATCCTTTTCTCGATTCGTCCATGGACGGACACAGCTCCCACCCCTCCTTTTGTTTTTTAGTTTGTACTGTTTGTTACGAACTGGGGCTGCAAGCTGCAGGGAGGAGGGTTATGTTCAGAGGGACCGCCCCCTGGGCGGGGTTGTTTCAACTTGTTTTAAAATAACGTATGCATATTAACATGTTTCTGCCTAGTCCTCTCCTAATAGACGGAACATACCCAACAGTCAGGATTTATGGAGCTGTGTCCAACCATGGACGAATCGAGAAAATAATTTTACGGTGAGTAAAAAAATCCTATTTTGTACATTTGGCTGTAATAAATAGCCCCTTTTTTTAAAAAAAAAAAGCTAATTGTTTCCTCAGTTTAGGCTGATGTGTATTCTTCTACATATTTTTGGTAATAAAAATAGCAAAAAGCATATATTGATTGGTTTGCGCAAAAGTTATAGCGTCTACAAAATAGGGGATAGATTTATAGCATTTTTATTTCTTTTTTTTCACTAGTAATGGCGGTGATCTGCTTATATTTTTTTATCGGGACTGCGACATTATGGCGGACATATCGGACACATTTTTGGGACCATTGGCATTTATACAGCGATCCGTGCTATAAGAATGCACTGATTACTGTAAAAATGTCACTGGCAACCAGGGAAGTGGTTAACACTAGGGCGATCAAGGGGTTAACTGTGTTCCCTATGTGTGTGTTCTAACTGTGGGGGATGGGACTGACTATAGAGATGAAAGATCGTGGTTCCCAGCTTGCAGGATCTCACAATCTCTCTCTCTCTTCACAGAACAGGGACGTGTGTTTACACACACACGTCCCTGTTCTGCCTCTTGTGCCTGCGATCGCTCGTGTCCAGTGGTCATCGCGAGCATCGGCACCCCCGCGCGCCTGCTATCCCGCTTAAAGGGACCGACGTACACCTACGGCAGTTTGGGGGATCATGCCTACCTGCGGCTGGTCGGCAAGCAGTTAAAGTGGAACTTTAGTCAGAAAATTAAGTCCTGCTAGATGGCTTCAGAAGAAACAGGAGTAATGCTGGACGCAATTTACAGCACACACTAATTTAGGTAGCATAATTATTAATGTGGAATGTATGTTCCTTGCTAAAGAACATATTTTTTATCAAGTTGTTATGGGTAAAGTTCTGCTTTAAATGTGAGGCTTGGTTCACACCTATGCATTTTTTTTTTTGTGTGTATTCAGATTTGCAGAAACGAACTACAGTTCATTTAACATGGTTTGCTATGGATGTAATTCACATCTGTGCATTTTATAGAAAGGACAACAGATTTTTTTTCAGTTTTTTGGTTCCATAGGCTTCAATGGATCAAAAATGTGTATTGAAAAATGCAAAATGCACCTGGATAATGCAAACTGAAACCTGCATAGGTGTGAATGAGGTCTAAGTAACACTATCCTGTGAACTGGCAGGTTACACTCATGTCTGTATGAGCAGTGTTTGTTTCCAGCATCTAATGTATTTCCAGCATCTAATGTATTACTCACTTTCTCCACTCCTCTCTGTTGCACAATCTATCCTTGTAAATTGTAAGCTGCTTCCCTATTTCCTGCTTGATGATTGCCCAGCTTTACCCAACCTCTTTCTTCACGGCCACTGCCTGGGCTACACGTGCCTCCATCAAGCTGGCGGTGTTCAGTATGGATATTAGTTAGTGATGAACTGGTCCATTAAACCAATAAAAAAAAAGCCCATTCCAAATCATTGCTACCAGTCTGTTTGATGCTAAGGTGTCCGTTTATGAAACTGTGAATAGCGGTGATCCCGAGGATCGCCGCTGATCTTGGCTCATAAACAGTTTATGAAACGGAGATAATCAGGAGAGAACGTGTTTGAACATGTTCTCCGCCGATGATCTCCACACACTGAGAATTCTCATTGAATGACACAGAAATGGACAGTTTATGAAGCTGCCATCTCAGCGCTTCACTGGCGATCGGAGTCAGAATTCACCTTCCAGATTCACCAGCTCAGAGGTGGAGAATCGGGGAGTGAAGAGGGAATCTGGGGGGATCTGAGGGGGAAGGAAGAAGATTTATTAACTTGCTTCTACCTCATTCAGACCCCCAAGACAGTAACCATGTCCCCCTGTCATATTTGTGTGTGTGTGTGTGTATAATATATATATATATATATATATATATATATATATATATATATATATACAGGTCCTTCTCAAAAAATTAGCATGTTGTGATAAAGTTCATTATTTTCTGTAATGTACTGATAAACATTAGACTTTCATATATTTTAGATTCATTACACATAACTGAAGTAGTTCAAGCCTTTTCTTGTTTTAATATTGATGATTTTGGCATACAGCTCATGACAACCCAAAATTCCTATCTCAAAAAATTAGCATATCATGAAAAGGTTCTCTAAACAAGCTATTAACCTAATCATCTGAATCAACTAATTAACTCTAAACACCTGCAAAAGATTCCTGAGGCTTTTAAAAACTCCCAGCCTGGTTCATTACTCAAAACCGCAATCATGGGTAAGACTGCCGACCTGACTGCTGTCCAGAAGGCCATCATTGACACCCTCAAGCAAGAGGGTAAGACACAGAAATAAATTTCTGAACGAATAGGCTGTTCCCAGAGTGCTGTATCAAGGCACCTCAGTGGGAAGTCTGTGGGAAGGAAAAAGTGTGGCAGAAAACGCTGCACAACGAGAAGAGGTTACCGGACCCTGAAGAAGATTGTGGAGAAGGACCGATTCCAGACCTTGGAGGACTTGCGGAAGCAGTGGACTGAGTCTGGAGTAGAAACATCCAGAGCCACCGTGAACAGGCGTGTGCAGGAAATGGGCTACAGGTGCCGCATTCCCCAGGTCAAGCCACTTTTGAACCAGAAACAGCGGCAGAAGCGCCTGACCTGGGCTACAGAGAAGCAGCACTGGACTGTTGCTCAGTGGTCCAAAGTACTTTTTTCGGATGAAAGCAAATTTTGCATGTCATTCGGAAATCAAGGTGCCAGAGTCTGGAGGAAGACTGGGGAGAGGGAAATGCCAAAATGCCTGAAGTCCAGTGTCAAGTACCCACAGTCAGTGATGGTCTGGGGTGCCATGTCAGCTGCTGGTGTTTGTCCACTGTGTTTTATCAAGGGCAGGGTCAATGCAGCTAGCTATCAGGAGATTTTGGAGCACTTCATGCTTCCATCTGCTGAAAAGCTTTATGGAGATGAAGATTTTTCAGCACGACCTGGCACCTGCTCACAGTGCCAAAACCACTGGTAAATGGTTTACTGACCATGGTATTACTGTGCTCAATTGGCCTGCCAACTCTCCTGACCTGAACCCCATAGAGAATCTGTGGGATATTGGGAAGAGAAAGTTGAGAGACGCAAGACCCAACACTCTGGATGAGCTTAAGGCCGCTATCGAAGCATCCTGGGCCTCCATAACACCTCAGCAGTGCCACAGGCTGGTTGCCTCCATGCCACGCCGCATTGAAGCAGTCATTTCTGCAAAAGGATTCCCGACTAAGTATTGAGTGCATAACTGAACATAATTATTTGAAGGTTGACTTTTTTTGTATTAAAAACACTTTTCTTTTATTGGTCGGATGAAATATGCAAATTTTTTGAGATAGGAATTTTGGGTTGTCATGAGCTGTATGCCAAAATCATCAATATTAAAACAAGAAAAGGCTTGAACTACTTCAGTTGTGTGTAATGAATCTAAAATATATGAAAGTCTAATGTTTATCAGTACATTACAGAAAATAATGAACTTTATCACAATATGCTAATTTTTTGAGAAGGACCTGTATAGATATATATATATATATATATATATATATATATATATATCTATATATATATAAATATATGTGTGTGTGTGTGTGTATATATTATGTAGGGGGACTCGTTATTTTATTAACATTAACTACACTTTCTGTCTGTATACTGAGCGGTGATAATTTCTCACTGCTTAATAAACTGACATCTCAGTGTTTCTGTGAATTTCTGGTACTGTAATCTCGTAAAGTCTCACGAGATTCCAGTATCGAGCCGTTCCCCACTGTTGGAAGTGTTTGTAGATCGCATCACTCCTCCCAAAGGAGAATCGATCTACTCCGCTTCATAAACAGGCACCAGAGGAGAACCATCTCCTCTGAGAATGCTGGAGAATGAAGCAGTGAATATATATATTGTTCAATATTTTTATTGAGTATTTTCACAAGAATACAGATCACAAGTATAATACAGATGATGCGAGAGTGAGATATACAACGTAACCTTAATGGAAGATATGTTTGTAGAGTTTGATACTCAAAAAAAGAAAGATAATTTTTATCTTTGAAATATTAAAGAGAAGAAAAAAGAGAGTAATAACAATTGTCATGTATATTGGACTCCTAAAATAAAAGAAAAAAAGACTATACCTTACATCAAGTAGAAAGTGCCTCCGGACCTCCCATCCACCCCTAGTGGGTTCAAACTGTGGATGGGAGGGGGCACATGTTAAAAAAGAAAAAAATGAATTAACTAAGGTATAGGTGAGCTAGAGTCCCGATAGGATGAATAAGTTATCCTAACATATAAGTAAAGTAGTTAGAAGCCTATAAAAGTCACTTTTAAATGTCAAAACCAATCCTGAGAAGAAAAAAAAACAGAAGAAAAACAGTGTGTCAAATGGATAGATTTTCTCAGGTTAGTAGTCCAAACTCTAGAGTATATGTAATAATAATTTGAAGAAATGGTAAGAAAATAAAAATCCCAAAATCACATACTGGGCAATAATGAAAATAAAAGAAAAAGAAGAATGTTAAGATAGGAAGAAAGGAAGAGATTGAGAAAGGAAAGGAGTGAAGAGATAGAAAAGGAAAAGATGAGGTTCCCTCCCAGGGATGGTCCGACCCCAGCCCCAAGAAATGCTAACTAAGACTAGCAACATTTAAGAGAAAGGAAGAGAATAAAAGGTATCAAAAGAAAAAAAATGTTAAATTGGATTAGCAGGGCAGCAAAAGAGATTGATAAAAATCGGATGTTAGGAAATGTTTAACCCATGGTTGCCAAATTTTATTACATTTTTTCACATTATTATTCTCAATAGCTGACATTTTGTGGAAAATGAGGGCTCTGTTCATTCGATGTTTAGCTTCAGTCACAACCAGTGTCTGAGATTTCCATGCCTTAGCTATAGTTTGTTTAGCTGAGGTTGTCAGATATAATAATAATAGTTGGAATTGATTGTGAGTAAGTTCAGGGGGTTTAAGATTCAATAATGCTACGACTGGGTCTGGCTTAATCAAGTTTTCTAGAGCAGTGGAAGCCATACCGAATATTTTGGTCCAAAAATTTTGGGCAATTGGGCATTCCCACCAGATATGAAGATAGGTACCTACATTCGCACAGCCACGAAAGCAAATATTTGGACAAGTAGGCGAGAATTTAGCGAACCTCGCTGGTACCAGATACCAGCGTGATAAGACCTTGAAATTTGTTTCAAGAGCATAACAATTTGTGGATGAGCGCATAGTGGTTGACCAGATATTGTCCCAATCTTTCGTACTGAATGTCTTATCAAAATCCTGAGACCATTTGGTGACATATAGTGGTGGAGTGTCTGTGAGGGGGGAATTGAGATGTTTATAAAGTAGTGAGATCAGACCTCTAGTGTGTGGATCACATTTACAGATCCTTTCAAACTGTGATAATTGATTAAGTATGGAACCCGATTCAATAACCGGTGTATAAAAGTTTTGAATCTGTAGGGACCGGAAAATTTCTTTACTGGGTAAACCATGAATATCACATAGATTAGGAAATGTCAGGATGTTATTGATGGAGGCTATATCATATAAGCATGTCAGATTTTTGGTAGTCCAGGCTGCAAAGGAAGAGGGAAACTTCCATGCAGGATAAAAAGCCGGGTGTCTAATAAATTACAGTAGGGGGTTATGTGGGGATTGTAATTTTTTTTTTTTCACATTCAAAGTATTTATTAAGAAAAAGAATGAAAACAATACAGAAGTGCACTTATCAAAGAACGCAGATGCAACTGCAAACATTGCGATCAAAACAGTACATTGTGGCAAAAAATCAGTAACAATGTTTAGCTGAAGACTGCCGTCAGGCGATAGTCACGGGCATGAGTCATGACTGACAATGAGAATGGAGAATGATTAGTGAAGAAATAAAGCTATTACACGTTATTACTACTAGTCTTCTGAGCAAACTTCATAGGAAGTAATGTTAATCTGTATATAGTCAAAAAGTTAGAACGCAACAGTGTCTTCTAGTTATAAGGGATAAAAGAGCAATATTGGCCTGTACTTTCTGATCAAACATTATTGCAACATCCGCTATCTCAATTGAAGCAGTGTTTAGATTTAAGAAAAGGGAAAGAGAAAGTAGAGGGGAAGCAAATCAAAGCGGGGGGGGGGGAGAAGAGAGAAGGAGAGGGGGAAAAAAAAAGGGGGGTATTACGTTTATTTCGAAGAGTAGACAGATTGGTCTCAAAAGGCGGTCAGCTTCTAAGGGCCAGCCGCAGGAGAGGTTACGGTATCGAACAGTCTTAGGAGGATGTGTTCTTACCCTCATGTGTATATTCCTGAGAATATTTAAAATCGAACCACGGTTGCCAGATGTCGTGAAACTTCTTCGCATCACCACAGTCCTGGGCCAGGGGGTCTTCCATGGTGGCTATTTCCCCTACTTTATTGAGCCATTCAGAAATGGATGGGACTCGAGACGAGTTCCAATACAAGGGAATTAGGGACTTGGCCGCATTCAGAAGGTGTTTTGTCAGTGAATGTTTGTATCTCTTAAGTGAAAAACTGGATATATGAAGCAGGCAACATGCAGCATCTAGGTTTAGCTTAGTTTCAGTGATCTGTTTAATCAGTGTCCGAACTTCTGACCAGTAGCTGGTGATCAGAGCACAGTGCCACCAAATGTGAGCTAACGTGCCCCTTTCATTTTGACATCTCCAACATATCTCAGATTTTTGGCTATCCCATCTGTGCAGTCTTGCGGGCGTGTGGTACCACCGTGTCAGTAACTTATAGCCGGTTTCCTGTAATTTAGTACTTATGGAGCATTTGTGTGCCAAGATGCTTGCATATTTCCATTGTTCATCCGATATCTCTGTGTTTAGGTCTCGGGACCACTCTCTCCTATGCACACTCTCCCCCGCATCTCCCGGGTTTTGCAACCAGGAGTATGCTAGAGAGGTGGCCTTAAATACTGGGGTTTTGTTGTGACAGGCCGCTTCCATCTCGGTCAGAGGTCTGTAAAGATCTTGAGAGTTTCTAAACTTACCTAGGTAACTCCGGATCTGAAAGTAAGTCCACTGTTTTAGGTGGGGTAATTCGCAATCAGTCTTAAGGGATGTCCAGTTTCTAACCTTAGTACCTAGAAAGCATTCACCCATTCGTAGGGAGGTACCAGTCGTTGCTGAATGGAGCGTGGAGTTATGAATACCCGGGGAAAAGTCAGGATTGTCTTTCAGCGGGGTCAGATGGCTGGGGATCGTGGTGATATTTGTCTTATTCTTTTTAACTAGTGTTCTCAGAATGTCTAATGTATTATGTGTGATCGGGCAGCTTTTTAGACTGGAGAAAAGGCCCGACCCTGGGATCCATGGTGAGTGCGTGAGTGGGAACGCGCTCAAGGTCGCTTCCAACTTAACCCAATCTTTCGTGCCGTCGTGGCAGTGCCAATCGATGACCCTGGCTATATGTGCTGCGTAATAATAGTTTTTAAAATTCGGTAGATTAATCCCACTTGAATCTTTAGGCATCATCAGAGTAGTTAATTTCACCCTTGGTTTCTTGTGGTGCCATAAAAATTTCAGAATGATGGAGTTTAGTGCTTTAAAGAATTTCGGAGGGATCTTGACAGGTATGGTGCGCATCAGGTATAGAAATTTAGGCAGGACCACCATCTTGATGATGGCCGCGCGACCAAACCATGAGAAGGTGCCTAGATGCCAGTTGTTGAGATCTGTTTCGCAGGTTTTGAGCATGGGGGGATAATTCACCTCGTAAATAGATTGTAGTTGTGGGGTCAGCCATGTTCCTAAGTACCGGAGGGCGATGGGATCCCACCGAAATGTGGAGTTGGCCTTAGTCAGGGAGAGCACAGCTTCTGGGAGTGAAATATTGAGTGCTTCAGATTTCGAATAATTTATTTTTAAGTTTGCTAAATAGCCAAATTGGGCGAATTCTTTTAAGAGACTGGGGACGGTCAAGGTTGGTTCGGTCAGGAAGAATAAAAGGTCATCCGCATATGCCGCTGTTTTAAACTCCCTATCCTTAATCTGGAAACCATGAACCGTCGGGTTATTCTGGATCGTCCTTATGAAAGGTTCCAATGAAAGAATAAACAACAGGGGTGACAATGGGCATCCCTGTCTGGTGCCATTAGAGATGGATACCTTTTTAGATAGAGTACCATTTATTTTTAGGTACGCAGAGGGGTTCCTATATAATGCTGAAATCCACGACAGCATGTGCGGACCCAGGCCCACTCGGGCACATACTGCCAACATGAAGTCCCAGGCCACCCGATCGAAGGCCTTCTCCGTATCAGTGGAGAGGAGAAAGCCTTCGATCTTTCGCACCTTCGCTGCATGAATCAGAAGCAACGCTTTGGTAACGTTATCTTTTGCTTCCCTGCCAGGTATGAAGCCCACCTGCTCCAAACCAACTAGCTTTGGCAGAAGTGGGCCCAACCTCAAGGCCAGGACCTTTGCGAACAACTTCACGTCTAAATTCAACAGGGAAATGGGCCTATAGCTAGCGCATTCACCTGGGTCTTTTCCTGGTTTCGGAATCACTGCTATGTGTGCGGTCAGGAAGTCAGGGGTGATCTCCTTGGGCCCAGACAGGGAGTTCAGAGCCTCTTTCAGCGGTTCTGTTAGGGTGTCTATAAAGGTCTTATAGTAAATTGCCGAGTACCCGTCCGGTCCAGGGCTTTTGCCAGATTTGAGCTGTTTAATAGCCTGTCTGAGCTCCAAGGAGGAAATTGGGGATTCCAGTGAGATAGAGTCAATCTCTGATATAGCTGGAAGACCACTTTTAGCTAAATACTCTTGGATAATCTGTGTCCTGTCTCCTTCCATATGTGGCTGTTTATGTTGGGGGGGTAAGTTATAGAGTTTAGAGTAGAAACTATGAAAATGTCCCGCAATCGCCTCAGATGCAACATCTAGTTTGTGGGGATTGTAATTTATGTGAACATCTAAATTTGTCCCAGATAGTCATGGAGTGCTTTGTAATAGGATTAGATAGGCTAATTCTATCACAAGGGGATAACCACATTATATTAGCCACAGATATTGGATCAATATCGATAGATTGTATTGCCACCCACAAAGGGGTTTCAAACAATGCATGGTACTTAGATAATTGGGAAATTTGTGCTGCGTAATAGTAAGTGGTGAAATTAGGAATCCCTAGTCCCCCTTTAGATTTTTCGATAAAAAGTGTCGCTTTAGAAATACGTGGTTTAATCTTACCCCATATAAACAATATACCGTATTTTTCAGACTATAAGACGCACTTTTTCCCCCCAGAAATATGGGGGAAAATGTCCCTGCGTCTTATAGTCCGAATACATGACAGGCCCCGCCCCCCCCCCCCCCCGTCGCTGGCACCGCCCCTGCCATCCGCTCTCATTGCTCCCGTAGCCACTGGAATCCCCTGACCAACGCCACTGGCTCCGCCCCCGCCGCTGCTGGCACCGCCCCTTACACATTGCTCGCATTGCAATCCAATTAGAGCCGCTCTCTCTTTCTTTTCTCCCTTCGGGTTACAGAAAGGGAAGGGGGGCGGCGGGGGAGATATACAGACAGCCCGCAGCTCTCCTCTCCCTGTCACAGCGCCGGTGCCAAGTTCTCTGGCAAATAGAGCAGCGGCGCTGTGACAGGGAGAGGAGAGCTGCGGGCTGTCTGTATATCTCCCCCGCCGCCCCCCTTCCCTTTCTGTAACCCGAAGAGAAAGAGAGAGCGGCTCTAATTGGATTTGCTGGCCGCCACCCAGCTTACTGCCCACTGTTTCCCTCCCCATGATTGGCCACAGCAGAGGGCCAATCAGAAGACACTGGGGGCATCATGGGAAATGAAATCACGGCAGAGTTCTGGCACCAGTTCCTCCAGCATGCAAACACTCTGCTGGAGGGGGGGGTGTTAGAAGAGGAGCAAAAGAGTATACTCTGCTGGGGGACACGCTGTACCCCGCACCACCAGAGAGCCACAATGTACCCGCACCACCAGAGAGGGAGCCACACTGTTCCCGCACCACCAGAGAGGGAGCCACACTGTAACCGCTGTACCCGCACCACCAGAGGGGGAGAAAGACCGAGCCGCTTCCAGAATACAGACATGCTACACTACTGACTAGAGTCACCCCGGGCAACCCAGAGTGAGCGAACGTCCAGCCAGAGGGATCACTGTTGCGATTTCGCTGGGTCTGGTAAGAGGGCCTGTTGGCTATTATCCATTACTATTCCCAGGGACTGAGCCATTAGGAAGTGCCTAACCTGATATCCTCTAGGCCTTATTGACTGCCACAATGTCCACTCTGTCCTCTTCCCACGGCGTCCCCTCTGTCCTCTTCCCACGGCGTCCCCTCTGTCCTCTTCCCACGGCGTCCCCTCTGTCCTCTTCCCACGGCGTCCCCTCTCTCCTCTTCCCACGGCGTCCCCTCTGTCCTCTTCCCAGGGTGTCCCACCACTGATGGCATGGTCACTCTACATTTACTACGACAATGGTCACTCTGCGTTTACTATGGCAATGGTCAGGCTGCATTTCATGGGCACTGGAAAATATTTTAGTACACCATTTGGTTCAGAATATATTTTTTCTTGTTTTCCTCCTCTAAAACCTAGGTGCGTCTTATGGTCAGGTGCGTCTTATGGTGCGAAAAATACGGTAACTCTCTGTTGTAATAGCCTTAAAAAATAGGAAGGAATAGGAATCGGGAGCACCCTAAAAAAGATACAAGAATTTTGGTAAAATGGACATTTTCACAGCATTAATTCTACCGAACCATGATAGAGAAAGTGTGGACCAATTATTTAATATGTTTGTGATTTGTTTCAGTAGTGGTAAGTAATTTGCTTTGAACAGGTCTGAGATTGAGGATGTAAGTTGTATTCCCAGATATGGGATATAGTGAGTGACCCAATTAAACGGTAAGGTTGCTTGAGCTCTATGGTGTTCGGATTGCGATAAGTTTATGTTAAGTGCGTTGGATTTGGAGTCCACCTAGTTCCAAGCCTCTAATATTAGGGTTGGATCTGATGAGCATCGCCGGTGGTTCTATGAGAAGAGCGAAAATCAAAGGTGAAAGGGGGCAACCCTGTCTCGTACCACTTTTAATATCGAATGTAGATCTGTATCCCATATATTTAAAAATATGCCTTCGGATCATTATATAAAGCAGAGATCCATAGTAGAAAATTGTTTCCAAAGCCCCATTTTTGGAGAATATAATTCATAAATAGCCATGAGACCGAATCAAAAGCTTTACGCATGTCTAGAGACAAGAAACAAGTAGGGATCTTCCTCGTTTTGGCGGAATATGTTAGCAAAAGCGCTCTTCTAATATTATCCCCCGCCTAACGTTTGGGCATAAAACCTGTTTGATCGCGATGTATTAAATTTCCAATGATGGTGTTCAATCTATTTGCCAATATTTTAGCCAGTAACTTGATGTCCAGGTTAGGAAGGGAGATTGGACGGTAGTTGGTCCAGGAAGTGAGATCGGAATGGGGTTTAGGAAGCATTACTATGATAGATGTCAAAGATTCATTTCTAAATGACTGTCCAGCTAATAAAGAGTTGAAGGCCCTGGTTAGAATAGGTGCTAATACTGTTTGAAATTTTTTAAAGTATAAAGCTGAAAAGCCATCCGGGCCTGGCCTTTTATGTGGTTTCAACTCTTGTATAGCTGTTTGAACCTCAATTAAAGTTATAGGCTTCTCAAGGATGTCAAGTTGATCAGGTTTCATGTGTGGAAATGTGATGTTTGAGAGTAGATCATCAGCTTTAAGTTTATCAAAATTCTGGTTCGGTGAGTATAGTTTAGCCAATTTTGAACGGAAAATCTCTAATATTTTTACTGGGTTGCTGGTGAAAGAGTCACGGGATGTTTTAAGCTTAATGGGTGTTTGTGTAAGATGTACTTTTTTTAAGGCAACGAGCCATAGGAGTATCTGGTTTGTTGGCTTTGACGTAGTAAAAATGCTGTCTTTTGCGTATGGTCTTGTCTGCGGAGTCAGTTAAGAATAGGTCTAAGTCAAGTTTAGCCCTCTCATAATTGGTGTTATTCGTGGCATTCGGAACCGATTGAAAAGCTGCGTAGCATTTATTAAAATTGTTTTCCAGCTTAGTGAATAGAAGTTTGTGTTCTCTTTTGAGAACTGCAGCTAATTGTATCAATTTGCCACGGATAACAACTTTATGAGCTTCCCACAATGTAAGAGCTGAAACCTCATTATTATCGTTAAATGTGAGATAGTCAGTGAGAGCTGTTTCGATGTCTAAACATTGCAACGAATGTGACAGCATGGATTCGTTAATACACCATGTCTTATCGTGAGACCTAGGTACTGGTGAGGCTAGAGTGATGGAAATGGCGCAGTGATCTGTCCATGGATAAGGGGTAATTATAGAAGACTTGATCTCAGGTAATATACTTGAAGGGGTAAAAATATGATCGATCCGGGAGAAAGATTTGTGGGGATATGAGTAATGTGTATAATTTCTTCTAGTTGGATTAACTTCCCTCCATGTATCAGCCAATTTGTGTGTGGACAATAGATTCCGTAGGGATTGCTTGTGAGTAGTAGAAGTGGGTTTGGACGGGGATTTGTCTAAGAAAGGAAAAACCGTTGTATTAGAGTCTCCGCATAACACAACCATTCCAACTTTATGTGTATCCACCAATTGGAAGAGGTGTGATAAGAACGCTTCTGGGCGTTTATTCAGGGCATAATACGATACTACAGTGATTATATTATCTGCAAGAAGACCCGTAAGTAAAATATATCTGCCCTCTGGATCATTGATTTGTGAAATAAGAGTGAATGGCATTGATCGGTGGAATCCAATAAGGGTTCCACATTGCTTGGTTGTGGCTGAAGCTACATAGAATTGAGGATAGGTGGAAGATAAGAATTTGGGAAAAACTTTGTCAGTGAAGTGTGTCTCCTGAAGACAGATATGTGCCTTCCTAGCCGCAAAAGATCTCATAGCTTTGGCACGTTTCTGAGGTATATTAAATCCTTGTACATTTAAGGATAATATGTTTATGGGGGCCATAGCAGTCCGGGAGTGGTGTTTTTAGGTGAAGGGGTAAAACCCCCGACTAAGGCCGGAATCATCCCCAGGAGAGAAAGAAGACAGGAAGGGAAGAAGAAAGAAGTAGAGAAGAAGTAAAAAAATAAAAGATGAAAGACCCTTGAGAATATATAGACAATTATTACATAACAATATGTAAAAAGGGTGTGGGAACGTCTCAGGGGAACAGCAAGTGTACCCCAAGAGGTTCCGAAAGCACCGTCCGACATCCGTTCAATATCGGGAGTCGAAGGGTGTAAAGAAAGCGACCTGAAATTCCATGTGGCCAGTCAACACCGGAGAACCTACTAAACAGTACAAATGAACTCAATATAATAGCAACCATAAATTGTAGAGGAGCGGCTGCTTAATCTCATAGCTCCGGCTCCACTTATCCATCCTGCAGGCATCCTACCCTCAATCTGCTACCTAAAGGCACAGTTTTGCTCCTAAGGACGGCGGGCACCAGATACAGGCATGATGGTGAATAAATACGGGCCACCCGCGCCCCAATCAACGGCGGAACAACTGGCCCGGTTTAGAAGGCAAGATGGCGCCGATCCTCCGGCAGTGCACGAGGCCGCGCTGCAGTCATCTGCAGCACAGGATTCCTATCAGGGGGTGAGTGGCTCTGTCCCTGCTGTGTTTCGCACCCAGGCTGTGCACACTGAACCCTTAGACTCCCCAGCATACTCAGAGGAATCTACATCCCTGAGCCCCTCCATTGCTGAGCCCAGCCTGGCTGAAATCCTGGTAGCCATTAAAGATGTCAAAACCTCCCTCACTTTACAAATAGAGAGCATCCACATTGATTTCTCCCTTTTGAAGCAGGATGTTCAGAGTTTGAGGGACAGGACTGGGGAGGTAGAGGGCCGTGTCAGCTCCCTGGAAGACTCTGTGCATCCATTATCTGCCACTGTACGCACAGCCACGGATGAGTTGGGGGTCCTCAGAGCTAAGCTGGACGATTTGGAGAATCGTTCCAGAAGGAACAACCTCCGATTTGTGGGGTTCCCGGAACGATCGGAGGGTCCCCGCCCGGAAAGATTTCTGCACAAATGGTTGCGCGATGTATTCGGGGTGGAAGAATTTTCCAACACCTTTGAAATTGAGAGGGCGCACCGCACCCCCCCCCCCCCCCCCCGCGTGCCCCACAACCTGGGGCCCCCCCGAGATCTCTCATTGCAAAATTCCTTAACTTCCGGGACAAGGTTACTATTCTACGCCTGGCCAGAGAAAAAGGTCCCCTCAAGTTCAACAGCAACAACATATCCATCTATCCTGACTTCTCTGCTGAAGTACAGCGCCAGCGAATATCATTTGCAGCAGTGAAAGATCGTCTCCGTAATGAAGGTCTTCCCTATGCTATGTTGTTCCCTGCTAAGCTGCGGATCATCCATGAAGGCAAAGCCCACTTTTGCTTTTGTCCTAAAGAAGCTATGTCCTGGTTAGATTCAAGATTTGGGAAACAACCCAGACAACAACGCCGCAATTGAATCCTCGAGTGAAGGAACATGAGTCTCCAGATGACCCTTCATTTCCCCTATCTGCTTCCCAGGGGCTCGGTCCTCTGGGAATCAACTTGTTACTGTGACTTTCTCCCCCTGGTCAGAGGCTGGCCCTAATTGCCTTCCCCCCCTTTTTTTTTTCCCCTACAGAGGTCACTCTTGCACTATTAACAATCCGGATAAGAGCTCCTATTATTACTGCCCTTTGAACTGCAGATTACTATCACTGTGCCTCTTGCACTTATTACTGTCTGTGCCTTTAATTTTCAAAAGGGGTGGAAAGGAAAAGGAAAGAAAGAAGAGATTCTTTTGATTTATTTTTTCTATCTCAAAAAGAAGAGAAATGTTTTATATATTTTTTTTTTTTTTTTTTTTTTTCTTCTTTCCTCCAGATTCTACAACAGGGACGTTTACACTGCAGTTGTGAGCCATTATGGAACTGCTGCTTCCACCCATACCAGTAGGTGGCGAGGCCACAGGGTTTTTCGCTTCTTCCCCAGACTGTTGCTGAGGGGGGAATGTTTTTGTTTTGCGGTTCAAGGCTCACTGTGTTTGGGTTGGTAGCGCAGGGAGGGGGGTGGGTTAAGGGTGGGATGTTTATTTCGGCGGTCCTCTCACAAGTTTTATGTCTTGAGAAGGACTGGCCTCTTTGGTGTTTGGTTGGTATAGCTGCTCCTAGGAAAATGTTCTTTTTGCCACTATTGCACACCTATTATAGACAGTGTCATAGAAACTGTTTGTGGTATGCTGCATCACATGGTTATCCTTGCATTGTTCCTGTATTCCGTACTCATGGCTGACACTTTAAAACTGATTTCGTGGAATGTTAGGGGGTTGAACTCACCTCACAAGCGGTCCCTGCTGTTTTCCTATCTAAAAAAATACAGACCCTATATCATTTGTCTCCAAGAGACCCACCTTACTGGCTCTAAGCTTAAGTCCCTTAAAAGGCCCTGGCTGGCCAGCCACTATCATGCCTCTTATTCTAACTTCTCCCGTGGGGTCTCGATTTTGTTGGCGAAGTCCCTCCCGGCTGAGACTTTGCTTGTGAAGTTGGATCCTGCGGGACGATTTATTATAATCACCCTCCGTATAGCCTCCACAATTTTTACATTGGTGAACATATATATTCCTCCACCGTTTTCCTCAGAAATCCTTTCCCATTTGTCTCTCATGTTACTGTCCCGATCCCCGGGTCCCCTGCTCTTTGTAGGTGATTTCAATGCTGTACTCGACCCTTCAGTAGACCGCTTGCGGGGTGGGGGCAGGCCGTACCCCTCTTTTATTGACTGGACCCAGGTATTTGCCCTTACCGAGCTATGGCGTTGGAGGCATCCGGATGACAGACAGTTTTCCTGTCATTCGGACTCCTTCCATACTATGTCTCGCATAGATATGGCATTTGCCCCGGCGGATGTACTCCCCCTGGTTCATTCCATAGCTTACCTGCCTAGAGGGATCTCGGACCATGCTCCTTTGCTGATTGGTCTTCTCCTCCTGCCAAAATCGGGCCCTCGGGTCTGGAGATTGAACTCACATTGGCTTGAGGATGAGATTGTACAGGCAGAGTGCCAGAAGGGCGTGACTGAATACTGGCAACTGAATCAGGGTACTACTGGACTCACCACTGTCTGGGATGCTTCCAAGGCAGTGTTGAGAGGTGCCTTTATGTCAATTACGGGTATTCTGCGTAAAAATAATCTACAACGTACTGAGGAATTAGAACAGACTATGGTGAAGGCGGAGGCAGAGTACTCTGAAAGGCCCTCTGCGGCCACGTTAGCCCCGTGGCTTCATAGTCGCAGGGAATACGAACTTCGCTTGTTAGATCTCACTAAAAAACGTTTACTCTATGTCACGCAAAAGACTTTTGAGCATGGTAACAAAGCAGGGCGCCTACTCGCATATCTTTCCAGACCTGACCATGCCCCTATTTCTATCCCCAGGATATTAGTTTCAGGAACTACGATTAGTACTGTCCCTCAGGATATAGCAGAAGCCTTTCTCTCCTTTTATCAAGACCTCTATACTTCCAGAGTTACTTATTCAGAGACACAACTAGATGACTATTTAGGCCAGGTGTCGCTCCCCCGATTGACAGACCAGGTCCGGGGAGAGTTGGATGAGCCGCTGTCTGTGGAAGAACTTTCATTGGCAATTTCACAGATG
This sequence comes from Rana muscosa, assembly GCA_029206835.1. Classification (NCBI taxonomy): domain Eukaryota; kingdom Metazoa; phylum Chordata; class Amphibia; order Anura; family Ranidae; genus Rana; species Rana muscosa. The sequence continues at coordinate 299,330,891 of CM055127.1, read as the reverse complement.
CCGGCTCATAAGACGCCAGGTCTGGACGGGTTCCCAGTGGAATGGTATAAGCAATTTCAGCACCTTCTTGGCCCTATTTTGCTTAAAACATACAATGCAGCATTGCAGGAGGGGGTACTTCCTCCCTCTATGAGAGAGGCACTTATTGTTTTACTTCTTAAACCGCGAAAAGATCCGTTAAAATGTGACTCCTATCGGCCAATATCGCTTATTAATGTTGATACCAAAATTCTAGCCAAGGCTCTGGCGAACCGCCTGAACAGGGTGATCCCAGGGCTAGTGGGGAGTGATCAGGGTGATTTCATACCCGGTTGATCAACCCGGATGAACATTCGTAGACTGTTCCACAACTTGACGTTTCCACATGACTGTCCGGCGACCCGAGTTGTGGTGTCCTTGGACACCTGCAAGGCCTTTGACAGTGTGGAATGGCCATACCTGTTTGGGGTCTTGCAGTTGTATGGCTTTGGTCCACGGCTGATAGCCTGGATCAAACTCCTCTATACCATGCCACTCGCCCGCATTCGCATTAACTCTCAGATCACTGACACATTTAAGATCACCAGAGGCACCCGACAGGGTTGCCCTTTGTCGCCCCTCCTGTTTGCCCTGGCCATGGAACCCCTTGCTATTCGGATCCGTAATTCACCACTCCTTCACGGATTACCCATAAATGAGATAGAAGAAAGGATCTCGCTCTATGCAGATGATACATTGGTTTACTTAGCAGACTCTCAGGACTCACTTACTAGTCTGTTGACCACGGTGACCACCTTTGGAGACTTTTCTGGATTCCGAGTGAACTGGGAGAAATCTACCCTCTTCCCCATAGATCAGACTCCTGCTCCACAGGTTCACTCGGATTCTAGACTACAAATAGCCACCTCCTTTAGATATCTAGGTGTTATAGTTCAATTGCCATTATCCCTATATATTACCAATAATTTAGGCCCTTTACTACTCCAACTGCAAACCCAAACTAAACAATGGAAGGACTTACCCCTGGATCTGATGGGGCGAGCCAATATCCTAAAGATGATATATCTTCCTAAACTTTTGTATGTCCTGGCTAACTCCCCCTGCAAAATTCCCAAAACAATCTTTAAGAGTATTGATTCGATTTGTATAGCGTTCCTTTGGAATGGTAGGCCCCCTAGAATGGCACTGGAAACTCTGCGCCTTCCGTCCCACTTGGCAGGATTAGCTTTCCCTGATTTTTACCTTTACTATCAAGCATCCCAACTGGTTAATATTCATGATTGGCTGCACCCTGACCCGAATAATGCCTGTACCACCACTGAAGGTGCCATGGTCTCATCATTCGAAACATTGCATAACATTGTTTATCGTGGATGCACGCCCCCGGGACCTGGACTGACTATTTTACGTACATCTCTGTCCCTATTTAAAACAGTGACGCTTAAACACGCCCCTGGCTCCTGGTCAGTCTCCCCTAATAGTCCACTTTGGTTTAACCCTACATTACCAGAATTTGGCTCCCTGCCTGACCCACAAAGGTGGACCTCTCGGGGGATAAAATACTTATGTCACATATACTCACCTCAAGGATTTAAATCTTTCGCGCAGATGAGAACTGACTTTGACTTAACATATAACTACTTATTTTTTTACTATCAGCTTAGACACGCTGTGCGAGCACAGTTTGGTTCACTAGACAACCCGCTTGTGATTTCTGACTTAGAAAAACTCTTACGATCCCCAGACCGCACGAAACTTATCTCTACTTATTATTTAGCACTGGCGGTGGGCTCCAACCCTAGATTCAAGGCATCACAACGTAAATGGGACTCCCTAGATATATCCATAACAGAGGAGGACTGGTCCGAATTCTGTGACACTTTCAAGGCTTCTGTTGTATCCTCCAGGGACAGGATCATCCAAATAAAAATCTTCCACCAATCGCATCTCACCCCGGCCAGGATGCACAGAATGGGCATTTTGTCCTCGGCTGAGTGCTTTCGGGGATGTGGATATACAGCTGACTTCATTCATTGCTTCTGGAGTTGTCCCATAGTGCAGGAGTTTTGGAGGAGAGTAGACTCCTTTCTCTCTTCAGCGCTGGGGCTTCCCAATATATTAAATCCCAAGAATTGCCTCCTGGGGGTCTTTGGCGACCTCACTGTTCCCTCCCAGGTCAAACGATTGCTTCGGATCCTTTACTGTTATGCTAAAAAATCAATTTTATTGACCTGGAGGGGAGCAGCAACCCCAACAGTGGGGCTATGGTTGAAACTAGTCAATGATGCCCTTCCACTTTACAAACTCACTTTTGAGATCCGCAAAAGGAAGAAAACATTTTATAAAATTTGGGGCAGGTGGCTGGCTAGCCCCCTGACCCTTTCCCCCGTACTGCCATGAAAGAGTAGGTAGGTTGTAGCATACCTTGAACCATAACTATACTCCTATGCAATTTTACCAGCTATGACTGTCTAGTAGGTCTATTATGTTGCTGTAATTTGTCTTTATATTATATTATGCTGCTTAAATGGATGTGCAGATATTCTTCTGTGTAGACTGATATAGCAGCAAGTTGTTAATGTTGTGTGTGGGACAGGCCTGGCTAGGCCCCCACATATTGTCTTTCTATGTCTGTATGTTATGAAAAAATGCAATAAAACATATCTTTAAAAAAAAAAAAAATTGTAGAGAAAAAAAATGGGGGAGAAAAAAAAAGGGGGGGAACGGGAGGCAAAAATATGCTAACATCAGAATCTATGTGAACCTATATAAGGGGGGAGAGGGGAGGAGAGAAAAAAAGTAAAAAATTATTTAAATAAAATTATAGATCAAAAAGTTATTTAATTCAACCAGGTGACTGAAACTAGGTATGAGTGTAATGCATGGATATGATCTAGCTCAATAAGCTAGAAAATTGATGAGCAGACCAGGAAATTGATTGAAGTCAGTTCATGGAGTCGGCATTAGATGGTGACAGGGTCTCAAAGCGTCCACGTTTGTGTAGATTTTGACATGTGGAGGCAGATGAATCTTGTTTGGAGGATGATCGTGGGGTTGAACCTCTACGAGGCTGAACTGTGTTTTCGGATGATCCAAAAGATCCAAATCAAGCAGAACTGTTTGAATTCTTCTGGGGTACGACAAACATATTTCGTTTCCAGATGGGTGAAACGCAGGGAGAAAGGGAAACCCCAGTGGTATATTATCTGGTGGTGTTGCAAAACTTGTAGAAAGGGTTTTAATGCCCTTCTCTTGGTTATTGTAAGTGGAGAGAGGTCTGTAAATAGCTGATAAGTAGTGCCTTGAAAGGCTAGGGCAGAATTTCCTCTGGCCGCAGTTAGTATTTGTTCTTTTGTCTTATATTAGTGGAACCTAACAATTATGTCCCTGGCGGGACCGGTAGGCTTACGAGGGGCTAAAGCCCTGTGCACCCTATCCATTTCCAGTCTTTCCACTGGGGTGCCAGGGAGAAGTTCTTGAAAAAGTGCAAGCATAGTAGCCTGTAAATCCAGTACATGTTCAGGTATTCCTCTAATTCTCAAGTTGGAGCGTCTGTCCCTGTTCTCCTGATCCTCTAACCTTGTTTGCAAGATACGTTTTTCCTCTTTTAAGTTCTTCCAGTTCATCCACCCTCACCTCTAGTTCAGCAGTTCTCTGCCCAATCTCCCTAATTTCCTTAGTGAGCCTGTCAGTAATGTCATCTGAAGTCTGTTTCAATGCCTTTTGTAACATTCTCTCAAATTGTTTGAACATACTAGATTGAACAGTGGTTTGTGTCTGTTCATCCTCAGAGTCAGTCTCACCTCCACACTGTTGTGCCTTAGGGCTAGGTGACAGAGATGTGGAGGAGCGCTGCGTATTATGTCGTAAGGATATTCGGCGGCGCCATTTTAGAAAATGCCCTGCCTGACATCTTATTCCTGGTTTTTAGTTTGATTTTGGTACCTCTTGTCACCATTATACCGGCTCAGGCGTGTTCCCGGAGGTATGCGGTAGTGTCAGTGTTGATTTTAGAAGTCGCTGCGGTTCTCGGTTCTCCGGTCTGACTAGCCTAGGAGCGGAGCTCTAAGGAAGCGCGACTGCTCCCTTAGGCATCCGCGCATGCACCCCCGAAGCAGTGAATATATTTCACTGCTTCATAAACGGACACCTATGAGAGGTAAGCAGTCCTGTGTCTCATTTTCTTTTCTGCTTGTGCAGGAAATGGGACCATTAACATTGCATAATCCTGCCCCCAGCACCAAAGAGACTGCATTGCTTGTTGGATTATGCAGTCTAATAGTGGTGGCTTACATATGTAATGTGTGCATCATACAAACCCGTCCACAGCCTAGTGCTATATAGAAGGAAGAAAGGACTGTAGAAGTAATGTCGGCACATGTTTTAAAAATGCAGGCAGATGTGCTAGAAGGGGGAAAGAAATTGATTCAATTTAAAAGGATTCTTAGGTTTTTATGCATTTCCTAAATGCATGTCCAAAATCTTGTTCAATTAAAAATAGGTGAACCACCTAACATAAGCCCAGTGTGGTGTTGAGTGCAGCGGCTGCTCTTTGCAGAAAGCCTGGAGGATATGGATAGCAATAAAAGGAGCGGCAATCGGAAGTCTGCGTGTGGTCTATGATCTTTCCATTAACCCTCTGAGGAGAAGGAAGAGAAAGCAGTGGGCTCGATTAAATTAATCTCAAGTGCTTTTGCCTTTCTTTCGATTAAGCAAGGCAATTGTTTCTGTTGAATGAGGAGTATTTTCTTTATTCCGGGTGGAAGGTGTCCCCCAGTGGATTATCTACTATTTTGGTGGTGGAATTTTATATATATATATATATTTGATGAACTCTCATTCATCCCTTGATATTTACATGTTTACAGTGAACTTGGTGAAGATGGTCTTCTTTAACCACTTGTCTACAGGGCACTTATACCCCCTTCCTGCCCAGACCAATTTTCAACTTTCAATGCTTTCACACTTTCCACCTCAATACGAGGCACTTTCACCCCCTTCCTGCCCAAGCCATTTATTGCGATACATCACTGCGTCGCTGTACCCAAACAAAATTGACGTCCTTTTTCCCCCACAAATAGAGCTTTCTTTTGGTGGTATTTGATCACCTCTGCGGTTTTTATTTTTTGCGCTATAAACAAAAGAAGAGTGACAAGTTTGAAAAAAACACAATATTTTTTACTTTTTGCTAAAATAAATATCCCAATTAATTTTTTTAAAACAAATTTTTTCCTCAGTTTAGGCCGATACGTATTCCTCTACATATTTTTGGTAAAAAAAATCGCAATAAGCGTATATTGATTGGTTTGCGCAAAAGTTATAGCGTCTTCAAAATAGGGGATAGATTTATAGCATTTTTATTATTTTATTTTTTTACTAGTAATGGCGGCGATCTGCGTTTTTTTTTTTTTTTTTTTATCGTGACTGTGATATTGCGGCGGACATATCATACACTTTTGACACTATTTTGCGACCATTCACATTTATACAGTTATCCGTGCTATAAAAATGCATTGATTACTGTATAAATGTGGTTAAATATGTGTCCTAGGGAGTGATTCTAACTGTAGGGGGAGGGGACTCACAAGGGGAGGAGATTGATCGGTCCTCTGTACAAGGAACACACCATCGGTCTCCTCTGACCTGACAGGACGTGGATCTGTGTGTTTACACACACAGATCCACGGTCCTGCTCCGTTACTGGCAAACGCAGGTGCCCGGCGGACATCGCGGCCGCCGGGCACGCGCATCAGATTCCCAGTGACGCGGCGGGAGCGCGTGTGCGCCCCCTAGTGGCTCGGGAAGGCAAGGGCGGCATGACGCCCGCCCAGAACGAGAGCTTCACCGTCCGGCCGTGATATGACGACGGCGGTGGGCAAGCGGTTAATGACAATTTCTCAGTCATGCAGCACTGTACCCATATGGAATTTTGGTCCTTTTTTCACGCAAATGGAGCTTTCATTTGGTGGTATTTAATCACCACTTTTTTTTTTGCAGTAACCATAAAAAAAAGTTCAAAAAGTTTGTAAAAAATAACAAATTTTTCTTCATTTCTGTTATAAAATGTTACAAATTAGTAATTTTTTCCTCAGAAATTTGGGCCAAAATGTATACTGCTACATATCTTTAGTAAAACTAACCCAAATCGGTGTATAATAAGCTATGGTGCCAATCATGGATCACACTTGATAGGCCGTCAGCACATCAAATTTTTTGAGACACTATCAAGCCAGGACAGTACAAATACACCCAAATGACTCCTTTTTGGAAAGTAGACATTCCAAGGTTTTTAGTTGGAGGCTTGGTGAGTTTTATGAAGTTGTAATTTTTCGCCACAAATCTTTGCAAAAATTACGACTTATGGCAATACTACATGTATGGCAATACTACATGTGTGAGACTTTTTCACAGCCTAGCCACATAGAGAGGCCCAACATGCAGGGAGCACTGTCAGGAGTTCTAGGGACATAAATTACACCTCTTTCCTGACTACCTATTACACGTTTGAATGCCCTGGAGCACCAGGAATGCCCACAAAATGACCCCATTTTGGAAAGCAAACACTCCAACATAAATTCTCTGAGGAATAAGGAGTCTTTTTAACGTGTTTTTCCCCCCAAGTCTTTGGAAAATGTGGAAGGAAAATAAAAACGCTTTTTTATTTTTTTAAACAAAGTTGTCCATTTATAAGATATTTCTAACACATAGCATGTATATACTAAAAATTACACCCCAAAATACATTATTCTACTCCTCCTGAGTATGGTGATACCACATGTGTGAGACTTTTTCATAGCCTGTCCAAATAGAGAGGAGCATCATCAGGTGTTCTAGGGACATAAATTACACATCTAATTTCCTGACAACCTATCATTTTCGAAGGCCCTTCTTTTTTCTGACATAGCATGTACATACCAAGAATTATACCCAAAAATACATGTGTCATGTGACTTAGTGTTACAAGATCTCAGGTGTGACTGGGGAGCAGGTGTGTTAAATTTGGTGTTATCGCTCTCACTCTGTCATACTGGTCACTGGAAGTTCAACATGGCACCTCATAGCAAAGAACTCTGAGGATCTGAAAAAAAAATGTTGCTCTACATAAAGATGGCTTAGGCTAAAGGATTGCCAAGACCCTGAAACTGAGCTGCAGCACAGTGGTCAAGACCATACAATGGTTTAACAGGACAGTTTCCACTCAGAACAGGCTGCGCCATGGTCGACCAAAGAAGTTGAGTGCACATGCTCAGCATCATAGCCAGAAGTTGTCTTTGGGAAATAGACATATAAGTGGTGCCAGCATTTCTGCAGAGGTTGAAGGGGTGGGGGGGTTAGCCTGTCAGTGCTCAGACCAGACGCCACACACTGCATCAAATTGGTCTGCATGACTGTCGTCCCAGAAGGAAGCCTCTTCTAAAGATGATGCACAAGATGTACACTCACTACTTGTAGCAAGTGTAATTTATTCAGTGTTGTCACATAAAAAGATATAATAAAATATTTACAAAAATGTAAGGGGTGTACTCACTTTTGTGAGATACTGTATGTGAGACCCCTGTGTTGTCATGAATTACACTACTACAGTAGCAGGGCAACAGATCAGTCCAAGCGGCAGGCAAAAAACAATTAACAGGCTGAGGTCAGTTCATTTGGAAGGCAGAAACGTGGTGGATAAACAATGCAGACGGTAGGCAGAAACATAGTCGATAAACAGACCAGTGTCAGTTCACGTGGAAGGCAGAAACGTGCTGGATCAACAATGTAGGTGGCACGCAGAGGCATAGTCGATAAACAGGCCAGGTCTGTTCAAGTGGAAGGCAGGGGCATGGTCAGCACAGATATTGTAAATGGGGAAATGGCAGGCTGTTAAAAATATGGGCTAATATCTTCGGGATGTATGAAACCGTCAGAAACATTCGCCAATCCATAGGCCGGATTGGGAGGCACAGTGGGGACAGTGATAGCTGGCATCTGTTATAACTCCTCTGCTTAATATGCGACATCTTTTTTGGCGTCTTCCGCCTGCTTCTGCTGGTGGAATGCTCTCAAAGAAATGCTGCTAATGAAGTCTGCCAACAGGATCAGAGCAAAGGTTATCTGAGGGGCGTGGTTCGTTGCTGGTAGATGAGGAACGTGAATATTTCTTCTATGAATTTCAGGAAGGAGGTGGATCTTTCTGTGAATTTGGCTGAAGCATTTGATCGTTGAAATCCACCCCTCCTATGTAAAGATTATAATCTTGGACGCATGCAGGCTTTTGAATGGGACCGTGTCTTCTGGAAATCTCCACTAAGGTGTCACTGTGGATGGTGGACAAGACGTAGACCTCCATCTTATCCTTCCACTTGATGGCCAACACTTTGTCATTTCTCAGATTTGCTGATTTCCCCCTTTGTAGCCTTGTGGTAACTAAAGTTTGTGGGAAGCCCTTCCTGTTTTTTCTGGTGGTACCATAGGCCAATGTTTTTGCAAGGTGTAGGTGGTGGAAAAGGGGCAGACTGGTGTAGAAGTTATCCAGGTAGATGTGATAACCTTTTTGGAGAAGTGGGTATGCCAGGTCCCAATACAATTTTACCATTTGTGCCGATGTAGGTTGGGCACTCGGGCTGGAGCTGGGAATCTCTTTCTTCGTATATGCAGAATGCATTCAGATATCCCGTGGCTCTTTCACAGAGCTTGTAGTGCTTTATTCCATATCTGGTCCTTTTGCTTGGAATGTATTGTTTGATTCCTAGCCGGCCAATGAAGTGTACAAAGGACTCATCCACACACATATTTTGGTCAGGGACATAAAGTTTAGCAAATCTTTGGGAAAAAATAAATTAATAAGTGGGCAAATTTTGTATCATTTGTCATAGTTGACATGATCTCTGGAGGGCACTGGGTCTTGTCACTGAAATTAGGGAAGCGCATGATAATCTCATAGCGGGACCTGAGCATTACAGAAGAATAAATGGGTATAGGGTGGGTGGACCAGTAGGCATGCCCTCCATTTTTTTTTTGTAAGCCTCATGTTGAGGGTGAGGCTCATAAACAACTTGAACTCCTCCAATGTCAGATGTTTCCACTCATACGGACGGGCATAGGATGAACTGGGGGTTGCTATCAATATACTGTTGGGCAAAAAGATTTGTCTGGACCACAATAAATTGAATTGATCTGTCGGGTAAAAAATAAATAAAAAATCAAATTTTTTATTAGTATATTGGCCTGCACACCTGGTTGCACGATGAAGGGGGGAATGTTTGCTGATCCCGAGATGGAAGGGTTGACAAGAGCATCTAGGAGGTATGTATGGGCGCCCTAATTCTTAGGGGATGTGATACTCCAGTGCTTGGGGGATGTTATAACTCAGCCCTGGGCCTGGGCCTTTCATCCTGGGGTCAGAGCACTGTATCCTTTTAGGAGGGACCCTTTCTTTCTCCCGATTCAGTCGCCGATCCACTGCTTTCGATGGGTTCATACACAAAATTGGAATCTGACTGCGACGGGTTCACACACTGAATCCAAATCTGACTGAGAGCCCCCTGCTGCTCTCATCAGACATGCTAAAGATCTGAAACGCCTCCTCACTGCTGTAAACCTTTTTAGACATGGCTGGTTCTGGTGACACTGGGACTGGTATACTGCTGATGGTGGCTGTGTGACAGGTACTTCAGTGATGGGCGGCTGTGTGACGGGTATACTGCAGACGGCTTAACTGATTGGCAATGTGCAACAGGTGCACTGCTGATGGTCACTGATGGGTGACAGGTACACTGCTGATGGGTGACAGGTGCTCTTATGGGTACTGATAGGTGGCAGTAGCACTGCTGATGGGTGACAGGTGCACTGATGGGTGACAGGTGCACTGATGAGGACTGTAACACTGCTGATGGGCGACGTGACAGGTTCTCGTGGTGTGGTGTTTTGTTCAAAACACTAACATACACAGATCGGTGACTTGCTGTTCCCTGGCTCTCCTCTCCTCACACTGAAAACTGTGTGTGAGGAGAGGAGAGCCAGTAACAGCCTGTTACTGGGCAGGAGTCAGTGAAGATGTTTTCTTGGACACCGGTGTGAAGACTTTTCTTAACCACTTCAATACCAGGCACTTATACACCTTCCTGCCCAAGCTAGTTTTCAGCTTTCAGCGCTGTCGCAATTTAAATGACAATTGCGCAGTCATGCTACACTGTACCCAAACACATTTTTTATCATTTTGTTCCCACAAATAGAGCTTTCTTTTGGTGGTATTTGATCACCTCTGCGATTTTTATTTTTTGTGCAACAAATAAAAAAAGAGCAAAATTTTAGAAAAAAACGTTTTTTCTTTGTTTCTGGTAATTTTTTTTGTAATTAAGTACATTTTTTTCTTCAATGACGGGCACTGATGTGGCGGCACTGATGGGCACTGATAGGTGGCACTGGTATGCTGCACTGATGGGCACTCATAAGCGACACTGATGGGTACTTATGGGTGGCACTGATAGGTGGCACGGACGGGCACTGATAGGTGGGGGACTGATGGGCACTGGTGGGTGGCACTGATGACACTGGTGGGTGGCATTTCTGGGCATCACAAATTTTGTTGGTGCCAGTCAGTACCCATTTGTGGGCACTGATTGGCATATGTTATGCATACATTTGTACATGTGGATGGCCATGGGGGACTTGCCTGGCCATCCACATTAGGTGCTTTCCTAGTGGTCCTGGGCGGCATCCTGGCTGTCCAGTTGTTTTGGATGTCCAGTGTGGGCATCTGAGGGGGGGCTGTGCTGATAATTAATCAGCGCAAACCCCCCCCCTTCAGGAGAGCCACCTATCGGCTCTCCTCTACTCACGTCTGTCAGACGCGAGTAAGAAAAAGCCGATCAACGGCTCTTCCTGTTTACATCGTGATCAGCCGTGACTGGACATGGCTGATCACATGGTAAAGAGCCTCCACCGGAGGCTCTTTACCGAGATCAGTGGTGCGGTGTGTCAGACTGATTGCCGCGATGCGCGCCCCCACGGCTGTTATCCTGCTGGATGTCATATGACGCCCTGTCAGGATAACTGATCCACTTCCTGGACGTCAATCTGCTATTGACCAGGCGCAGTGGCTGCTGGTGCTCAAAATTTTGGGGGGGGAGGGCGCAAACAAACTAAAAAAAAAAAAACATCAATTGCAGCCTCACTGTGCCCATCAAACGCAGCCACTGTGCCCATCAAACGCAGCCACTGTGCCATAAAACGCAGCCACTGTGCCATAAAATTGTCGCCACTGTGCCATGCCATCAAACGCAGCCACTGTGCCCATCAATTGTTGCCACTGTGCCCATCAATTGTCACCACTGTGCCCATCAATTGCTGCCAGTTTGCCCCTAAAATGCCACCAGATTGCCCCGCCCCCCCCCCCCACTTACCTTTCTCGGTCAGCCATCCTGGGATCCTCCACGATCCCTTGATGTAGTCCCGCCCTCGATGTCGCTTCAGCCAATCAGGTTACCGGTAACCAGATCCGGTGAACCTGATTGGCTGAGATGCATGTCAGTGTTAACCAAGGAACTATTCAGGGGGGCGGCCATCTGAATAGTGGGCGACAGCGGCGACCATACATACATACATACATACATACATGCATGCATGCATGCATGCATGCAATGCATGAATGTATGTATTGTTTTTCAGTGGCGGTGCAGGGGAGAGAGGACGCACCGCCACTGACCAGGCGGGAAGTGGTTAAATACCAGGCAGGACTGTTATATGGACACCACTAATGTGTTTTCCTATTTTTTACAACATATGAGATATGTTTATGTCTTTGCACAGCGGCTTAGAGTTAGAGTTTTACTTAGATTTTTTATAGATTTTTTTTTTATTTTAGCACAGAGAGGGTTTAAACATATTTACTCCTAGGGACGTTAGGTCAGTGGCTGGTGAGGCACTGGCTAGTATCAGAGCCAGATACACACAGATTACAAACGTTGGAGCGAGAGCAATAATTCTAGCACTAGACCTCCTCTGTAACTCTAAACATGTAACTTGTAAAATTTAAAGCATCGCCTATGGAGATTTTTAAGTAGTGAAGTTTGTCACCATTCCACAAGTGTGTGCAATTTTTTTTTTTTTTTTTTATATAATTATTTTTTATTCAAGTTTTTCAACACATACAACACACAAAGCTTAAGCACCTACAGTACAGAAAAAGAGCATGTACAGAAAATAATTTACTTTGCAATGTGAACCCAGTGATACAGTGCATAGCAATGGAAAGGTACAATAACACCGCCCAAGTAAAATCTAGAAGGATATATATTATTATAAACCCACTAGTCATCAGAATTTACCAGTATAAGAGGAAGGCATAAGAGCAAGGCAAAGCCCTGACACGATAACCCGGTTCACCCCCAACTCACTAAGCTGTTTCAGGTTCAGCTAAGCAAGTGTGCCAGACCTTGTCGTACTTCAGTGGGCAGCCCCGATTAGCATAAGTATTCTTGTATAAAAGAAGGCTGTTGTTCACTAAGCGTTTCCATTGCACTAGAGAGAGGGGGGCAGGCTTCTTCCACTGCATAGCAATGTTCTTACAAGCATAGAAGTGCAGCAGGGTAATCAGCGTGCGTTTGGCAGAGGACGGTACAATGGTCTAAATGAGCCCCAAAAGGCACACATCCATTGTCAAAGGCACAGCAATCAAGGCAACTCTGTTAACCAAATCTAGCACCACTTCCCAATACTGTTGGACCCCTGAGCACCGCCAGAAGATATGGGAGAAGTCGCCCAGTGAGGTGCCGCATCTCCAACACTCTGAGGAATGAACAGGGTCTATCTTGTGAAGTCTGTGTGGGGTGAAATAAGCCCTGTGAACAGTTTTGTATTGCACTAACCTGTCACGCATGGAGACCAGAGAGTTGAAGGGGAGGTCCCACACATCATCCCAATCATCATTGTCCAACGTGGGGATATCAGTCTGCCATTTAGTCCAGAGTTTGTCAATAGGAGGAAGAGACACAAAGATCAAGTATGAATAGAGATGTGAGGTGGGCTTTTCTTCGCAACTAAATCTAAGTGTCCTCTCCAGTTCAGACTGCGCCATAATACACGAAGATTGTGGAAATTGCGCAGCAAATGCATGGGACAGTTGAAGATATCTGAATAGGAAATGGTTAGGTAAATTGTACTGGGAGGAAAGGTGAGAGAAAGGGAGTAAGGAGTTTTGGGACACTATTTGTGACATGAGTTTGATGCCGTATATTGTCCACGCGTAGGGGTCAGGGATTTTATAGATGTGGGATAAGCTAGGGTCCAGCCAGATAGGGGCATTGGGGGAGATTTCAGACTGTTTACATTTCTCAATGGCCAGTCCTGTCCGCCATGCCCGCAGGGTGGTAAGCATAGAGGGGGTCAGAGGATAGGGGGGCACAAGGGCCCCTAAAAAGTAACAACTGAAGCGCTTCCAGTGAACCGACCACTGTCGCCTCCAGCACAGTTGATGCGTTTGTTCTGTCCGGCTGTAGCCACCATGTTGCTGCCACCAACTGTGCGGAGAGGTAATATTTATAACAGTCCGGGAATGCCCTGCCACCCTGCGTTCGTGGCCTCATTATTGTTGTCAGTCGATACCTGGGAGGAGAGGGGCACCATAGGAAGGAAGAAAAGATGCGGTTCAATTTCTTAAAAAAAAGACTTGGGCACCCATTGTGGGGAGTAGCGGAAGAGATATGTTAGTTTGGGAATGATCTTAATTTTTATGAGGTTAACTCGCCCCCATAATGACAAGGGCAGGTTACTCCATGATTTGAGCTTTGTCTGGGACTCCAAAAGTACTGGGGCAAGATTTAAAGATATAAAGTCCGAAGCTGAACCGGAGACATGCACCCCTAAATATTTAAAGGAATCCACCCACAGGAGGGGGCTATCGGGAGGGGATGTGGACCTGGCTGCTGGATCAATCGGGAATAGGAGGGACTTGGACCAATTTACCAGAAGACCGGTGACCTCAGCGAAGGTGTCTAAAATATTCAGAGCCCCCTGCAAGGACGGGCCAGCATCATTCAGGAAGAGCAACATGTCATCCGCGTACAGGGCCACCCTCTCCTCTAGCAACCCGAGTCGGAGACCTTTAATGTGTGGTGAGGTGCGAAGTGTCTCCGCCACCGGCTCAATAGCAAGGGCAAATAAATCCGGAGAAAGAGGACAGCCCTGCCTAGTTCCCCTGGTAAGCCTGAAGGGGACAGATAGTCCACCCCCCAAGCACACAGAGGAAATGGGGCATTTGTAAATCACCTGGAGCCACCCGATAAATAGCAGAGGAAACCCCATCCTGCGTAATGTTTCCCACAAAAAGGGCCACTCGACCGTATCGAAGGCCTTTTCTATGTCTAGAGAGGCCACCGCCCGTGATCCCATATTAAGGTGTTGAGCATGTATGTTAGAGAAAAGCCTTCTGAGATTAACATCTGTGGACCTACGGGGCATGAAACCCGTCTGGTCTGGGTCTATCACTGAGGGTAACATGGGATATAACCGAAGGGCTAGAAGCTTAGTCAAAATTTTAAAGTCAGAATTAAGAAGTGCTATAGGTCGATAGGAAGCGCAGGAAGTGGGGTCCTTAGGAGCCTTATATATCAGTGTAAAGTAGGCATGGTACATAGATCCGGGCAGACCACCATCTGCCAGACATACGGTATATAATTGTGCCAACAGGGGTGCCAAAAGTTCCACATGTGCTATATAAAAGTTTTATCGGGAGCCCATCCGGCCCCGGCGCCTTGCCGGGAGGGAAGGACCGGATAGTCTTTATGACCTCCAAAGCCGTAAATGGTTGGACCAATGTCTCTCTTTCGTGGTCAGAGAGCCAGCCAAGCGCCAACGGATCCAACAGGCCGTTCAGCGACTCAGGCTGAAAATCTGAGGACAGGCCGGATGAATATAAAGTGTCATAAAAGGTGATGAATGATGTCTATAGGATATCAGAGGGTGAGGACGCCGTCACCCCCCCCCCCCCCCGGGGTCTGTAGGGTAGACACAAGGGTAAGGGGTTGATCATGCTGTGCCATCATGGCCAGCAGGCGGCCATTCCTATCACCCTGTTCAAAGGCCCTCTGCTTGCCCTTATATGATATGAGTCGTGTGACCTCAGCCAGGTGCAACTGCAGTTCCCTCTGAGCCACCATCAGCAGATCAAAGTGAACAGGGGTGGGGTCATTACTATACGCAGCAGTGTGGTCATTGACCACCTTCTGCAGCGCCAGAGTTGCAGCCGATTGTTGTTTTTTAATGCTAGCAATAAAAGAAATATACTGTCCCCTCGTGAAAGCTTTAAAGGCATCCCAGACAATGTCAGGAGAAAAGGATTCTTTGTTTTTTTCCCAGAACTCAGTCATTAAGGGCGGCAGTTTGTCAGAAAGGTCCGGGTGAGAGACCCATTGTGTGCCCAACCTCTAGAGCGCAGCGCTCCGAGAAGCCGGAGAGCGAAGCACCACCTCCAGAGGACTATGATCAGACAGTCCACTAGGCAGATAGGACGCCTCCAACACGTCCGCTAACAGTGCGGGGTTGGAGAAGGCCAGATCTATCCGTGACGCAGTCTTGTAGGATGCCAAAAAACATGAAAAAGCCCTTGTGGTTGGGTGCCTCCACCTCCAGACCTCTACCAGCCCCACCGCCTGAGCCCAGGCAGAGAGGTCCATACACTGTTTCTTAGGCGGGGTAGGTCTATCTAGGTCAGGTGACAAAGTGGCATTGAAGTCGCCCATCACCAGAACCTTCCCCGGGCAGAAAGGTGAAATCTTTTCCAGAACGTCATACAATATTGCGGATGAAAACGGGGGAAGAAATGTACAGATTTATAATAATATATCTCGTAGACCATAACGTGAACACCACTATCACAAATTTCCCATGGGGATCAGTACGGATCTCCTCGATGACACAGGGGAAATTCTTGTGGATAAGGACCTACACACCTCTGGCGTATGTGGAATACGTGGCATGTATCGCTCGCTGTATCCAAGGTTTTTTAAGAGTCAAAATCTTACTGCCCTTATCTCTTGGGCGGAGTGTGCCCTGGACGAGACCACTCTCGGACCTTGATGGAGTGATTATGATCTCTGATCCCTGTCCCCTATCTGTGTACCCCTACTATTTGCCCCTGACTCTGACTCTTTCTCTTTTCTCTACACATAAATACACCTCTAAAAACCCAGTAGGATAATGTACCAGGGCTTCAATCTACCTACTACCTATAACCCATTGAGTGACCCTACTTCATACTCTCCAAATAGGTTTGTGGATACTTTCATCTGATGGTTCTTAGCCCTGCTCTGTTCTGACACACATGATGCCTGTTGAGGATGTATCCTATCAATGTTTGTAATGTTTAAGACAATGTATGTCTTTTTCTGTCATTTCCTTGCATAAACAAATAAAATAAGATTGAATTAAAATCTTACTGCCCATGAGGTGAGTCTCCTGGAGGAGAATAAGCTGGGGGGAGTGAGATTTTAAGTATTGGAATAAAAGGGCTCACTTGAATTTAGAGTTAAGACCTCTGACATTCCAGGAAAGGATGGTGAAGGAGTCAGCTAATTGACCAGCCATTGGGCGGTGGGAAGAAATAATTGAGGAGATACACTAAAGGGCATATACATGTGCACCCCATGAGCAGCAAGATCTCAGTCACAGTGCAGAAAATACTGACAGTACTAAAGCATATCACAAAACAAAAACAGAAAAAAACAACAAAAGAATAAACTGAATCCTTAATCAAACTTCCCAAGCACGAGGTGCCTATCCTACTATATCCCATCCTTCCTCCGAAACAGGGGGGAAGGTCTAGGAATAGTTTTTACCCTTAACTAAAGGGTGCAAGTGAACCCCAAACTGGGGGCACTACACGTCCGGTGCCAGTCCTCTCACTCTGCCGACGGTCTGTGTCTCTTCCATCTCGTAAGAACAGGGAGCAGAGGGACGAGGGATATTGATCCCAAAACCTTTAACAACAAAGTCAGTGACTTAATAGAACGGTGGGCAAGGGTGGAGGGACGTATATTTCAACACAGCGAGAAGGGCTGGGCAGTCTGGAGTGGGGTTGTAGTTCCTCCAGCTATTGGAGTACCTCCAAGAGAATGGAGAGCACCAGGTCTATCTCTTCTCACAAAACACCAAACCGTGAGGGTCAAGTGTGAGTCACGTGTAAAAGTGCATTTGTGGTTGCTCCAGGTTTTTGCCGAAGGTGTGTAATAGGAATTGAACAAGGATATGTAAGATCCGTGCATCACGTAGAACTTATTTACAAGAAGTTTTAGTAGGATATACCAGGTAAGGGTGTAGGAAATGTGTGCATTCGATTTGGGAATGGGTCTTCAATGCATGGTGGTCAGCCAGTCATCAGCATCCGCTGAGTTGTCAAAGAATCGGATTGCTCCATTGTGTTGGACTCGCTGGCGGCTGGGGTATAGCATGCCATATTTTATGTTCTTATCTCTGAGTCATCTACGAACATCGTTGAAGGTCTTCCTCTTCCGCTGCAGATCGGCTGAAAAGTCGGGGAAAAGAAAAACAGAGGTGTTGTCATATTTGAGAGTGGGATGTTTGTGGGCTTCAGAGAGAATCTTGTCCCTGTCTCGATAGCTAAGGAAACGAACCAGGAAAGGCCTGGGGAGGTTCCCCGGGATGTCGTGGCCGGTGGGCACCCGATGAGCCCTTTCAACCACGTAGGTGGGGGGGGGACATCTGTGAGGCCCAGGAGCCTGTGAGGCCCAGGGGTTCCATAGTTATAATCTTCTTGTTTATAACTCAAGGGTTCAAACTTATTTCTTGTTGGGATCCCATAATTATGGCATGATCCACAAGCGGTACTCCTGTGATGCTGAGTGCAGCTGCTGCTCCCTGCAGAAAGCCTGAAGGAGATGGATGGCAGTAAAGGTGTCATTGGTGGATTATCAACTTAGGTGAAAGGCTAAGTTCACCTTTTGGGAAAAAATAATAAATGCACATATTTTTTGCAGGAAAAAAATGTGTATGTATTATTTTTTCCCTCAGGAGCCTGGAAAGCATTTCACCAATGATCAGATGATCAGGGGTGCAACGTCAGGATCCTGCAAATAAGCCCCTGAAGCTTTGAGCTTGTACCCCTGACTGACTGTTGACAAGCTCCAAGGCTTATGAATGAACTATGAGAGCACTCATCAGTGCCCTCGCAGGCCATTGAGAACTACAAGTCATCACTCGCCAAGGCTGATGGTAGATCTTACATTCACAGATCAATGTGAATGAATGAGGCGCCCCTGTAGGCGGAGCCCTGCTCTTTTCAAAAAGTGGCAGCGGGTGCAGGGAGAAGAACCCCTTCTATTGAAAATTGTGCATGTGAATCAGCAGATGTAATTTAGTTATATCTACCCAGAAAGAAATTAAAGAAAAAAGAAAGCACATAGGTATAGTGTCTAGCACCAGTGACCAATAAAGAAAAATGTATAGTATTCAATAAAGACACCAACAAACCAGCAGCCACCAGGTGTAAACGATCGCAGATAATATTAAGCAAGAATATCAGAAAATTATCAGAAAAAACACCATATGCATGCTACCACAGGTAGGGTGTGAAACAAGAATCAGGGCTAGGCATAAAAGATCAGTAGTTACCAAGTGCTGACGTGTGAGTGAGCAATCATCCCAGACATGACTCCAGGTCCCACAGAAAGAGGAAGAGAAAAACCTTCTTCTACCTGCCCCTTAATGGAATTATTTTTAGCAAGTAATTCCATTTGCTGATGCACATGGACACCATTTTCACTAGGAGCATAGGCGTGCGCACAGGGTGTGCCAGGTGTGCCCAGGCACACCCTAATCACCCCATGCGCATTAGTGTTATTGCTCTGTGTAGCAGCAGAAACATGGGAAAGATCTCCCTCTTACCGGCTCTGCCATAAGAAAAGTGTTTATGCTCTTCTCTTTCACTATGCCAGCAGGGAGATCAATGTGTCGGGTCATATATATGTAGACACATACACACGCATGTGTGTTTGAGCTTAAGGGTGCACACCCTAATGCAATTGGCTGCGCACACCTATGACTAGGAGCACACATTCTGGCACTCTCTGGGTTGTACTGTCTGCACACAGGTCACTTTGTCTATGTTTAGTAGGCTCCTTCATCTGTTCTTGATGGGTAATAGGCTTTCTAATGCCATGCATACTATTTTAGGCACTGCTCCTCGGTTTTCCCATTGAGGTGCCATGTCTTCCCCCCACAACTTCCGAGCCAGACACCTGGCGGTGGTTTCCATTTGGAGGTGTTATTTTAGATTAAGGTGACCAGATTTTTTAAATGAAATCCGGGGACATTTTTTTTTACTGGTAATGGCGGCAATCAGCGACTCACAGCGGGACTGCGATATTTTGGCGGACAAATTGGACACTGAGTGAAATTTTGTGGGAACCAGTGACACTAATACAGTGATCAGTGCTAAAAATATGCACTGTCACTGTACTAATGACACTGGCTAGGAAGGGGATAACATCTAGGGCAATCAAAGGTTTAAATGTGTGCCTAACAAGTGTTTTCTCACTGTGTGGGAGGTGCTTTTACTAAGGGAAGGCATAGATCCCAATACCGGCTTTGCAGGAACACAGGATCAATGTCTTCAATACTGACAGAACGGCGATCTGCCTTGTTTACATAGGCAGACCACGATCTGCAGGTACCGGTGGTCATCGAGTCCGCCGGAGCCGCTGGTTGGCTCCCATACCCAGAAATGCAGGATCACATATGTACATGAACCTGCGCAACACGACCGTCCTGTAGCAGTAAATCTGCTGTCAGGCGATAAGCAACTGGTTAACATCATCTGCATTATGATAACTCACAGGCAACAGGCACTCTATTATGACTACTGGGTGGGGAGCGGAGCGGAGCTGAGCAGAGGAAGATCACTCCACCGGGGAAGGCAAGGAGATAAGCAGGCAGGCGGCTGGCCGGGACTTGAGCCAAGGCAGAAGAACATGCGAGCGGAGCTGAATGGGCATGCACCCGAAACTGAATAAATATTCCCTCCGCTCTGACCAGCACATGATCATCAGAAAGGGGCACAGATAATGGAAAGAAATACACCCCCCTAAGCTAGTAGGAGCGGCGGAGCGGGGGTGTGTAATTCAGATTTTATTTTTAATTCTGCACTGACTGTCTTTGAAATTGCCCCAGCCCCTGTTCAAATCCAATCCGGGGACAAAACCGGGGACAGACTTGGTCCGGGGACAGTGTCCTCAATCCAGGGACTGTCCCCTGAAACTGGGGATGTCTGGTCACCCTATCTTAGATTGCTATATACAGTAGCTAATTTTTAAGTATTGTTTTAATAATGAACATCTATATCTATCTATATATATATATATATATATATATATATATATATATATATATATATATATATATATATATAATCACATCATCTGCACCCTTTTTCCTGTTTTGAGGGAATTTTTTAAACATGGGACCGCAGGCCACACTTTGCCCAATACCTAATTTCCCCGGATACAACCTTATTAACCTTTAATAAAACGCACATACACCATACGTTTTGGCAAAAATTGGCCGCGGTAATTTATTGGTTTTAAAATATATATTCAAAATAATAATTCAACATTCAGAAGAAAACAAATATCCAGCAAAACCTTTGCCCAGTTTTCAGAACTCGGGCTAATCAACCTTTATTAAACCAGAAAAACATGTCCCCCCGGATTCCGGGGTGACCCAACCACATAAATTTACCGCGACAGGGAGGGAGGGAGGGAGCTTCTTCACGTGTAGGTCAGCTGCTGCTAAAGAGGAAGTAGAGACCCTCAGCAGCCCCTTTTATCATCTCCTCAGGGACAGTGGAAACTTCCATGGTTTCCTATTGGATCATCTGAAACTAAATGCACATCTTAAAGAGACAGTACACCATTAGCTCAAACATACAGTAACATATACCCTTAACCCTTTCCTATGCTATTACCAGGGTGGCCGCCGCCCCAAGAAAGTGGGCTCCAATGGTGCGCCCCCTTTTTACATGGGACCGCAGGCCACACTTTGCCCAATATCTAATTTCCCCGGATACAACCTTATTAACCTTTAATAAAACACACATACACCATAAGTTTTGGCAAAAATTGGCCACGGTAATTTATTGGTTTTAAAATATATATTCAAAATAATAATTCAACATTCAGAAGAAAACAAATATCCAGCAAAACCTTTGCCCAGTTTTCAGAACTCGGGCTAATCAACCTTTATTAAACCAGAAAAACATGTCCCCACCAGCCGGACTAGTGAAACTAGACCGGCCTACCCCAAATACGCGGCCCTTTCGATACTGTTCTGCAAACCGAGATTAAAAACATCGGCACCTACATCCGAAAGGTGGACCCCGTCCTGCCTAAACAAACCCGGGATGCCCCCCTCGAGATCCACGTGCCGATAAGCAAAACCTCCCAACAGTGGCATGTATTTAGCCATCGCCCGATTGACCCTCTTCCTCATCCTCTCCAGTACCCGGTGAAACGGGGAAGACAGCCAAGCGAACCGGGGAACAATTTCCGAAAAGACAATGATTGTACCCGGGGAAGACAGATGGAACCTATATAGGTCCCGTTTTATCATGAATAACAGGTCCAGAGTACGAACTGAACCCAAATCATTGCCCCCTAAATGAACTATTAGGATTGAAGGCGGGGGCCAAAACTGATGCAATTGAGATAAATGAAAAAATAAATGCTGCCACTTCAGACCTCTTATACCTTTCCAATACAGAGCGAATGATTCCGGCTGTAACGATAGGCTGACAGAGTACTTGCGTTGAGCCGCACGCTTCCGTGCCCAGTGTATATATGAGTGGCCCAGAATCCAAACGCAATGCTGAAAACCTAGGAAATTAAAGTGACAGGTTAGGCCTAACATAACGCTTAAAACAATTGGACCTCCACCTCCCCAAACCCATAATGGCTTTGGCCGACAAACCCCTAACTGCAGCGTCAGATGCCGCCCCTATTCTAAAGGAGTGGGAGGAAAACTTAAAATCACGTAAACCCAATTGGTCAAGACAACGTTTAAAAACGTATGAAAACTGATATTTTGTTAAGGGTGACCGATCCATATGAGCAAGAAAATGCCTCGATCCCACCGGATGCGCCGTGAGGAAAACGGTCACCAGTGCCACTGGGCACACTGAAGCATCACCCTCCGCCTGCGACATTACCCACTCCCCACGTCCCAGTTGATCGGTTTTCGAGCGCCTTAAAAAAAGGCGTAACAAACCATGTTCAACTAGCACATGCTCTGACAGCATACCAGAAGAGCTCTTCTTGGACCCAGGAAGCAGGTCAGAAATCCTGAAGGCTCCGAAATAAAACAACACAAAAGCCAGCCGGAATAGTAACGCTTCGTATTCTGTAAAACAAACCCCAAGCGTGGCTTCACAAAGGCGCTTGAGAAGCGGCAGACCGATAGGCCGCCTGCCATCCGGGGCATAAGTTGCCCTCCGATAGCCTTTCAGGGCCTGTTTAACTGTAAAAAATTTAGAGCAGGGCGGGAGACCCCTCACCCTGAAGAAAAAGGAGACTCCTGCTAAGGTTTTTACCAAAAACCCATAAGAAGGCCGTCCCTCCATCAAAAAGGCCAGGAAGGCCAGCACCGCCTCCTCTTCGGGAGCCTCCCAAGCAAAACCAGAGATCCCGGCAAACAGAATCCACTTCCTCTACGCGGCGAAGTAATCTGCCCAGGTACGGGGAGCAACTGAAGATTTAATGGCTTCACCCACCCGCGTTAAATCAGCTCCCAAAGATATGCCGGGCACTGTGTTCCCTCTGCGTCCGCTCCCGGAAGCAATTGCCGAAAACGCTGCATCTGGAAACGGGAAAGAGAGTCAGCTATTATATTCAAGACTCCGGGCGTGTACTTAGCCTTAATCCAAATATTAAATTTTAGACACAAGAAAACAAGGTGACGCAGAATCTTGATCACCAAAGGAGAGCTAGCAGAAAGACAATTGATCGCAAAAAGCACCCCTTTATTGTCAGTTTCTACTAGAATCCGTCGATTGGCAAAGGATTCTCCCCAGAGCGCCACTGCTACTAAAACTGGGAAAAGCTCCAACAATACTATATTCTTAGTGGCCTTCTGTCGAACCCAGGCCTCCGGCCAAACCCCGCAACTCCAGTGCGATCCCCAGATTGCTGCAAAACCTTTGGAGCCAGCCGCGTCTGTGAACAACCTGAAATCAGGGGCAAAAATTAAATCAGACTGGAAAAAGGAACGCCCGTTAAAAGAATCCAGAAAATCTGCCCAAACCACTAAGTCATCCTTTAGTGATGCCGTCAAACGGACATGGGCGAACGGAGATTTCAAACCTGAGGTTGCTAAATACAGACGCCTAGAGAAAATCCTTCCCACCGGCATGATTTTACAGGCAAAAGCCAAGAGGCCCAACAAGGACTGCATCTCCTTCAACATAACCTTGCGTCTCCTCAAAAAAACCGCAATAAGACTCTGCATCTTGTCAATTTTTGCCTAGGGCAAGCGGAAATCCTGAGCCTCCGTATCAATCAAAGTACCAAGAAACTCCATGGAAGTTGCAGGATGACACCTCTTCTCGACTGCCAGCGGAACACCAAAATACCCTGCCACCACGCCAAACAAACGCTGGAGCCGGGAACAAAGATCAGAGTTCGCTGGACCGATAAACAAAAAATCATCCAAGTAATGCGCTATAGAATCCTGACCGGACTCAAAACACATAACCCAATGAATAAACGTGGAAAAAGTTTCAAAGTAGTTACAGGACAAAGAACACCCCATAGGAAGACATTTGTCAAAAAAATAAAAACCCTCAAAATAAAATCCCAAAGAACTGAAAGCTGCCGGGGAGATCGCCAAAAGCCTGAAGGCCGACTTCACATCCGCTTTGGCCAGTAAAGCTGCCCGGCCACAGGTTTTTATTTTCACAATCGCTTCCTCAAAAGACGCATAAGCCACGGAACACATAGACTCGTCAATTTCGTCATTTAACGATCCACCTTTAGGAAACGAAAGATGCTGTATTAGACAGAACGAGTTTGGCTCGCGCTTAGGTACTACCCCAAGCAGAGAAATGCGGAAATCCCTAAACGGAGGAGATTGGAATGGACCTGCCATGCGACCCTCTGCAATTTCTTTGGAAACTTTTTCCCTTACCACCTCTGGAAACCGGTCGACTGACTTAAGGTTGGCCACGATATTACACCCTGAACCTGAAAACGGTGGCAACGGAAAACCCACAGAAAATCCCTCAATTAGTAAATGTTCTTTCTCCCTGCTTGGGTAAAGATCCAGCCAAGGGCGCATGTTTCCCAGCCTCACTGGCGTGCAGGCTCTTGGGAAAAATATCACGCTGAGGCGGAGCAGAACCAGCTGTTTTCTTAAAACAGCGCAGCACAGGATGGGGGCCTGCACAAAAAGAGCACTCATGCCTGTATTTGCAAGAGGTGTTGAAACGACACTGACTTTCATTAAACGAAAAACAACAACCCCTGCGATACACAGAATTGACCGTGCTAACAGGGGCTTGACGCGTAGTAGGCGCTCTCTGTGGCGTAATCAGATTAAGCCATAGGTCCACGTCTTTCATCCCCCATTGCAAGGACGAATGAACCGCCAGCTTCTGGCGAAATGACTCATCGTAGGCATACCAGCCCAATCCGCCAAAGCTCTTATAGGCCTCCAGCACATGATCTAAATGCTGAAACAGGCCTCCACTTACCTCAGGGCGTTTTTCCACCAATACACTGGCAAATACAAAAAAGGCTTGCAGCCAGTTATTAAAAAAACGGGGCACTGCCCTGCACCTTTCCTCCTCCTGATCCTTCCTATCAGATTTTAAAACAAAATCTTTTGCCGCGGGAAGAAGGGACAATAAATCCACGTATTCCCCCCGCCATATCTTGTCCTTCACCGCCATAGGGAGGTGGTACCCCAACGGAGAAATCTCACATGGCATGGCTCCTTTTAAACAAGATTCAGGCACTGACATTTGTCTAGTAACAGCTTCACTGACAGGGATATGTTGACTGTGCGTTGCAGCATGTGTACCACCCAGCTGACTAGAGGACACAGGGGTTATGACAACAGGTGCAGAAAAAGCCTGTGCAGAAAAGGGGGAAATAGCCAGAGAAGAAGGGAGGACAGGAGAAGAAATGCCAGCAGCAGAAAGAGCATGAGAAACAGCAGACAGGTAAGCCAGAATGTCATTTGTAGCAGCATTAGTTAACTCACCCTGTCCAGCTGGTGATGCCCCCGCAGCTGGCACGCTGATGCTTCAATGAGGGCTGTTAAACAGCACACCAGGAACTATGGCACTCTGTGGAGCCGACCGCTGTGGAACAGCCGTCCCTTGCAGGCTGCTTGCAGATGCTGGCAGTGCCGACCGCACTGGCCGCTCCTCCCGCGGCTCTGATGGACCTTTTCCTCTTCTCCTGGCAGGCGACTGAGAACAGGTCCGCCTCTTCTGTCCCGACCGACTTGCCGACACCTCCGCCATTCCGCTCTTCCCTGCTTCTCCTGTCCGCCTGGCGTCTCCTTCTTCACCTCCCCCGACCGCAGGACGCTCCGGAGGCATGCTCCTCCTGGACCTTCTCAGAGGGGAGGGCTGAGCTGGCTGTGGCTGCATCTCCCCTGCTCCGACCGCGCTATGGGACTCCAGGTCAGGTAATTCCAGACAGCGACGCATCCATTCTTCTCCTTGGCTCTCTGCCTTCTCCACAAAAGCCCGCACTAAGTCCTCCATGCTGCAGGAAAACCTGAGTGAACCTTCTGTGAGGGGACAGCTGCAGCTTCTTCACGTGTAGGTCAGCTGCTGCTAAAGAGGAAGTAGAGACCCTCAGCAGCCCCTTTTATCATCTCCTCAGGGACAGTGGAAACTTCCATGGTTTCCTATTGGATCATCTGAAACTGAATGCACATCTTAAAGAGACAGTACACCATTAGCTCAAACATACAGTAACATATATCCTTAACCCTTTCCTATGCTATTACCAGGCTGGGTGGCCGCCGTCCCAAGAAAGTGGGCTCCAATTGTGCGCCCCCTTTTTACATTCTATGAAGCTGTTCTTTGGTTTTTAGATTTTACAATGGGCATCTGCTCCTGAAGAAGTGACATTATTGTCACAAAATGCGTTTAGATAAAGAATGTACCCATCATTATGTTTTGTTTTTTTTAAAGCTTCTACGAGTGGAATTTGTATACAGTATGTATCATTATATGAATACTATGTTGGCTGTATGCCGATACATGGTAGTAATTTACAAATCAGCTTGCCGTTTTAAAAATGTTCTTATGTAAAAGATTTTCATCTATTGCTCAATAAATCTTTTTATACAAATGCTGTACCTTATTTAACCAGTGTTATTTTGACATCAAATTTCAGTTTAGTTATAGTCATAGTCTGTTGACTAAAATGTCATTATTTTAGTTTTTGTCATATTTTAGTCATCTGAATTGTTTTTGTTTAAGTTTTAGTCGTATTTTAGTCAACCAAAATCCCTAGTACATTTTAGTTGACTAACATCGAATGGGTTTAGTTAAATTGTAATGCATTATTTAAGAATTTCTCTAGAATTTCCAAACTCATTATATACACTATCTCACAAAAATGAGTACACCCCTCACATTGTTGTAAATATTTTTATTATATTTTTTCATGTGATAACACTGAAGAAATTACACTTTGCTACAATGTAAAGTAGTGGGTGTACAGCTTGTATAACAGCATAAATTTGCTGTCCCCTCAAAATAACTCGACACACAGCCATTACTAAACTGCTGGCAACAAAAGTGAGTACACCCCTAAGTGAAAATGTTGAGATTAGGCCCAACGTATCAATATTTTGTATCTCCGCCTGTATTTTCAAGCACTAAAATAACCCTCTAGGGCATGGAGTTCACCAGAGCTTCACAGGTTGCCACTGGAGTCCTTTTCCACTCCTCCATGATGACATCACGGAGCTGGTGGATGTTAGAGACCTTGTGCTCCTCCACCTTCCGTTTGAGGATGCCCCACAGATGCTCAATAGGGTTTAAGTCTGGAGACATGCTTGGTCAGTCCATCACCTTTACCCTCCGCTTTTTTAGCAAGGCAGTGGTCGTCTTGGAGTTGTGTTTAGGGTTCCACGGAAAATTTGAAGATAATACCTATCACCTGTATCTCATAGGCACCACATCCCTTAATTTGTAAACTAAGTATAGGTATGGAGAGTATGGGACTTTTAAGGTGCAACAACTACACAATGTTCTATTTAAAATATAATTTTATTACAAAGACATTTTCATAGAAAGATATATTTTCTCATATGTACATTAAATACATGAGCCATCGAATAAACATATTTAAAATTTCCAACATGCATATAGACAGATTAACTCAACATGTTTCGCCAGTTTTTGGCTTCTTCAGGAGTAGTGTCATGCAATTGCTGAGAATAAAAAAAGGAAAATAAGTACAACATAATTTGTTCAATCTATTATCAAAGTTAAAGACACAAAAAACACAAAATATATAGTTGTATTTAGAGATGACTGAAAACCAAATCCACCCAGAAGGATATTTCCAATCTCAGTTCAGTTTTACCCCATATTATATATATATGCTTTACCTGTAAATTTGTTGGTAAGATCATAAAGAAAGGGTAAAGGACGGATAACCAGTAAGTTGAGCCACGTAGGGAGACCTCAAAAGGAAAGATTATTGGTGTATCATAGAAGGGAGAATATACTGGCACGAGTAGCCACCCGAAGCACACCAACAAAAGAACAGAGGATCATCTGGGGGAAACTATGAAAAGGAGTATTGGTCAGAACTTATAATATCTTTTATATTGACTTACTTCGTCTTATATCTTATATTTCCCATCCATATTTACCTTTCTATATATCAAACTGATTTCAAAACAAGCAACCGAAGAGATGGATGAGGGGGAGAAAAAGGAGTGGTAGAGAAGAAAAAGGGAAATTATCCCAATCTCTCCAAATCACCCCTTGTCGCCCCACTTCTATCCGCTCTATGGAGACACAAAGAAAGGGAGAAGAAATAATTATTAATTATAAGGATGTTAAATAACCTTATTTTATTATGTTTTAATTTTTATTTTTTATTTCTATATATAGTCAAAAATTGCCATATATTTATGACTATTGATTACCTATTGTTTTCCCACATCTGGGTTAGATCCACCTTAAGATATTTTTACCGGTATAAGCAACCAGTTCCTAAGAAAATTAAAAAATATATATGTATGTATAAAGATTGCTACTTTGAATTAACAGCCTATTAGACCAAAAAGATAGGATAAGAACAATAATTCAGTATCAAGTCATTAATTACCTTAGCCTAGTAACGCAAGACGTCTTTTCCCCAGGGTGTTGGTCATGTTACTGAATTAAACCAGACTGTGCTCTGGACTATATATCTCCCCTCCTCCTTCCCATTGGACGCCTATTTCGCGCCAAATCAATGGGAGGAGCGGGCGCGTCATTTCCTGCATCCACCCCCTTTGCTATGCTGACCCGGATGTGACGATCGTGCTGGAGAATGCCGCACCGATGTTTGCAGGCCACTGCAAACCAGTCTAGTGGACAAGCCCCCGACAGGCAGGAAGCGCCGCAAACCTGATACAGGAAGCGGAAGTAGCCTAAAGTATAGAAAAAAGGGCCAACTTCCCTTTAACTACAGCACTGTCGACACATGTTGATGTTAAGTATGGGGCCAGGATATCATCGCGGGTTTTGTCAGATGGCGCTCCCCTTGTTCCCAGTTTGAGGACAAAGGAAAGCGCCCTGGGCGCCCATATGATCACCTAATCTGCCCCCTTCTATGGAGGTGAATATTTTTGGCTCAATTGTGTTCCGTTTTATATAAACATATATCCAATATATTTTACTGGGATTGAAACATTTCCCTCTGAATAGATAGGGATATATATTCAGCCATCTACATTTTACACTATAGGCAAAAAAAAATAGTTAAACACAATATAATAGATAAACAACATTCGAGTTGTTTAGAACAAAGTTTACATAACCAGCATTACTATTGAGATCCTATAGAAAGGGTTTGAAGCTGATGGACTCATTTAACCCCGGGTACATAGTTGCTCTTAAACCATGTATCCATCTGGTTTCCCGTTGTAGGAGATTTTTATCCACATCACCACCTCTTTCGTTTATAGATATATATTCTAGGGCAAAAAATTTGATCTTATGTAGATCGAAGGAGTGAAAAAGGCCACTGTGTCGGCTAATAGGAGTCTCCATTTTTTTCTTCTTAATAAGAGACACATGGTCTCTTATTCTATGAAAAAATGGCCTTTTCGTTTTTCCAACATAAAAGGCCTTACAATCACAGATCATCAAATAAATGACGCCAATTGACTGGCAGTTACAGAAAAAATTGGGTCTGTAGGTGATTCCATTAGGCAAAACTAATTCAGTTACATCTAAGATGAACCTACAATACTCACAGTGACCACATGGTGCAGAACCCTTTCTACTTTCAATCCTTTTAGTTTCAAAGTGACTATGTACTAGTTGGTCTTTTAAAGATCTGGATTTCCTGTATGTAATTTGAGGGAACGGCTTAACATATTTTGAAATAGTCTGGTCAGTTGCTAGCAGTGGCCAGAATTTTTCAATGATCCTTCTTACTTTATAGTGTTCACCTGAGAACCTGGTAATTAGGCGTACCGTTTGGTCTTTGGTTTGAGATTTTTTAGGATGTATTAGATCTTTCCTATTTTTGTTTTTTGCTCGTTTATAGGCTTTTTTAAGGGTTGACCTGCTATATCCCCTAGCAATCAGCCGAGATTGGAGGGCTGAAGCCTCCTTCTCAAAGTCTGCTTCCTTGCTACAATTTCTTCGAATTCGTAAATATTGACCATACGGTATGTTTTGTACCAGAGTTCTAGGATGAGAGCTTTTGGCATGTAAGATGGTATTGCCTGATGAAGGCTTTCTATATAGGGAGGATCCCAAAGTATTATCAGGATTCAGATAAATCGTAATGTCAAGAAAGTTTATCAAATTTTGATCACACATCATTGTAAACTTCAGATTAAAAGAGTTTACAGCCAATATAGACATAAAGGAGGTTAATTCTTCTAAAGAGCCAGTCCACACCATAAAAATGTCATCGATAAAGCGTCGCCAAATCAAGACCTTATCAAAAAACATTTCCATTGATTGAGACGAAAAAATCTCCCGTTCCCACCCCCCCAGGTACAGGTTGGCGTACGATGGGGCACACTTGGTCCCCATCGCCACACCCTGCACCTGGAGGTAGTGGGAATGGTCGAATATAAAAATATTGTTGGTAAGTATAAAGAATAACAGTTCCCTAATGAAATTGTTATAGGGCTTGGCTCCTGGTCCTCTCTCTAAAAGGAAGCCCTCTATCACTTGGACACCCTTGACATGGGGAATAGAGTTATAGAGGGCCTCAACGTCTATAGCTACTAGCCATGATCCCAATGGCACACACAGGCCATCCAATGATCTAAGTAGGTCAGCAGTATCTTGAATATAAGAACTTAAGGAACCTACATGAGGCCTCAAGTAATCATCTACCAACTGGCTAGCTGGTTCTGTGAGACACCCAATCCCTGACACAATAGGACGGCCAGGGGGTTTTTTTAGATCTTTGTGCACCTTTGGTAGTGCATAAAACGTAGGAAGTCTCGGCTTTTCAATAATCAGAAATTCACACGTTTTTTTATCTATCAAATTATCACAGAATGCTCGATTAATAAGTATGCGATATTTGGTCTCTGCATATTTCACCTGTGCAAAAGGAATGGAGCGATACCAACTTTTATTTAAAAGAAGGTTCATAACCATCTGCTTGCAGTTTTTTACATCCATTATCACTATGTTTCCTCCTTTATCCGAGGATTTTATCACTAATTGTTCATTCTTTTTTAATTCTGTCAAGGCTTTTTGTTGTGATGGTTTAAGATTGGTATTTCTTTTTGACTTTTTCCAGTTGGTACTTTGTATTTCCTTTGTCACTTGTTGGGTGAAAGCCCAGATGTTGGGATTGCCCTGAAGGGTGGGGAAGGTTCTGGATTTTGGCTTATATAAGTTTGGTGGGGGGAAAATTCTTTCCGTGGAAATCTCATCCACGGGGCCCAATTGGGGTTCCTCAAGGGGCTCGTCTAATGGGTTACCCTCTTCCCATAATTCCATTAAATCATTAATTGCCTGAATTTCTCTAATTGTTTTATTCTGCCAGAGATCATCCCCCATGGATACCATGGGAGAGCATCTTTGGTCCTTGTCAAACATAATTTTAAAGGTAAGTTTTCTCGCAAAAAGATTGACGTCCTTTATAATTTCAAAGGCGTCAGCTTCCTGATCTGGACAAAAAGTCAGACCGAGGCCCAAGACCTCCATTTGGTCCGGTGTAAGTGAATATGAAGATAAATTAATTACTTGGAAATTACTTTGGGAACTATTTTGAGTGCTTGTGAGAGAACTGGTGTCTTTTTGATATCTACTATTTGGGAGGGTGAAAAGATTGGTGCAGTGCGAAGATCCCCTGTTAAGGGGGTTTGGGAGTCCCCCGACGGGGTATTTGTTAGTTGATTTAACTTAGGTGCATTGAAACTATTCGAGGAACTTGATGGAAACATATTAGAGTGACCGTCAACTGTGGAGTTAGTGAGAGGAGAAATATGTTTAGATTGTGAACGTAAACCCTGACGGTTACTCTCCCGTTGGGCACGTTTAGAGAGTGCAGACGATGAGGGTGCTCGATCTGTTTTTCTTTTTTGGGAACTTACTGAGGTATTGAAGGTATTGCCCGATACAGATGAAGAAGATAAAGACGTTTCATCAGAATCGGTAGCTTCCTGGTTTGTATTTGTTTGTTTTCGAACTGAGGATTTAGATTTCCTCCATTGATTTTCTGAAGTCCAACGATAGGCTGTGTTTGATTCATATGCCAAACGATCCCTATAGTATTTCTTATCTTTAGTTTTGAGGATATTGGAGACAAAGAGCTCCAAGTGTTTTTCTAAAAGAGCCTCTCTATTTGAGAAGGTTTCTTCAGTAATCAAATTGGAGTTATCAGCATATAGTTTTTCTATGTCATTATTTACTATTTCCAGATCTTTCGAATAGTTTAGGCATAAAGCCTCCATCATTTTAAATGAACATGACTGTAGATTAGACTCCCAGTTTAGTTTAAATTCTGTCTCTATTTTAAACACATTAGGAAATATCTGTATACGTAGTCCCCATGGTACGATTTTATCCTCTAAATATTTCAAAAAATACCTGTGATTCCAGAAAATACGAGCTTTCTTTTCCAACAGTCGTTGAAGGCTATTGAAAAAACGTTCAAGGGTCATTCCACCAAATGTAGACCCTTGGGCAAGATGAATTTTTGTCATAAGACCATCAAATGCCGACCCCCTATAGGTAGCCATGCTGGTTGAAAAACTCTGTTATACAAATAAGAAACTATAAAGAAATTAATCTTTAAACACAATTCAAAAAAAAAAAAAAGAGATAATCTATTTAAACAAGATGATATAGAGGTGACAGGTATAAGAAAGATTTTGGGCGTTTTCCACCCGGTATAATCACACGGAAAATTTGAAGATAATACCTATCACCTGTATCTCATAGGCACCACATCCCTTAATTTGTAAACTAAGTATAGGTATGGAGAGTATGGGACTTTTAAGGTGCAACAACTACACAATGTTCTATTTAAAATATAATTTTATTACAAAGACATTTTCATAGAAAGATATATTTTCTCATATGTACATTAAATACATGAGCCATCGAATAAACATATTTAAAATTTCCAACATGCATATAGACAGATTAACTCAACATGTTTCGCCAGTTTTTGGCTTCTTCAGGAGTAGTGTCATGCAATTGCTGAGAATAAAAAAAGGAAAATAAGTACAACATAATTTGTTCAATCTATTATCAAAGTTAAAGACACAAAAAACACAAAATATATAGTTGTATTTAGAGATGACTGAAAACCAAATCCACCCAGAAGGATATTTCCAATCTCAGTTCAGTTTTACCCCATATTATATATATATGCTTTACCTGTAAATTTGTTGGTAAGATCATAAAGAAAGGGTAAAGGACGGATAACCAGTAAGTTGAGCCACGTAGGGAGACCTCAAAAGGAAAGATTATTGGTGTATCATAGAAGGGAGAATATACTGGCACGAGTAGCCACCCGAAGCACACCAACAAAAGAACAGAGGATCATCTGGGGGAAACTATGAAAAGGAGTATTGGTCAGAACTTATAATATCTTTTATATTGACTTACTTCGTCTTATATCTTATATTTCCCATCCATATTTACCTTTCTATATATCAAACTGATTTCAAAACAAGCAACCGAAGAGATGGATGAGGGGGAGAAAAAGGAGTGGTAGAGAAGAAAAAGGGAAATTATCTTTTTGTCCAGATCAGGAAGCTGACGCCTTTGAAATTATAAAGGACGTCAATCTTTTTGCGAGAAAACTTACCTTTAAAATTATGTTTGACAAGGACCAAAGATGCTCTCCCATGGTATCCATGGGGGATGATCTCTGGCAGAATAAAACAATTAGAGAAATTCAGGCAATTAATGATTTAATGGAATTATGGGAAGAGGGTAACCCATTAGACGAGCCCCTTGAGGAACCCCAATTGGGCCCCGTGGATGAGATTTCCACGGAAAGAATTTTTCCCCCCACCAAACTTATATAAGCCAAAATCCAGAACCTTCCCCACCCTTCAGGGCAATCCCAACATCTGGGCTTTCACCCAACAAGTGACAAAGGAAATACAAAGTACCAACTGGAAAAAGTCAAAAAGAAATACCAATCTTAAACCATCACAACAAAAAGCCTTGACAGAATTAAAAAAGAATGAACAATTAGTGATAAAATCCTCGGATAAAGGAGGAAACATAGTGATAATGGATGTAAAAAACTACAAGCAGATGGTTATGAACCTTCTTTTAAATAAAAGTTGGTATCGCTCCATTCCTTTTGCACAGGTGAAATATGCAGAGACCAAATATCGCATACTTATTAATCGAGCATTCTGTGATAATTTGATAGATAAAAAAACGTGTGAATTTCTGATTATTGAAAAGCCGAGACTTCCCACGTTTTATGCACTACCAAAGGTGCACAAAGATCTAAAAAACCCCCCTGGCCGTCCTATTGTGTCAGGGATTGGGTGTCTCACAGAACCAGCTAGCCAGTTGGTAGATGATTACTTGAGGCCTCATGTAGGTTCCTTAAGTTCTTATATTCAAGATACTGCTGACCTACTTAGATCATTGGATGGCCTGTGTGTGCCATTGGGATCATGGCTAGTAGCTATAGACGTTGAGGCCCTCTATAACTCTATTCCCCATGTCAAGGGTGTCCAAGTGATAGAGGGCTTCCTTTTAGAGAGAGGACCAGGAGCCAAGCCCTATAACAATTTCATTAGGGAACTGTTATTCTTTATACTTACCAACAATATTTTTATATTCGACCATTCCCACTACCTCCAGGTGCAGGGTGTGGCGATGGGGACCAAGTGTGCCCCATCGTACGCCAACCTGTACCTGGGGGGGTGGGAACGGGAGATTTTTTTGTCTCAATCAATGGAAATGTTTTTTGATAAGGTCTTGATTTGGCGACGCTTTATCGATGACATTTTTATGGTGTGGACTGGCTCTTTAGAAGAATTAACCTCCTTTATGTCTATATTGGCTGTAAACTCTTTTAATCTGAAGTTTACAATGATGTGTGATCAAAATTTGATAAACTTTCTTGACATTACGATTTATCTGAATCCTGATAATACTTTGGGATCCTCCCTATATAGAAAGCCTTCATCAGGCAATACCATCTTACATGCCAAAAGCTCTCATCCTAGAACTCTGGTACAAAACATACCGTATGGTCAATATTTACGAATTCGAAGAAATTGTAGCAAGGAAGCAGACTTTGAGAAGGAGGCTTCAGCCCTCCAATCTCGGCTGATTGCTAGGGGATATAGCAGGTCAACCCTTAAAAAAGCCTATAAACGAGCAAAAAACAAAAATAGGAAAGATCTAATACATCCTAAAAAATCTCAAACCAAAGACCAAACGGTACGCCTAATTACCAGGTTCTCAGGTGAACACTATAAAGTAAGAAGGATCATTGAAAAATTCTGGCCACTGCTAGCAACTGACCAGACTATTTCAAAATATGTTAAGCCGTTCCCTCAAATTACATACAGGAAATCCAGATCTTTAAAAGACCAACTAGTACATAGTCACTTTGAAACTAAAAGGATTGAAAGTAGAAAGGGTTCTGCACCATGTGGTCACTGTGAGTATTGTAGGTTCATCTTAGATGTAACTGAATTAGTTTTGCCTAATGGAATCACCTACAGACCCAATTTTTTCTGTAACTGCCAGTCAATTGGCGTCATTTATTTGATGATCTGTGATTGTAAGGCCTTTTATGTTGGAAAAACGAAAAGGCCATTTTTTCATAGAATAAGAGACCATGTGTCTCTTATTAAGAAGAAAAAAATGGAGACTCCTATTAGCCGACACAGTGGCCTTTTTCACTCCTTCGATCTACATAAGATCAAATTTTTTGCCCTAGAATATATATCTATAAACGAAAGAGGTGGTGATGTGGATAAAAATCTCCTACAACGGGAAACCAGATGGATACATGGTTTAAGAGCAACTATGTACCCGGGGTTAAATGAGTCCATCAGCTTCAAACCCTTTCTATAGGATCTCAATAGTAATGCTGGTTATGTAAACTTTGTTCTAAACAACTCGAATGTTGTTTATCTATTATATTGTGTTTAACTATATTTTTTTTGCCTATAGTGTAAAATGTAGATGGCTGAATATATATCCCTATCTATTCAGAGGGAAATGTTTCAATCCCAGTAAAATATATTGGATATATGTTTATATAAAACGGAACACAATTGAGCCAAAAATATTCACCTCCATAGAAGGGGGCAGATTAGGTGATCATATGGGCGCCCAGGGCGCTTTCCTTTGTCCTCAAACTGGGAACAAGGGGAGCGCCATCTGACAAAACCCGCGATGATATCCTGGCCCCATACTTAACATCAACATGTGTCGACAGTGCTGTAGTTAAAGGGAAGTTGGCCCTTTTTTCTATACTTTAGGCTACTTCCGCTTCCTGTATCAGGTTTGCGGCGCTTCCTGCCTGTCGGGGGCTTGTCCACTAGACTGGTTTGCAGTGGCCTGCAAACATCGGTGCGGCATTCTCCAGCACGATCGTCACATCCGGGTCAGCATAGCAAAGGGGGTGGATGCAGGAAATGACGCGCCCGCTCCTCCCATTGATTTGGCGCGAAATAGGCGTCCAATGGGAAGGAGGAGGGGAGATATATAGTCCAGAGCACAGTCTGGTTTAATTCAGTAACATGACCAACACCCTGGGGAAAAGACGTCTTGCGTTACTAGGCTAAGGTAATTAATGACTTGATACTGAATTATTGTTCTTATCCTATCTTTTTGGTCTAATAGGCTGTTAATTCAAAGTAGCAATCTTTATACATACATATATATTTTTTAATTTTCTTAGGAACTGGTTGCTTATACCGGTAAAAATATCTTAAGGTGGATCTAACCCAGATGTGGGAAAACAATAGGTAATCAATAGTCATAAATATATGGCAATTTTTGACTATATATAGAAATAAAAAATAAAAATTAAAACATAATAAAATAAGGTTATTTAACATCCTTATAATTAATAATTATTTCTTCTCCCTTTCTTTGTGTCTCCATAGAGCGGATAGAAGTGGGGCGACAAGGGGTGATTTGGAGAGATTGGGATAATTTCCCTTTTTCTTCTCTACCACTCCTTTTTCTCCCCCTCATCCATCTCTTCGGTTGCTTGTTTTGAAATCAGTTTGATATATAGAAAGGTAAATATGGATGGGAAATATAAGATATAAGACGAAGTAAGTCAATATAAAAGATATTATAAGTTCTGACCAATACTCCTTTTCATAGTTTCCCCCAGATGATCCTCTGTTCTTTTGTTGGTGTGCTTCGGGTGGCTACTCGTGCCAGTATATTCTCCCTTCTATGATACACCAATAATCTTTCCTTTTGAGGTCTCCCTACGTGGCTCAACTTACTGGTTATCCGTCCTTTACCCTTTCTTTATGATCTTACCAACAAATTT
Organism: Rana muscosa; assembly: GCA_029206835.1. Lineage (NCBI taxonomy): Eukaryota > Metazoa > Chordata > Amphibia > Anura > Ranidae > Rana > Rana muscosa. The sequence goes on along the minus strand of CM055127.1, from coordinate 299,293,695 downwards.
ACAGGTAAAGCATATATATATAATATGGGGTAAAACTGAACTGAGATTGGAAATATCCTTCTGGGTGGATTTGGTTTTCAGTCATCTCTAAATACAACTATATATTTTGTGTTTTTTGTGTCTTTAACTTTGATAATAGATTGAACAAATTATGTTGTACTTATTTTCCTTTTTTTATTCTCAGCAATTGCATGACACTACTCCTGAAGAAGCCAAAAACTGGCGAAACATGTTGAGTTAATCTGTCTATATGCATGTTGGAAATTTTAAATATGTTTATTCGATGGCTCATGTATTTAATGTACATATGAGAAAATATATCTTTCTATGAAAATGTCTTTGTAATAAAATTATATTTTAAATAGAACATTGTGTAGTTGTTGCACCTTAAAAGTCCCATACTCTCCATACCTATACTTGTGTTTAGGGTTGTTATGTTGTAATACTGCCCTGAGGCCCAGTCTCCGAAGGGAGGGGATCATGCTCTGCTTCAGTATGTCACAGTACATTTTGGCATTCATGGTTCCCTCAATGAACTGTAGTTCCCCAGTGCCAGCAGCACTCATATAGCCCCAGACCATGACACTCCCACCACCATGCTTGAATGTAGGCACGACACACTTGCCTTTGTACTCCTCACCTGGTTTCCGCCACACACGCTTGACACCATCTGAACCAAGTAAGTTTATCTTGGTCTCATCAGACCACAGGACATGGTTCCAATGTTCCATGTCCTTAGACTGCTTGTCTTCAGCAACCTGTTTGCAGCTTTCTTGAGCATCTTCCTTCTGGGATTACAGCCATGCAGACCAATTTGATGCAGTGTGCAGCGTATGGTCTGAACACTGACAGGCTGGTGACCCACCCCTTCAACCTCTGCAGCAATGCTGGCAGCACTCATACGTCTATTTCCCAAAGACAACCTCTGGATATGATGCTGAGTACGTGCACTCAACTTCTTTGGGCGACCATGGCGAGGCCTGTTCATAGTGGAACCTGTCCTGTTAAACCACTGTATGGTCTTGGCCACCATGCTGCAGCTCAGTTTCAGGGTCTTGGCAATCTTCCTATAGCCTAGGCCATCTTTATGTAGAGCAACGATTCATTTATTCAGATCCTCAGAGTTCTTTGCCATGAGGTGCCATGTTGAACTTCCATTGACCAGTAAGAGAGAGTGATGCTCTGTACACACGATCAGTTTTTCAGAAAATTGTCTTGCATACACACGGTCACTCAAATCTTGGCTGAAATTCCAAACGTCAAGAACGTAGTGACGTACAACACGTACGACGAGCCGAGATCAATGAAGTTCAATAGGCAGTTTGGCTCTTCTGCTTGATTCTGAGCATGCGCGTTTTTTTTTGCGCGTCGTAATTCCATACAGATGAACGCGATTCGCGATAGGAATTTTTCCTGTCACGAAAATTGAGATGCTGCTCTCAATCTTTTCTTGGCAGGAAAACTGACAGAAAAAGTGTAATGGAGCATACACACGGTCGGAATTCCTGACAAAAAGCTTACGTCGCACTTTTCTTCACAAACTGATCGTGTGTACGAGGCATAAGAGTGATAACACCAAATTTAACACACCTGCTCCCCATTCACACCTAAGACCTTGTAACACTAACGGGTCACATGACACAGAGGAGGGAAAATGGCTAATTGGGCCTAATTTGGACATTTAGGGGTGTACTCACTTTTGTTGCCAGCAGTTTAGACATTAATGGCTTTTTATTTTGTTATTTTGAGGGGACAGCAAATTTACACTGTTATACAAGCTGTACGCTCACTACTTTACATTGTAGCAAAGTGTCATTTCTTCAGTGTTGTCACATGAAAAGATATAATAAAATATTTACAAAAATGTGAGGGGTGTACTCACTTTTGTGAGATACTATACACCTGAAGTAAAAATCTAATAACATGTAGAGGAGATGGGGAAATAAATGGGAGTGAGGAAGTGCACAGGGCAGAGAACTGGTCTGGGGGAGGCTGTTATGTTACACAGTGCTAAGCACTGCTACCTTGCTGGGAGGGGAAACACTCACCACGTGGTTTGCAGGGCATTGTTCCAGAACTCCCAGGCAGCAGGCAGACAGAGAGAGCCAATACAGCTTGTCGGGGACTGGGGCTTTAACAGACAGGCGGAGCTTCGAGGGAAGCAGAAGGTCAGGTAGGTAATGTCTCTCTCACACATTTTCATTCTGTTTTTGTTTGTTGATGAAAGTTTTAATTGATTTTCGTTTAGTTTTCTTCACTGAAAACATGCTGCTGACTAAAATTATGACAAAAATATCTTCATCAACAAAATTAACACTGATAGTAGCAAGTTTTAGTAACATTGCATGTCTTATTTTCATGGCATATTACAAGCTGTGTACTGCAATCTTTGATTTAAAAAAAATTACCACATTGACACCCAAAGGCCCCTTTCACACTGGGGTGGGCATATGCGGTGACGGTATAGTGGTGCGATTTTCAGCGCCCTATACCGTTGTGTTTTCCGCGATATTCGGCCGCTAGCGGTGCGGTTTTAACCCCCGCTAGCGGCCGAAAAAGGGTTAATACCGCCCGCAAACCGCGGCTACAGCCGCAGTTTGCGGGCGGTATTACCGCGGTGTCCCATTGATTGGTATACACACCGCTCCAAAGATGCGGCTTGTAGGAGATTTTTTTTGTCTCCTGCCAGCGCACCGCCTCAGTGTGAAAGCCCTCAGGGCTTTCACATTGAGAATGTTGGGGCAGGAGTATTTCAGGCGTTATTTATGCGCTATTTTTAGCGCAAAAACGCCTGAAATACGCCTCACTGTGAAAGGGGCCAAAGCTTGTAGCTGCCTGTTTAATAGAAAAATGTACTTTTTATGATCGCCTCTGCTTGTACTCAGCCGCTGCCATCATAACTCCTGTCTTCCGCGTCTCAGTTGTATTTTATTTCCACCCTCACTCTTCTTCTGTGGCCATAATCCCGCACGTGCGCATTCGTTCCTGAAGCCAAGCCTCATTTTTGTTTCAGTCAGACAGGCTCTGTCCTCGGCTCTGCGCTCCAACCCCTGTAACGTATCGAGTCACATGGGGTTAGGATCAGCTTCTCAGCGGGGGAGTGTCGCGGGATCTCGAGGCTGACGTCAGATAAAGGAAATGACGCGGCCCCGCATGTACACAGCAATTGTCCGGCAAGAAGAAGAGCTTGCCGGAAAAACTTGACTATCTGTGCATGTGCCAATTACGTAATTTATTAGAAAAGGACAGATTACACAGAAAGGGATAAGGTAGGAAGCATTTTACACAGAGCAACTCATTCATGAGGTAGGAAAGCTTGATATGGTGGAAATAGCACAGGATGGGTTTACTACCGCTTTAATTACAGCTTGTACCCTCTGGCACAAAAGAGGTTAACTACAGACAGTATACTTGGACTGATAGCTGAGCAGTGTGTGACAATGCAGCCAGTGAGGTGACGCTTTATTGTTTCTACGGTGACCATGTAAACCTGACTTGCTCAAGCAGCAATATTTGATTTCTTTCCCTGGTTGTTTTCAGGACTTCAAATACTCCTTTAGTGGATAAGATGAGCCTGTGGTCGTTGCAAAAGTGAGTACAATCTTTATGTTAACAAATAATTCAGTATATGACTTTGTATAATATATCTGTACTATCACAGTAAGGTCTGATCAGAATTGTTTAGTAAAGCCCTGTTCACACGATCGGATTTCCTATGGTTTTTTAACCGATGGATTTTTCCATCGGAAAACCGATGAAGCTGACTTCCTTCAGTCTTGCCTACACACCATCAGTCAAAAAACCGACCGTTCCAAACGCTGTGATGTAAAACACTCCGATGAGCCGAGAAAAATGCAGTTCAATGCTTCTGAGCATGCGTCGACTTGATTCTGAGCATGCGTGGGTTTTTTATCCGATGGAGTTCCCCACAGACGATAGTAATTTGCTATCGGTTTTTTAACCATCGGATAAATTTAAAACATGTTCTATTTTTAAACACCGATGGAAAAAAGACCGATGGGGCCCATACACGATCGGTTTGTCCGATGAAAAAAGTCCATCGGACTGTTTTCATCTGTAAAACCTATTGTGTGTACAGGGCTTAACTGTTTTTATAAACACATTGACAAATTGAAGTAGGGTAAACTGTAACTGGATAACATGATATATCACAAACAACGGCCATAAAAGGATCCTTTCACACCAGAAGCAGTGTTTACTGCCCCCCTAAAAAGCGATCTGCAATGGATTGCTTTTCAGAGGACATTAAGACGATGTTTGTAGGCATTCAGGAGGCGATACTACCACTTCCTGAAGTCTGTTCCTTTTTTGCTTCTTTTTTATCTGAATGGGGATTTTGCAATGTAAGATTGCACCCCAACTGTGAGCTAAGCTAAGCGGCTGCAGCGCGGACCCATTCACTTACATTTGAGAGTTTGATAGGCTACCTGCACTCTTTGTTTTTACATCATTTATTTAGCTATTTATAGAGCTTTGTTGGTTATATACAAATTAAATTGAAGTATTTATGCATATTTATTTACTGCATTGTACTATTGTTTGCACTAGGGAAGAGCACTTTACATAGGGACGCTCTTACTGTTCTGATTTGATTTATGGGTATCACAAGCGGGTACTGTTATAACAGCATCTGGGAGACATTTTTTATTTATACATTTTATTATATATTTTTTATTATAATGTTTTCATTATAAATTGGGATAAGTGGTATTCTCTAAGCACAGGTGATACTTCCTGTAATATCTCATATGTGTGGTGGAATTTATGTTTACATACATGTACGCGTTTGCATTTGGGTGTGTATGGTGGTGACAGTTGTGCTTTTCATTTTTTATTATTATTTTTATTTATTTTTTTGAACACTTTTATTTTTTTCTTTAACTTTATTGCTAACAAGTACCCTATGTGGTAGCATAGGCAGGTGACAGGTCCTCTTTATCGGCCTATTAGACTCCCAATGTCTCACCTGCCCTGCAGTGCAGTTAACCAAGTACAGATCACGCTTGATTAGCTGCTTCTCCAGCTACAGTAGCCAGGGACTGACAGCTCTGAACCCAGGGGCGGCCCATCCATTAAGGGCACACGGGTGCCACCCCCTCTCTCCAGGCCACCCCCTCTATAAATAATGGATAGATTCATGCATTGCATGAATCTATCTCTTACCGCCACCGCCACCCCCTATTCAGGCATCCGGCCCCTTTTCAGATGGCGGGCGCCTGAATTACAGCAGCGGGGATGTATGTTTTAAGCACCTGATTAGAGTCATAGGCTCTAATAGGCTTCAAAAAAGGTGAACTCGAAGCGCAAAGCATTGCGCTCACAGTCCACCCAGATGAGTTAGAAAAGCAAATGAATATTCGCTTTTCTAAAACTGAACCGCCTCTCCGCCAATCAGGAAGCGTGGGTCTGTTACCTGTCACCTGATTGGCTGAAAGGACAGGCGCTGCTATTGGACGCCTATCGGAGGGAGGGGAGGAGACGCATGGAGGACACTAGCTATGAGTAAGCACTCCTAAGTGTGAAACGCGTTAGCTGTCCCTGTTACCCCGTTGCTGTGACATGTAGTGCCTGTTTTATTTAATTTTATTTTTCCAATAAAAGCCATGTTGGATTGGAGTGCGGCTATCCAGACTTCTTCATTTTTTCCTCATTGCATGGAGGACACAGCTCGCCGCTGTCTGACTTGCTGCAAAGTCCCACAGCTCGCCCCAGTCACCCGCTGCCTGCCCCGCCACTGAGATAGGGTAAGTGTCGGTCAGACGGCGGGCGGGGGGGGGTCACCGTGGCAACTTTTAATGGGCAAAGTGGCGGCATTTGATGGGCACAGTGGCAGCATTTGATGGGGCACAGTGGCAGCATTTGATTCAGCACTTTACTGCGGTCCAAGACTCCCCGGAGAAATGGGAGAGCACAGAAACCACTGCTGTGAACTTGCTTTAATTCCTTTTAGTACCAGGATGCTTATAAGCATACCTTGGTAAACTAGGGACCAATAAACATAGTGCATGTACTGGTGTCTCATCATTTCATTTGTTACAAAAATTGAAAAGTTATATTTATTCTACCATACTCTTCTGAGTCTTGTTACAGGTGTAGCTGATTTCGAAGCATCATGCCCAGTGACAAGCTATTGCCTTGGGCCCAATATGTGGCTTCAGGGACTAAAAATGGGAACTGCCCTTTGGAAATGCCTTCTGGGAACAGGAATAGACCCAGGTAAACCCTTGTTATCCCATTCTTTATGAAAATCTTTGTTCTCTAAAAACAAATTCTGTTCTATAAATTTTTGATTTATGGACAAATCATTAGTTCTTTATGTGTTCTGATATACTTATGTCCTGATCATGAATGTTTCTGCTTTCCAATACAATCAACTCATAAATTTCTCTATAAATAAAATGTATAACACCAATATTGTGCAGAATACATCTTTTCATGCTCTCACTGCCTGTAACTGATTATGTTTTTCCTGCATGTTGGTGGGCAAGCAGCCCCCCGCAGATCAGCCTTTCTTGGTTTTCCAACAGAAACACCTGACTTAAGCTGGCCATATATTAAACCATTTTCTTATTCAATTTCCTTTAGATTTACCTTCAACTAGTGCAAGAGCCTACCTGATTGCATACAAATTCACAGAGTTTAGGTTTGACCTCATATTATATGTTTTTTTTTTTAATCTAAAAAAAAAAATTGTATAAGAAAATGGTATAATATATGGCCAGCCTTACTAAGATGTTATCTGTTGCACTCTAGCAGTAAATTAGTATTGTGGTACCTGAGTGACTGATATACACTATATTGTCAAAAGTATTGTGACACCCGCCTTTACACGCACATGAACTTTAATGGCATCCCAATCTTAGTCTGTAGGGTTCAATATTGAGTTAACCCACCCTTTGCAGCTATAACAGCTTCAACTCTTCTGGGACGGCTGTCCACAAGGTTTAGGAGTGTGTCTATGGGAATGTTTGACCATTCTTCCAGAAGCGTATTTGTGAGGTCAGGCACTTGTGTTGGACGAGAAGGTCTGGTTCGCAGTCCCCACTCTTAAGCCCCGTACACACGATCGGTTTGACTGATGAAAACTGTCTGATGGATGGTTTTTTATCAGACCAACCGATCGTGTATGGTACCCATCGGTCTTTTTTCCATCGGTTGGAAAAAATAGAACTTGTTTTAAAATTTTCCGATGGATAAAAAACCGATGGGAATTTCCGATCGTCTATGGGCAAGTCCATCGGTTAAAATACCCACGCATGCTCAGACAGAATTAGGAGACGGGAGCGCTCGTTCTGGTAAAACTAGCATTCCTAATGGAAAGAGCACATTCGTCATTCTGCAAGTTATTCTGCTTCGTTTAATGCAGCGCATGTTTTGTTGCTTTAGAACGTTCTTTAAAATGTCATTTTGGCAGCAGATCTTTCTCATGAGTTCTGACAAACGTATGTCTTTCTTCTTTCTTGTGATCTTAGGAATAATTAGTTTAATTCTTCAAGGCCGACCTCACAAATTCCACCTTTTATTTTTGTTTTGTCTTTAAATTTGTTGTGCATTTTTTGGTGTGTCAATTTCTCAGAACATTTTTTTTTTCTCCTTTCCTCATGGAGGTTGGTGTCCCTTGTTATTAATTACACATTGTATTTCTGAAATGTTATTGCTACTTAAAAAAAAACCACATCAGGCATGTATGTTGGCTGAAATCAAATTTTCCTTTATTTCGGAAAAAAAGCAAACAAAACCCGAAGGGCAACTATTCAGAAATTAGCAGAGAATATCAAGTCCTTAGATCCCAAATGCAGACCTGACTATGATCAATAATAAAATCAACAACAGCATGAAATCAGGAGCAGCAGCCAAAGACATACATCATCCCAAGCTGTGGTACTCCATCAACCTGCAACTTCTGGATGAGCAGCTCGAGGCCAGGGAATCACCTCCTGCTCTTTCCTGTAGCCTTCCTGCCACGCCTCTCTGCAGCGTTCTCTCCACGGCCCCGTCCACGCACCCTTGCAGGCTGGGCCACTGTGGGGGGTGATGTGGCAGGAGGAGGAGGAGAAGGAGAAGAGGGATTGGCCTGCTGCGAGATATGGGTGGCCTCAGTCAGCAGCCCCCTCGCCCCCATGTGTACGGCCATATATATGAGGTGCTCACAAAGGGCCCGTTGTCCCGCCTCCATTCTGAGCAACTTATCCGCCAGATAGGTGCTAAACCCCTCCGTAGGGTTGAGGGGGGCCCTCATGATGGCAGCAGCCTCCTGAATCATCTTTAGTGACTCCTCCTCCACTTGTGTCATCCGCCGTTGTTTTGGCAGTCTGACGTGGAGGGGAGCCACTTGGGAGACGGTGCTGCCACTAGGCCTGGGAACCTGCTGAGTCCCACTTGGCCCTGCCTCCTCCTGCCTGCCACATTCCTGACCCTCTTCCTCCTGGCTTGCCTCATCCTGTTTATAAAATAAAATGAAAAATTGTATTATTTGAGGAATCTATCACCCACAATTTGGATATCAGTACTAGTGCATATTTGTTTTTTTGGGGGGGGGATGATATCATTTTGGGATAATCCAAACAGTTCAACACAATATTACTGTCAAGGTCACCTGTGGCCAGGTGACAGATGCACACCGTAGGGAGACAGGAGTGCACCGCAAGGTAGTGAACCCTATGGCTGGCTTCTGCGGATAGGAAACTGGGTGGTTGTGGAAAGCGGGACCAGAGGAGCACAACCGGGATCCTAACGGAAGCTAGAGCCAAGATTCCCCAGGGCGCGGAGTCTAAGACCCAGCAGGTCTTCTCCAGAGCCTCTAGTGGTGAGGATGTTATGCTGCAGGCTGGGACCAGGTCGCGGCCCCTGGAGTTTCCTAGCTCACGCCCCGTAGGATAAGGGGAAAAGAGGGGAAGCAGCAGCACAAGATATGAGAGAAACGAATAACAAGCTGAAGGTCAGGGGCCACAAGCAGACAAGGATAACGAAAGATCGAGCCGAAGGTCAAGGGTCAAGAGCAGACAGGGATAGTCGGGGACAAGCCAAATATGTAACAGAGAGACACACGTAGCACACGGCAGGCAGGAACCCAAACACACAATGCCTAACAAACACGTTGATCAGCAAAGCAGGCTTGCAGTGCACAGGTTAATATAGTGTTCTGTGATAGGGCCTGGGGTGGAGTCTGGCTGGGAGGAGATTATAAAGGAAGCCAGGTGAAAGGGCTCAGGCCTCTAAGATGAACACATGGGAAGGAAGGTAAGCTGACAGACAAACACTACTGCATATCCATGACAATTACTTAGTGGACAATCATTATCATCAAAAATACTATACCTGGCTGAAGATGCGAAGATCTGGCTCTTCTAGCTCGGGAGGCTCCTCCTCCGCCTCTGCAGGGGTGGAGGGAAGGGTGGAAGGAACGCTGGAGGGAAGGGTGGAAGGAAGGGTTGAGGGAAGGCTGGAAATAGATTCCCTGGCCTCGATCTGGTCATCCAGAAATTGAAGATGTCTGTAGTACCACAGCTTGGGCTTTACTACATCGTCGGCTGCTGCTCCTGATCTCTTTGACTGGCGCACTTCCTTGTATTTTTTTTTATAGGAATTACGCAGGTTGTTGATTTTATTATTGATCGTAGTGTAGTCTGCATCTGGGATCCATGGCTTCATATCCTCTGCTAATTTGGTAATAGTTGCCCGACGTACATCACTCTTGTGGTACGCTGGGTGTTTCAGTTCCCACAGGTTGCGCTGTTCCTTATATTTTTCAATAAAAGTCAGCATCACCTCCGGCTCACGTAGTTTATGCATCTTTTTGGGTCAGCAAGTAAAAAAAATATACAAAAAAATAAAAAGGATCAGATTTTATTCTCCTCAACTTATCACAATATTGCCCTTTACAATGATGAACCATTATAGGCCACTGCAGGCCCGAGTTCCCTTCTTACCTTAAATCACTTCGTTGGTTCACTTCTGGTCGTCCTTATTCCGCGCATCCCTAATAACTTCTTTCCCCTTTTTATACCCTGCGCATGCATGTAACTCCGCCCTCGTCACCCGCCTATGACGGACTTTCAGCATTTCCCCGCCCCTTAACGATCCACGCACAGTGTGAGACGGCGACATGTCGCAGACACAGGTGGCTTCTTTAGTTGAAATTACCGACGAGGAAAGCCCGGAGGCGGAAACGTCCCGATCCTGTAAAAAAAGATACAAGGCGACTAATATGTCTTTTTCGGAGATGGCGGAGATGGTGGACATTCTGTGGAGGAAGGATTACGACGGCAAGCATGGGCCATACGACACCCCTAATCTCCGGAAGTCACAAATTATAGACAATTATGGACAAAGTGGCGAAGACTCTCTATAAAAAATATGGGGTCAGGAGATCCAAAGAACAACTCCGTAAAAGGTGGTCAGACCTGAAGCTCAGCCGGAGCAGTATAGGAAGCTTATAAAAAGCATTGAAAAAAGTAAGTTTATTTTACTGTGTTCTTTTACCTTGTAATATGTATTCTTCCATGTTTTGCAACATGTGCTTGGCTTGACTGGTTTCACATTTTAAAATGTCAACTTTTATGTTAAGTGGAGAGTCCACTTATTTTGTAAATGTGTGTTAAAAAAAACTTGCTGCTCTTCCCCCAAACATGTTTGGCACATATCCACGTAAACTACATGTGGGCATGCCTCATTTTACTTCAACAATGTTTATCTACACATTGTTGGCTAGATGATGTGTTGTAAGGAAAACTAGAATGTGAATGAAAGGCTAAACTGTATTCTGGGTAAAGGAGATGACACTCCAGCAGTTGTGTACTCAGCTTTTTTTTTTGGATCAAGATACTATAGTCTGGGCCACATGACCAAATTTAGAAACGGTGTCACACACAGGTGGTCCAGTGGATACCTTGGTGGTTATCCAAGTGTATTTGTGAGCGGCCTCAAAAAAAACATGTTGCTTTGTTGATTTTGCAAGATCTCATATGTTCATCTTGAAACTCAGGGCCAAATATCAATTGTACCCCACTTCAAAACAATGAGAATCCATTTTCAGGCCTAAAAAGTCTGTGTGCTAAAGGATACATTATTTTTAAATTTCCCATAGGGGAGAGGAGACTGGGAGCAACCCCATGCTCAGGAGACGAGGAACCCAACACCACAGAAACTCCCCGAAGATCCCAAAGCAGACCAAGATCAGCAGGTTCAGGAAGCGGAGGGGGAGAAAGCGGAGGTGGAGGAAGGGGAGGTGGAGGAAGGAGAGGTGGAGCTTATCAGCACAACAGGTCAGTGTCTGTCACCACAACGTCAAGGTAAATACAGATGTAGGCCTACATAGTTTTAAAAATTTTCTTTCTTTTTAGGGACTGAACGTGGGGGTGTGTCAGGAAGTCCAAATCCTCCATTCTCGAGTGCCAGCGCCAAAATAATCATTCAGGAAATCATGGAATGCAGTAGCGAAATGGACATTATGAGAAAGAGAATGATTGTGATTGAGCAAAAATATAAAAACATGATAGATATTTTGGGGAGAATAGTGTGAACCCCCCCTTTTTGTGTGTTTTGTTATGCGTCAGAAATTTCCTATGGGATTGCCACCAGCCCAAATGTGAAGATGCACACACTGACTCAACATGTGCTATCTGCCGTCACAGGATATCTATGTCCCTGTTTTGGGGGTGCAACCTCTTCATCCCTCCTCAAGTACGTGAGAGGAAGGGTTTTCACCCCCAAAGCACGTCCATTGATCCCCCATGATGGCAGATAGCACATGTTTACCTTAGCCATGGGATCATGTTGAAGATACCCATTTGAGCCCCAAAAAGAAAGTGTGGTTCTTAACATTTGGGATGGATCAGGGGTAACATCACCCCATCTCCTGTTTGTATTTTTCACTGTTATTTTATTACTTTTTCAGAAAAAAAAATGGCTTTTGACCTATGCATGTTTCTGCAAAAAAAGCCGCACCAAAAAAAAAAAAGCTAGTATTTCGATAACCAAACAAAAATGTGGTGCAATCAATAAAAACATTTGGAAAGTCAAAAAAAGGTGTGCCTTGTTCTTTCTATGCTCCAGAGCAGTTCTGAAGATTCAAAAACAGTGTTTTCAACTCAGAGATTTGAGGCTATTTACTAAGAAGAAATACACTTGGCACTACTAGAACCTGGGAGACACATAAACCACAAATACAAGAATGACAACACAAGTTTGTAGTAATTCCAATTTATTTTTTTTATTTTAAAAAGGTAAAATCAAAGGTCAGATGTGGTCTGGCATTGCGATGGCCCCCCTACCCGTGAAGTACTCTACGTATTTCTGACGTACTTCACGGGCACTTTGGGGGGCCAAGCCAGTACGGGCAGTGCTGAGGCTGGTCAGATTTATTAGTTCAGATGGACCGGCCTCAGGCCCAACTGATGACACATAATTTGTCGAAAATTTGAGCAAAAAATTGTGCAACAAGCAGCAGCAGTAGACAATGTTGTTCAGTTTATAATCCGCCAAATTAATAGCTGTCTGGAACAGGCGGAACCGGCTGGCCATTATCCCGAAGGCATTCTCCACAACTCTCCGGGCTCTGGCCAGCCGGTAATTAAAAACCCTCCTCTCCGGGGTGAGGGTGCGTTGGGGAAACGGCCGCATGAGGTGTGGTCCTCGTCCAAAAGCTTCATCCGCGATGAAAACGAACGGTAGCCCTTCCACGTTCTCTGCATCTGGAGGCAGTGCAAGACCCCCAGCCTGCAGACGGTGAGCGAACTCCGTCTCTGCGAATGCTCCGCCATCGGACATCCGGCCGTTCTTCCCCACGTCCACATACAGGAACTCGTACCGTGCCGACACCACCGCCATTAACACAATACTGTTGAAACCTTTATAGTTAAAATAGTATGACCCCGAACGGGGGTGGCGGCACTATGTGGACGTGCTTCCCATCAATTGCCCCTCCGCAGTTGGGGAAATCCCACCGCTGGGCAAATTGGGAGGCCACAGTCAGCCATTCCTGTGGTGTGCTAGGGAACTGTGGAGTCAAACAAAAAGAATACATTAGTACGGTTTATGTTTACAGTGCAAGCAGATTACACACAAAAACATTGTTGAACCACATCATTCTAACATTATTATTTAGGCGAGTATTTCCTACCAATAAACAAAGGCACACTTAGCAGATGCCTCACCCCCGCTGAGTGAACATTCTAAACTAACTAAGGGGGGGGGCCTAAGGTGTTTGTGGGGGATCCAAAAAAAGGCTCTACCACTCTGCTGAGCTTGATTGAGAACTTAAAATTTTTAAACATCTTTAGGGGGGGGGGAGGGAGGGTTGTCAAATTACGAGGGCAATGACCACAAAAATAAGAAAAGGAAAATAGAAGGCTAGCTGGATTTGCGCCCACGATAGCATGCTGGAGAGGTTAGTGAACGGAAATAGGCATGTAGGGCTCAAAGAGGGCTTTACAGGTAAAAACATGCATGGGGAAAATGGGGACATTACCAGGATATTACAAACAGGCAAATTTGGGTTAGGAGGGAAAAAAAAGATACGATTATAAAACAATAAAAACATATAATGTGAGGTTAAAGGAGCAAAATTACCTTCATATAGTCCGTCTGCAGGACCTGAATAATGGCCGAACACGTCTCAGGGATAATGATCCCGAGAGCCTGGGGGGAGATGCCTGTTGAGAACTTGAGGTCCTGCAAGCTTCTCCCAGTCGCCAGGTATCTCAACGTGGCAATAAGCCTCTGCTTGGCAGTGATGGCCTGGCGCATCACAGTGTCCTGCCTCGTGATATAGGGGGACAGCAAATCCAACAGACGGTGAAATACGGGGTCCGTCATCCTGAGATAATTCCTGAAATCATCAGGATTATTCTCATGGATTTCCCGCAGCAGAGGCATATGAGAGAATTGGTCCCGCTGGAGCAGCCAATTCTTAGTCCATGAACTCCTCCTCACCCTGTTCACAGACTGAACTCGGGTTACAGTGTTAACTGCAACACCAAGTCCAAAGCCAGCACGAGCTCGAGAACGAGAACGCACTTCAAACATGGTTTTAAACCGGTCGGCTGGTCAGAACGCACTCAAACAGAACGCACCGTGGAACAGCAAGGCCTGAGAAGAACGACCTGAAAAACAGAAAACGAACGGCCAAGAAGGCACTGCAAGGCAGTAACGACCAGACTGCACGCACTGAATCACAAATACAAACCCACAAGCACAATCTGAACACCAGGAAACAATCTGCAAAGCACGGAGACTGAAAAGCGCGAATCGGCTCTCACCAAACTTTTACTAACACGCGGTAACACGAAATCAGCAAAAGCAGCCCAAGGGGTGGCACCATTAGATTTGTTCGGCCCTTTTATAGCGCGTCGTACGTGTTGTACGTGCCGTCGTTTTCTTGCCGTCGGTTTTTTGACTGATGGTGTGTGGCCAAGACTGATGAAAAACAGTTTCATCGGATTTCCGATGGACAAATCCATCGGACGAAAATCCATAGGTTATCCGATCGTGTGTACAGGGCTTAAATCATCCCAAAGATGTTCAGGTTGAGGTCAGGACTCTGTGCAGGCCAGTCAAGTTCCTCCACCCCAAACTCACTCATCCATGTCTTTATGGACCTTGCTTTGTGCACTGGTCCAGGTCATTTAGTGGAGGGGGATTATAGTCTGGGGCTGTTTTTCAGGCGTTGTGCTTGGCCCCTTAGTTCCAGTAAAGGTATCTCTTAAAGCGTCAGCATACTAAGACATTTCGGATAATTTCACGTTCCCAACTTTGTGGGAGCAGTTTGGGCATGGCCCCTTCCTGTTCCAACATGACTACATATCAGTGCACAAAGCAAGGTCCATAAAGACATGTATATGGGAGTTTGGGGTGGAGGAACTTGACTGGCCTGCAAAGAGTCCTGATCTCAACCCGATAGAACACCTTTGGGATGAATTAGTGGAGACTGCAAGCCAGGCCTTCTCGTCCAACATCAGTGCCTGACCTCACAATTGCGCTTCTGAAAGAATGGTCAAACATTCCCATAGACACACTCCTAAGCCTTGTGGAGAGCCTTCCCAGAAGAGTTGTAGCTGTTATAGCTGCAAATGGTGGGCCAACTCAATATTGAACCCTACGGACTAAGACTGGGATGCCAAGTTCATGTGCGTGTAAAGGCAGGTGTCACAATATAGTGACAATATAATGTAGCTTTAAAAAGAATCATGCCAAGATACAGAAGTGGATGGATTGCAGGTTGCCAGTAACTACTGTGTATCGATGTGTACCTAGGGCTGGGAAGCAGATCACCTTGATTTCTTTTACAGCTTATTTCGCTTCACAGAGAATGCATTACAAAGTGATTTATTTCAACACATTTGTATGGCTTGAAAAGTTTATATATTTAAATCAGACCAGGTGTTGTTAGTTATTTGTATTGAATGCAATCAGATACCAAGTATTAAAACTACCTAATAATTATCTACTTAGCAACTTTTATGTAAGCTTGTCCGAAGTTACCACAACCAGAGCTTTAATTGTATGTTATTTCTGTACAGAACCTCTCCCGTCTATTCTGCTTCAATCAGAGACCCAAGAAGAGATCTAATGTCTGCTAAATCATGTATGCTTTCCAAGTATGTTCTCATGATCAACTTCAAGCTCTGCTTGTTTGCTTCTTAATTTCTATAACGAGACTGGCATAATATGAATGCATTTCCTTCTAAATTATTAAGTCAATTTAATTTCTCCATTTTAAGATATGTTTTTATGGGTCTTACAGAGTGTATGTAAACTCTAATGCCGCGTACACGCGATCGGAATTTCCCACAACAATTGTTTGATGTGAGCTTTTGGTCGGATATTCCGACCGTGTGTATGCTCCATCGGACATTTGCTGTCGGAATTACCGACAACAAATGTTTGAAAGCAGGTTCTCAATTTTTCCAACAACAAAAGTTGTTGTCGGAAATTCCGATTGTGTGTATCCAATGCCGACGCACAAAAATTGTACGCATGCTCGGAATCAATTTGACGCATGCTCGGAATCATTGTACTTCATTGATCTCGGCTCGTCATAGTGTTGTACGTCACCGCGTTCTTGACGTTTGGAATTTCCGAGCAACATTTGTGCGACCGTGTGTATGCAAGACAAGTTTGAGCCAACATCCGTCGGAAAAAAATCCACGGTTTTATTGTCGGTATGTCCGATCGTGTGTATGCGGCATAAGTGTGTTTGCCATCATGTCTCAGTGCATACAGTTTTCTTGAGAATTTTTTTTTTTTGCCAATCTGTGTGTACTCCTTCAGATGGCCTTTGGTCTACCTATCCGGTCTATCAGATAGACAGTCCATGTCCATCTGTAAATTGAAGGAGCTTGCAGGGCAGGTTGACACCAATACTGCTATTACAAGGCAGTGGCTTAGACCTCATGCACAGTGGATGTTTTTTTTTTCCTCCCCGAATGCCTTAACTCAAAAGTAAAAAAAGCAGCTTAAAAAACATGTCGAAAGCTGCATTTTTCAAACATGTTTGTGCGTTCATTGCTTCATTCCATTGGCCAGAAAATACATTTATTCTGGCCATTGAAATTAATGAATGCTCAAGCGGTAAATGGGCCTAGCGTTTAGATAAGTTTATACATGATACATGTTAACCACTTAAGCCCCGGACCATTTGGTAGCTAAAGGACCAGAGGTGATTTCAGAATTTTGCACTGCGCTGCTTTAACTGTAAATTGTGCGGACATGCAATGTTGTACCCAAACTAAATTTGCGTCCTTTTCTTCCCACAAATTGAGCTTTCTTTTAATGGTATTTGATTGCCTCTGCGATTTTTATTTTTTGCGATATAAACGGAAAAAGACCGAAAATTTCGAAAAAAAATGATATTTTCTACTTTTTGTTATAAGAAAAATCGAATAAACTCAATTTTAGTCATACATTTAGGCCAAAATGTTTTCAGCCACATGTCTTTAGTAAAAAAAATGTCAATAAGCGTATATTTATTGGTTTGCGCAAAAGTTATAGCGTCTACAAACTAGGGTACATTTTCTAGAATTTACACAGCTTTTAATTTATGACTGCCTATCTCATTTCTTGAGGTGCTAAAATGGCAGGGCAGTACAAAACCCCCCCAAATGACCCCATTTTGGAAGTTACACATCCCAAGGAAATTGCTGAGAGGCATGTTGAGCCCATTGAATATTTTTTTTTTGTCTCAAGTGATTGAATAATGACAAAAAAAAATAAAAAATTACAAAAAGTTGTCACTAAATGATATATTGCTCACACATGCCATGGAAAACTTTCAGGATTTCTAAGGGCGCAAATTTTTGATTTCACTCCTCACTACCTATCACAGTTTCGAAGGCCATAAAATGCCGAAATAGCACAAACCCCCCCCAAATGACCGCATTTTAGAAAGTAGACACCCCAAGGAAATTGCTGAGAGGCATGTTGCGCCCATTGAATATTTTTTTTTCTTGTCCCAAGTGATTGAATAATGACAAAAAAAAAAAAATACAAAAAGTTGTCACTAAATGATATATTGCTCACACATGCCATGGTTATATGTGGAATTGCACCCCAAAATACATTTTGCTGCTTCTCCTAAGTACGGGAATACCACATGTGTGGGACTTTTTAGGAGCCTAGCCACGTACGGGACCCCGAAAACCAAGCACCGCCTTCAGGATTTCTAAGGGCACAAATTTTTGATTTCACTCCTCACTACCTATCACAGTTTCGAAGGCCATAAAATGCCAAAATAGCACAAACCCCCCCCAAATGACCCCATTTTGGAAAGTAGACACCCCAAGCTATTTGCTGAGAGGCATGTTGAGTATTTTACAGCTCTAATTTGTTTTTGAAAATGAAGAAAGAAAATCATTTTTTTTTTTTTTTCAATTTTCAAAACTTTTTGACAAAAAGCGAGATCTGCAACATACTCACCATACCTCTCAGCAAATAGCTTGGGGTGTCTACTTTCCAAAATGGGGTCATTTGGGGGGGGTTTTGAGCCATCTGGGCATTCCATGGCCTCCGAAACTGTGATAGACAGTGAGAAGTGAAATCAAAAATTTACACCCTTAGAAAGCCTGAAGGCGGTGATTGGTTTTTGGGGTCCCGTACGCGGCTAGGCTCCCAAAAAGTCTCACACATGTGGTATCCCCATACTCAGGAGAAGCAACAGAATGTATTTTGGGGTGTAATTCCACATATGCCCATGGCATGTTTGAGCAATATATCATTTAGTAACAACTTTGTGCAAAAAAAAAAAAAAAAAAAAAAAAAAATTGTCTTTTTTCCGCAACTTGTGTCAACATATAAAATATTCCATGGACTCGACATGCCTCTCAGTATATAGCTTGGGGTGTCTACTTTCCAAAATGGGGTCATTTGGGGGGGGGGTTTTGAACTGTCCTGGCATTTTATACACAACATTAGGAAGCTTACATCCACTCTTCTAACCACTTGAAGACAAAGCCCTTTCTGACACTTTTTGTTTACATGAAATCATATTTTTTTTTGCAAGAAAATTATGTTGAACCCCCAAACATTATATATTTTTTTAAAGCAGGGGCACTAAAGATTAAAATGGTGGGTGTTGCATTTTTTTTTCTACACAGTATTTGCGCAGCGATTTTTCAAACGCATTTTTTGGGGAAAAAATACACTTTTTTTTATTTTAATGCACTAAAACACACTATATTGCCTAAATGTTTGATGAAATAAAAAAGATGATCTTAGGCCGAGTACATAGATACCAAACACGACATGCTTTAAAATTTCGCACAAACGCGCATTGGCGACAAACTACATACATTTTTAAAAGCCTTTACAGGTTACCACGTTAGATTTACAGAGGAGGTCTACTGCTAAAATGACTGCCCTCGATCTGACCTTCGCGGTGATACCTCACATGCATGGTGCAATTGCTGTTTACATATGACGCCAGACCCTCGCTTGCGTTCGCCATTGCGCAAGAGCAGGGCAGGACAGGGGTGCTTTTTTTTTTTTTATTATTAATTTTGCTTTTTTATTGTATTTTTAAACTGTTCCTTCCATATTTTTTTTTAATCATTTTTATTGTTATCTCAGGGAATGTAAATATCCCCTATGATAGCAATAGGTAGTAACAGGTACTCTTTTTTTAAAAAAAAAACTGGGGTCTATTAGACCCTAGATCTTTCCTCTGCCCTCAAAGCATCTGACCACACCAAGATCGGTGTGATAAAATGCTTTCCCAATTTCCCAATGGCGCTTTTTATATCCGGGGGGGGGACATTCCCTCCCACTGCTTGATCTGTTCAGATACTATACCACTAAGGGAGGTGTATGCTTCACGCGTGGGTGTTGGCATTACTGGCACTAACCTGACGCTGCTTGGGGTGTGACGCAGGGTTAACTAGGGGCAATTAGGGGGTTAAAACCTTTATTAGATAATATACGGGGGTACCTGACGCTATAAAAACCTGCAGCGAACCTAAAAAAAATAACTGGCAATCTATCGGCACCAGCATAACTAATACAGCGTTTAGAAAAACGATTGCTTAGTGACACTGGCAAAAGGGGGTGAAAGGGTTACCTGGGGGGGCGATCAAGGGGTTAAACCTTTATTAGGTAATATATGGGGGTACCCGACGCTATAAAAACCTGCGGCGAACCTAAAAAAAATAACTGGCTACCTATCGGCATCACCGACAATA
The DNA here is from genome assembly GCA_029206835.1 of Rana muscosa. NCBI lineage: Eukaryota > Metazoa > Chordata > Amphibia > Anura > Ranidae > Rana > Rana muscosa. The sequence continues at coordinate 299,274,004 of CM055127.1, read as the reverse complement.
AGACAGCGATCAGAAAAACGCTCGCTTAGTGACAGTGGTGATAGGGGGTGAAAGGGTTACCTGGGGGGCAATCAAGGGGGTTAAACCTTTATTAGGTAAAATATGGGGGTAGCTGACGCTATAAAAACCTGCGGCGAACCTAAAAAAAAATAACTGGCTACCTATCGGCATCACCGACAATAAGACAGCGATCAGAAAAACGATCACTTAGCGACAGTGGTGATAGGGGGTGAAAGGGTTACCTGGGGGGTGATCAAGGGGGTTAAACCTTTATTAGGTAATATATGGGGGTACCTGACGCTATAAAAACCTGCGGCGAACCTAAAAAAAATAACTGGCTACCTATTGGCATCACTGACAATAAGACAGCGATCAGAAAAACGATCACTTAGCGACAGTGGTGATAGGGGGTGAAAGGGTTACCTGGGGGGCGATCAAGGGGGTTAAACCTTTATTAGGTAATATATGGGGGTACCTGACGCTATAAAAAACCTGCGGCGAACCTAAAAAAAATAACTGGCTACCGATCGGCATCACCGACAATAAAACAGCGATCAGAAAAACGATCGCTTAGCGACGCCGATGCTAGGGGGTGAAAGGGATATCTGGGGGGCGATCAGGGGGTTAAACCTTTATTAGGGGGGGTTAGGGGCTACACTGGACCTAAAACTAAACTGTAGTGACACTTTTATAGTCACAAATGTCACTGGTTGCAGTGATCAGTAAATAAATGGTCACTGCAATCAGTGACACTGTGACTGGGGGCTGGGGGGTGATCTGGGGGGTGTCTGGGGGGCCTGGGGGGGCGATTTGTGTGCCTATGTGTCCTGGTGTCAGTGTGCTGTTTGTGCACTAACCTGTGTGTCTTCTCTTGTATGGCGCTCGGTATATGTGAGCGCCGCATGAGAGATGACATCACTTCCTCTGCCTGTGTAAACATTACACAGCAGAGGAAGCTCTCTCATTCGACGGGAGCGATCGCGAGGGGGTGGCCGGACTCGAACGGCCGTCCCCTCATCTCGGATCGCTCCCGAACGGAAAACGGCCGCTCACTGTAGAGGAGGGGGGTCCGATTGGACCCCCCAACTATACAAAGGCAATCACGTAGATATATGTGACTTTGCCTGTCGGTGCCATTCTGCCGACGTATATCTACAGTGGGCGGTCGTTAAGTGGTTAAGACATGTTTAGCGTTTTTGCTGCCCAAAATCTCCTCTCTTAAACCCACAAATGATTATTTTTCTTTTTGTTCCAGCTTTTAAAGCGGAACTATACTGCATCTGAGCACCAAAAACCAAGAACGCTATTTAATATATTTGTAATATTTAAAGCAAACTCCCCCATCCACCCATGTCTCCATGCTTTATTTTGCTGAGAAATCACTTTGAAAAACACTCCCCTAGCATTTCTGGCCATGGCCATCTTGAGTAAGAACAGATGATTCATGTAGCATTTACTTCCTGGAATCCATTTGCCCTTAGCTCAGGCATGCAGGCAGGAGGGTGTGCTTATCTGAGAAAACCCCTCCTTCCCTCCTGAAGACTTCTGTGATGTATGACCTCATTTGCCTAGGCCTGGAAACCAGGAAGTGATTGAAGAAATGTAAAAAAAAAAAAGCAAGTAAAAAAGCAATAAGCCCAGGTTCACATTGGAGCGGGTTTGAAATCGTGCAAGATTTCGACCCGGCAATGCAGTCTGACTTCGGGAGGTGATTTGACAGACATCTGTACGGGTTCCTGCACAGATGTCTATACAAATCGCCTCCTGAAGTCGCCAAAAGTAGTACAGAAACAATTTTTGGGAATCAGTGCGGCGCAAAAGCCGCTGATTTGGCATGCGATTTGACATGTCAAATTGCATGCCAAATCACTTAAATCACCTCAATGTGAACCTAGGCTTAATATGATTTACGTTCCTATCTATTGTATTTGTTAATGATAGCAGCATAAGGATTACAATTTGTTAATGTTGATTGAGAGAGTGAAGTTCCACTTTAAACTATCCTCTTTTAATACACCAGTAAATGCCTACGTGTGCATGGACATGTAGCGGGTATGTACTTTCCCGGGTGTAAATTTGAATTTGGCAGAGACATTAGTGATGTGTAATTACCTGCAGCCCAGTGGGTGGCGCTGTTGCCCTGGGCTGGGGTTGAATCATTGCTGTGTGCTGTGCCTCCTTTTTGTCCTCCCTCGGCAGCGGTATGGTGGGGCGGGGAGCCCGCCGTGCTTGCTGGGAGAGGGTATAAAGGGGCCGGCCATCTTTGTCACGGGGTCGAAGTCCCAAGCACCTTCAGCTTGCGGACGGTGGTTCGTGTCGGTCCTCTGGGTGGCCTAGGCCTAGAGGACAGCCGGAGGTCGTGTTCCATCCCAGGCACCTTTAGCCTGGGGTGAGGTACTCGGATGGAGGTCCGGAGCTCCGTGCCCAACACTGAGTTCCGCGAGGGAAGGAGATCCTAGGGAAGCCCGGGAGTGGGTATCCGAATCCGTGAAGGCGCAATGGACCGGGGGGAGCTCCTCACTTGAAGACCCGGTGCAGCATATTGCCGGTGACAGGTGAGCCTCTTGTCGGAGACCGCCTGGAAGGAAATCCCCCTCTCGTGCGGAGACCGTAACCCACTTTCAGGGAGGAAAGTGGAGAACCAAATTGTGTCTGGGCCTATTTGCATCCACACCTCCTTTTCTGTTCTGTTCTTACTAATGGAGTTCAACTAATTGTGTTCATTCGAGAAGAATAAAGGAGTGTTGAACTTTTATGGTGTGGGACTCATTTCCTGACAGACATTGTTCAAGGTGACTCTTGGAGGGAGGATCCAGGTGCACAGCACTGACCCGAAGGTAATACAAGAACGTTGCTTATACCGCACTGACACATGTGGTGGAGGACAGGCGTGGTGTCCCCGCTCCCTCCCCTCTAAGATACCCCTAGACAAGAGAAAAACGAGGCGAGAGAAAGAGGGGAGTGAGGAGGGCGCTACAGACACATACTGAAAAGAAAAAAAATAAAAATATCTGTAAAAGTGGCATTTGTTAAACTCAGTGTGCATGAGCCCTTAGAGTTGTCTATTTGCAACAGGGAAGTAATGCATAAAGTTTAGCAACAGACTCACATAAAATTACTTAGAAAAACTGTATACAGTGAGACACGACAAATGTAAAACTGATGATATTTTAAAGAAAAGATTACTGAGAGGATAGGTGTGCACAGCCTTTCGCAGTAGGGTGTGCACTCCAAAGCTCAAACACTCATGCCTTTCTCTGCAGCCTTAGCTGCACAGCACACTGAATGAATGGGAAGTGGCTTATGCTAAGTGGATTCCTGTTCATTCACAAACTGAAGCACACTAAACACAGTTTACTATGCTTCAGTTATGAATGAACACATTGAGTAAGTGTGTTCATTTAAAAAAGGAAGGCACTGGTAAATAACATATTTATTAGTTAGCCCCTTCCCGCAACTCTGTATCCCGCAGCAGCTGGGGGAGGGGGGGGGGACGCCAAAAGCACTGCGGGACAGCGGGGGCAACATGGGGGAAGCTTGGGTAGTAGGTGAAATCGGCACTGCGTGTATTGATTAGGGTGTGCCCAGACACACCTGGCACACCCCCTGCGATGGCCTATGACTGCAAGGGTTGATTAGGAGGACAGAGAATAGATTTTTAAGACAGTGAAAGAACAGACAGGCTGACAAGAAGGGAGGAGATACATGGCCGACAGGCAGAGTAGAGAGTGTGGGAGACAAATGGCTAAGAAAGAGGAAGGAAAAGCATAGATGAAAAATGAGGAGAATAGGGACAGTTCAGAAAAAAATCATTTTCTACTGTGAAACACGGAGGTGGATCGCTGATGTTTTGGGATGTGTGATCTACAAAGGCACAGGAAATTTGGTCAAAATTGATGGCAAGATGAATGCAGTATGTTATCAAAAAATACTGGAGAAACATTTGCATTCATCAGCCAGAAAGCTGCGCATGGGATGTACTTGGACATTCAAACATTACAATGATCCAAAACACAAGGCCAAGTGGACCTGTCATTGGCTACAGCAGAATAAAGTGAAGGTTCTGTAGTGGCCATCTCAGTCTACTGACCTCAATATCAGTGAGCCATTCTGGGGAGATATCAAACGTGCAGTTCATGCAAGACTGCCCAATAATTTACAGGAACTGGAAGCTTTTTGCCAAGAGGAATGGGCAGCTTTACCATCTGAGAAGATAAAGAGCCTCATCCACAAATACCACAAAAGACTTCAAGCTTTCATTGATGTTAAAGGGGGCAATACACAGTATTAACCACTTCAATACCGCCCATAGTCATATGACGTCCACAGATGGGATCTCCCATCCTGGGTGGGCGTCATATGACGTCCTGGGCTTTGTGGGGGGATATCTGAATGATGCCTGCGCCTAGAGGCATCATTCAGATATCATTCTCTTCTGCCGGCGATTCTGTGCACAATAAGAATGATCATAGCGGCAGTTCCGCCGCTTGATTGTTCTTATAGGCGGCGGGAGAGGACATCCCCCCCTCCCACCGCCATCCGGTGCTTCTCCGGGCTCTCCCGTGCCATCGGAGGCCCGGAGAATGAATTGTCCGGCACTGAAGGTGAAGCATAGAGATGATTGGTGACCAGATGGTCACCAGTCATCTCTATGACCGTTCTCAGAAGTAAACAAAGCCGCGATTGCGGCTAGTAAGCATGAGATCGGTGAATTTTTTTTTCACAATCTCATGCCTTCCAACCTGGAGGAGAGATGTGGGGTCTTATTGACCCCGCATCTCTCCATAGAGAGGACCTGTCACACACATTCCTATTACAAGGGATGTTTACATTCCTTGTAATAGGATAAAAGTGATCAAAAAAAAATAAATGTAAAAAAAGTGTAAAAAAAAAAAAAATTACGTAAAATAAAAAAATAAATAATATATATATTTTTTTAAACGCCCCTGTCCCCGGTAGCTTGCGATTAGAAGTCGACGCAAACATAAGTCCCGCCCACATATGTAAACGCCGTTCAAACCACATATGTGAGGTTTCACCGCATGCGTTAGAGCGCGTGCAACAATTCTAGCACTAGACCTCCTCTGTAACTCTAAACTGGTAAACTGTAAAAAAAATCAAAGCGTCGCCTATGGAGATTTTTAAGTACCGAAGTTTGGCACCATTCGATGAGTGTGCGCAATTTTAAAGAGTGACATGTTAGGTATCTATTTACTCGGCGTAACATCATCTTTCATATTTTACAAAAAAATTGGGCCAACTTTACTGTTTTGTTACTTTTTAATTCATGAAACCATTTTTTTCCCCAAAAAAGGCGTTTGAAAAATTATTGCGCAAATACCGTGCAAGAAAAAAAGTTGCAATGACCGTCATTTTATTTCCTAGGGTGTCTGCTAAAAAAAAACATATATAATGTTTGGGGGTTCTGAGTAATTTTCTAGCAAAAGAATCATGATTTGTAGGAGAGAAGTGCCAGAATAGACCCGGTATTGAGGTGGTATAAAAAGCCCTCTATTGAAGTGGTTAAGAACTGGGGTATGTAAACTTTTGATCAGGGTCATTTGGGTAGTTTCTGTTGTGATTATGATTTAAAAAGTGTGTAGCGACCTCACCCCTCTCACCCCTTCTCATTCTCGGCTTGTTGGTCTTGTCTAGGGGTTTAGTACTGGGGGGAGGGATACGATACACCACGGCCCATGTCCTCCAGAGAGACTCGAGGTGAAAGCCAGAACTATCGGGTTTTGTGTGTGTGTCCTAGAGTCAAATCCTTTCTTTGAAATGACTCCCTTTGCTCCTAGTAACCAGAGTTCCACACACTGAAAAGGTCCAACTCCTATTTATTCTCTTCCAGCAATAAATAGTCATACAGCACAGACAGGTTGAGACCCAGAGAACACTTCAGTATTTGTGGGGAGTAGGTCAAGGCACAATTCTCTAAGTAGAGCTAACCACTGTGGTGTCACCAATGGTTATGATGTATAGTCACTGCCACCGACTATATAGAACAAGAGCATGAATTACCTTCACTATCACAGCCCCTGTCAGAGGGAAGACATCCGTCCAAGAGAGTTACCGGAGGCCTCTCCGTCACCAGCAAATGCTGCGCCAGACTTTCCGGAGAAGTTCCGCTCACCGGCCTCCTCAATCTCAGACACGGGTACCCAAGGCGTTAGGGCCCCCTCGGATTCCTCCACCCTCGCGGAACTCAGTCGAAGGTACTGAGCCCCAGGCATCCGCCATAGTACCTCACCCCAGGCTAAAGGTGCCTGGGATGGACTCCATCTCCCGCTCCGGCCAGGTCAAGGGCACCTGGGCCCGGAACTCCGGAACGCCAGCACCCAGGCTGAAGGTGCCTGGGTGCGGCTGCATCCTCCAACTCTGAAAAACCCCAAGGTCAGGGCGTCCGCCCCTTTTATCTCCTCTCCCTTTGCGTCACAGCAGGTTCCCCGCCCCGCTGTACCAGCGCCAGGAAAGGACAAAAAGGGATGCAGTCTTGCGGTGAGTGTTCAGCTCCGGCCCAGGGCGACAGCGCTACCTGCAGGCCGCAGGGAACCTCACACCACCAGAGTCCTCCAAGAACCACAAAAAGGTCTCAGATTCCCTAACAATCAGTGCATCTGGGTTACACTACCACCCAGATGCCTCCCATAAATTCAATTACCCGCTACAAGTGTAAACACAGTTGATTGATAATAAATGGCTTCAGCCAAACACTAACCATGAGTGAAAGAAAATTTTTGTGTTATCCATATTCTCTGAAAAATGGCCAAGAAATCAGAAATTCTGCCAGGGTATGTAAACCTATGACCACAACTGTATGTACCTTAGAGGATAGAATGAGAATGACAGTTGAGAAAGAGGAAGCTGAAGGAACACTAACAAAGGAGCAGAGGGACAGCTGAATAAAATTGGAAGAAAAGTATGGCTGAGAAGGGGGAAGATGATAAGCAGCTCAGAAGAAAGGTGGAAAAGGACAGTTGAGAGGGAAGAAGCTGAACGATAGTTGGGAAGGGTGGAGGGGAAGGACAGTTGAGTGGTAAAAACAGACATTTGAGATGGAATGAGCAGAAGGAAAGCTCTGAAAGAAGAAGGAAAAGGACAGCTGAAGGAAAACTGAGAACGGAAGGGGGGCAAGACATGTGAGAGCAAATATCTAATAAGGAGATGGAGGGAAGAGAACAGCAGTTAAGAAGGAAAAACACAGTGGCTAAGTGGTTAGCATGTCTGCTTGGCAACACTAGGGTTGTCGTTGGTTCAAATCCCAACCATGGTACTACCTGCTTGGAGTTTTGCATGTTCTCCCTGTGCCTGCATGGATTTCTTCCCACACTCCAAAGACATGCTGGTAGGTTGGAGTCCCTTTCACACGGGTGGACGATCGAGTCCGCCTGTCAGTTTTTTTAGGTGGACCCATTCGGACCATCAGTTGCCCTCTATGGAGCGGCATGTGTCAACAGACATGTGTCCTTTGACACCTGCCAACATCTGATATGTTCCTATCTGCTAAAATCAGACAGATAGGGATCCATCTAGTGTAAATGGACAGGCGGTCCGTTTACATCCGATCTCTCATAGAGGACAGTGGGCTGTGTCTGTGTCCACTCTGCATAAGCGGAGTGGATCCGGACAAGCCATACGCCTGCTCAGTGGGGATCAGGGGACAGATTCCCAGCTGAGCAGGTGGACTCCTAACAGAGGCCGCTCTGTGTGAAAGGGGCCTGAATGTCTCCTGCCTAAATTGCCCCTGGTATGTGTATAAATGTGAGTTAGGAACTTTAGATTGTAAGCGCCTTGAGGGCAGGGACTGATCTGAATGTACAATATACAGTGCCTTGAAAAAATATTCATACCCCTTGAAATTTTCCACATTTTGTCATGTTACAACCAAAAATGTAAATGTATTTTATTGGGATTTTATGTGATAGACCAACACAAAGTGGCACATTATTATGAAGTGGAAGGAAAATGATAAATGGTTTTTAAAGTTCTTTACAAATAATAGGATTTTTATAACAGCTTACCTGTAAAATCCTTTTCTTGGAGTACATCACGGGACACAGAGCGGCATAGTCATTACTATGTGGGTTATATAGTTTACCTTCAGGTGCTGGCACTGGCAACTTCCAAACCGGAAGTACCCTCCCCTATATAAGCCCCTCCCATCCGGGAGCACCTCAGTTTTGTAGCAAAGCAATAAGTGTCCCCAAAAGAGGGGTGGGAGCTATGTGTCCCGTGATGTACTCCAAGAAAAGGATTTTACAGGTAAGCTGTTATAAAAATCCTATTTTCTTTCTCGTACATCACGGGACACAGAGCGGCATAGTCATTACTATGTGGGACGTCCCAAAGCAATGCCCAATGAGGGGGGGGATACACCATACATAAGCTGAGCGCTATCAGACATGAGGATCTTTTGCGGCCTGCAACACACTGCGCCCAAAGGCGACATCCTCCTGACTTCTAACGTCCACCTGGTAGAACCTAGTAAACGTGTGTACTGAAGACCATGTTGCGGCCTTACAGATTTGAGCCAGGGAGGCCTGGTGATGCACTGCCCATGAAGTTCCAACTGCTCTCGTGGAGTGCGCCCTAACTTTGAACGGAGGCGGTCTCCTTCTCAAGCCATAGGCTTGCATAATGACCTGTCGAATCCACTTGGCTAAAGTAGATTTTGACGCTGCCTGACCCTTTCTGGGGCCTTCCGGCAGAATAAACAAAGTATCCGTTCTGCGAATCTGAGCAGTGGCTTTTAGATAAGCTTTAACTGCTCTTACTACATCCAAAGAATGTAATAACTTTTCCTCTACCGAACTAGGTTTGGGGAAAAAGGAAGGAAGAACCACATCTTGGTTCAAATGAAACCTCGATACCACCTTAGGAAGAAAGGCTGGATGAGGACGTAGCACTACTCTGTCCTTATGGATAACCAGATATGGCTCTTTACAGGACATAGCGGCTAATTCCGACACTCTTTTAGCCGAACAAATGGCTACTAGAAAAATCAAATTCCTGGTGAGAAGGACCAAGGAAATGTGCTGTAATGGTTCAAATGGTTGCTTCTGTAGAACCGACAGAACCAGGTTTAAGTCCCATGGACATATGGGAATATTAACCGGAGGGCTAATACGCATCACTCCTTGTATAAAGGCTTTGACTAGTGAATGCGAAGCCAAGGGCCTTTGAAAAAATATTGACAAGGCCGAAATCTGACCCTTGATAGTACTCAAGGCAAGCTTCCTATCTACAGCCCACTGTAGGAAGTCCAGAATCCTACCTATTACGTACTTACGTGGATGCCATTTCTTGGCCTCACACCAGGCGATGTACGCCTTCCAGATTCTATAGTAGATCTGCCTGGATACCGGCTTCCTGGCATTGATCATGGTAGATACCACAGGATTAGAGAGACCTCTCTTTTTTAGAATGTGGGCTTCAATAGCCAGGCCGTCAAACCTAGGGCTGGTAAGGAAGGGTGGTATATCGGTCCTTGCGAAAGCAGGTCCGGACGATGTGGGAGGGTCCAAGGACTCCCCACAGACATTTTTACAATCTCCGCGTACCATGCTCTTCGGGGCCACGCTGGAGCCACCAGAATCACTGGTTTCTTTTCTACCCTGATTCTGCGGAGTAATCGAGGTAACAATTGTGGCGGTGGAAATGCATATATCAGCTTGAACTGATCCCAAGGGAACACTAGGGCATCCGAGCCGCAAGCTAGGGGATCCCTTGTCCGAGAGACAAACCTGTCCACCTTTGCGTTGAATCTGGATGCTAGCAGATCTACATCCGGTGTTCCCCACCGCTGACATATTGTCCGGAAAACCTCGGGGTGAAGGGACCATTCCCCTGGGCATAATTGTTGGCGACTTAGAAAGTCCGCCTTCCAATTCTCCACTCCTGGAATGAATACTGCGGATATGGCTGGGACATATCTTTCTGCCCATTTCAGGATGCAATTCACTTCCCTCTGGGCTGCACGACTCCTGGTGCCACCCTGATGATTGATATATGCCACTGCCGTGGCATTGTCTGATTGAATTCTGACAGGGGCCCCTTGGAGTTTGGATGTCCATGCTACTAGGGCATACCGGGCTGCTCGTATCTCTAAGAGATTGATGGGCAGGGCCTTTTCTGCATCCGACCACCTGCCCTGGAGAGACCATTGCTCCAGTACTGCTCCCCAGCCTATAAGGCTGGCATCTGTAGTGACCACCTTCCAAGAAATCGGACTGAAGGATTTCCCTTTTTCCAGATTCTGGGGAACCAACCACCAACGGAGGCTCTTGCGCACGGAAGGGGACAAGGACATTGGTAAGTCTAGGGCCTGAACTTTTTTGTTCCAGGCTGACAGTATGGCCCTTTGCAAATTCCTTGAATGGAATTGACCGTAGGGTACTGCTTCGAATGATGCCACCATTTTTCCCAGCAGCCTCATGCACAGGCGTATGGATGGCTGTCTTTTTGTACCCACTAGGTGGATCAAATCTCTCAAAGATGACACCTTTTCTTGAGGCAAGAAAATTTTTCTCTGGTCTGAATCCAGCCTTAGCCCCAAGTATTCCAGACTTTTGACTGGTTTTAGGGCTGACTTGTCTCGGTTGATAATCCAACCGTGAGATTCCAGATACTCGATTGTCTCGTGAACAACCACTTCTAGTTTTTCCACTGAGTGGTCTATCAGCAACAAGTCGTCTAGATATGCCATTATCGTTACACCTCGTGTTCTTAGATTGGCCAATAATGGGGCCAGAATTTTTGTGAACACTCGTGGTGCTGTGGCCAGACCGAAGGGTAAGGCTCTGAACTGAAAATGGTGCCCTTCTACTGCAAAGCGTAGAAATTTTTGGTGGACTGGAAAGATGGGAATGTGCAAATAAGCATCTTTGATGTCGATCGAGGCTAACCATTCCTCCCCTTGTAGGGCAGTGGCCACCGATCGGATCGACTCCATCCGGAAAGTCCTGATATGTAGGAATTTGTTTAGCCCTTTTAGATTTAATATGGGCCTCACGTCCCCGTTTGGCTTCGGGACTGTAAAGAGGTTTGAGTAAAACCCGATCCCCCATTCTTCCAGGGGAACCTCCATAATTACTCCTTGGAGCAATAGTTCTAGTGCCAACAGGAGGGATCCTCTCTTCCGGGGATCCCTTGGCACGTTTGACCTTATAAAATGGGAAGGAGGGGAGTCTTTTACCTCCAATTTGTATCCCAGACTTACTGCGGAGAGCACCCATCTGTCTCTGATCGTGTCCCGCCAGGTCTCTGCGAACAACTGAAGTCTTCCCCCCACCCGATTGAGTGGGGGCAACCCTTCATGCATTTGACTTTGGGGGAGGTTTTGTACCTCTCCTGACCCAGGGTTTCTTGTTACCCTGCGATTGTCCCTGATTTTTACCCCCCGGGATTTGACCGAGGAGGCCGTCGGAACTGTTTCACAGCCGATGTCCTAGGGACTGGAGAAGCAGGCCTCTTAAAAGAGGGACCTCTAACTCTGTTTTTAACCGGCAAGAGTGTACTTTTACCGCTGGAAATTTTCTGGATATATTTGTCCAGGTCTTCCCCGAATAAGCGTTCACCATGAAATGGGAAGCTGACCAGCAATTTTTTACAGGGATCTTCAGCAGACCAGTTTTTGAGCCATAGAAGCCTGCGCATATGTACTACAGACAGCGTAAGGCGGGAGGCCTGATGGATTGAATCTTTTATAGCGTCAACCGCAAAGCATAAGGCTCTAGGTAGATCAGCTAGGGCAAGAGCCTGCTGATCTGGCAAGTCCCTTAAGACCTGTTTCAACTGATCCTTCACTGCTTGGCAGACCCCAATAGCTGCCACTGCTGGTTGTGTCACCAAGCCTGCTGTAGAGAAAGCAGATTTTAATAAGGACTCCAATTTTTTATCTATTGGGTCCTTGAACATTTGGACATTATCTACTGGACATGTCAGTGATTTATTCACACAAGAGATGGCTGCGTTCACTGTAGGGACCCTCCATTTTTTGATGAACTTATCCTCCATGGGATAGACCACCGGAAATCTCTTGGGGGGAGTAAATATTTTATCAGGATGTTCCCAATCCTGGTAAATGAGCCCTTCCAGTAAAGGATGGATTGGAAAGGAACAAACAGTCTGGGGAGCTTTTAGCGACCCCAACGAGGAGACAGAAGTGGATGATGGCTCCGCAAGGGGCATTTTAAATGCTGATCGGACCATGTTAGTCAGGGACTGAACCCATAATCTTTCAGCATGTGATGCTGAGAATGGCTCTTCCACTGTTGATTCCTCTACAACAGAATCAACCTCATCCTGATCCCCTTCAGGTAGGTCGATCCCTGTATGGGACTGTTGCTCTGCTAACAGGTACTCTGAGGGAGGAGACGGAGATCGGGCGCGCTTTCCCTCTGACAGGGAAGCAGCGATCAATGTTGTCAATCTCTCTTCCAGTCCTCCCAGAGCTGAGGAAAAAACCTCCTCTGTTATATACACAGGAGCAGGTGAACTGAGGACAGCCACAGTGCCAGGTACTCCTGAGGGTGCTCTACGGTCACTAACCTCTGATTTTTCAGGGGAGATTGGTGCAGCCGAAGCATGCCCAAGATCCTCAGAGCCCGATGGAGACCCCCTATGCTTCCTGGGATTCTTAGTCCCGGAGACTTTAGACGGCATATTCCTAAGCCCAAAGCTGAGGTATTCCAGCCGAAATACACCACTTACTGACAATAGTCTAGCACAATTGCTGCTATATAAACAGTTGGTGTCTACTAATGTGCCTTTCTATGGGGATGCCTGCATCAACCGCCTGCTGTATGCCTTTCTAAATGTTGCCAGCTCTGTTTCTGCCTTTCATAACCAGCTGACAACACCTAATTGTGCTTTTTATCATGCTGGGACGCCCGCACATGCACAGAAGCGCTGCGGCGCGCACAGAGCGTCATCCACCAAGCTCCGCCCCTTTTTCCAGCTCACCTCTATAAATAGAGGCGCGTGCACGCGCACGGGCACGTGCGCCTTCGGCGCTCTTTTTTGAAAGGAACTAGGGACAGAAGCCAGGGCCCTGTTTGCCACAGGGCCAGGGGATGGACGAGCATTGCAACATGGCAGAGGAAACAGTTTCCCATCCAGAGAACTCACCATCTGTCTGGATTTTGACTTGGAAAGAAAAAATCCACATGACAAGAAAACAACGTTCCACAGCGGCCTCTAGTGGTTTAACACAGGTACCGCGGTTTAACCATTTTTTTTTTTTCTTGACCACTCTTAAAATTATTACATTTTTTAGCAGTTACAGGCATGCACAGATATTTAGCGGGAATACCGTTAGGTAACAGGCAGAAAGACATATTAGGCTTGGGGGTCCCCTCAATAGAACCAAGTTCCTGAGGAGCCCCCACTTACCTTTTCCCCGCCGCAGGACTCTGTTTGGTCCACAGAAGCCCAAACTTCACCTCTCACGGCAGGCATTGTAATTAAACCTTCAGGGACCGGGTTCCCAAGGATTCCACTCCCCTGGACCTGTATAGCACCCTGCACAGAAAACATCTTGGTCGTGGGTATGACCAGAGCTCTGGATCCCAGGGTCCAGCCCTCCTAAGAGAAGCATTATAGGCAAAACCTTGCTCTTCTCTGCAAGGCCCGGGTACCGACCGTTTAGCTATGAAGCTTTTTTGGTCGGATCCGGAATAGCTTACTGAGGCCCAAAAGAACCTGTACGCAAGCTCAGTGAAAAACACATGTTACTTCTTGGCCAACACCTTAGACACTGGCAAAAAACTGAGGTGCTCCCGGATGGGAGGGGCTTATATAGGGGAGGGTACTTCCGGTTTGGAAGTTGCCAGTGCCAGCACCTGAAGGTAAACTATATAACCCACATAGTAATGACTATGCCGCTCTGTGTCCCGTGATGTACGAGAAAGAAAAATATGTGAAAAGTGTGACGTGCATTTGTATTCAGCCCTCTTTAGTCTGATACCCCTAACTAAAATCTAGTGGAACCAATTGCCTTCAGGAGTCACCTAATTAGTTAATAGAGTAGACCTGTGTTATTTAATCTCAGTATAAATACAGCTGTTTTGTGAAGCCCTCCAGAAGTTTGTTCGAGATCCTTAGTGAACAAACAGCATCATGAAGGCCAAGGAACACACCAGACAGTTTAGGGATAAAGTTGTGCAGAAGTTTAAAGCAGGGTTAAGTTATATAAAAATTTCTCAAGCTTTGAACATCTCACAGAACCTGTTCAATCCGTCACCTGTAAATAGAAAGAGTATGGCACAACTGCAAACCTACCAAGACATGACCATCCACCCAAACTGACAGGCCGGACAAGGAGAGCAGTAATCAGAGAAGCAGCCAAGAGGCCCATGGTAACTCTGGAGAAGCTTCAGAGATCCACAGCTCAGGTGGGGGAATCTATCCACAGGATAAGTATTGGTCGTACACTCCACAAATCTGTCCTTTATGGAAGAGTGACAAAAAGAAAGCCATTGGTGAAAGAAAGCCATAAGAAGACACGTTTGCACTTTGCGAGAAGGCATGTGGGGGACACGGCAAACATGTGGAAGAAGGTGCTCTGGTCAGATGATACCAAAATTGAACTTTTTGGCCTAAAAGCAAAACGCTATGTATGGCAGAAAAGTAACACTGCACATCACCCTGAACACACCCTCCCACCGTGAAACATGATGGTGGCAGCATCATGTTATGGGGATGCTTTTCTTCAGCAGGGACAGGGAAGCTGGTTGGAGTTAATGTGAAGAGGGATGGGGCCAAATACAGGGCAATCTTAGAAGAAAGCCTGTTATGCCGCGTACACACGGTCAGAATTTCAGACAACAAATGTTTGATGTGAGCTTGTTGTCGGAAAATCCGACCGTGTGTATGCTCCATCGGATTTGGTTCTAAAATTTTCCGACAACAAAAGTTGTCGGAATTTCCGACTGTGTGTACACAATTCAACGCACAAAAATTCTATGCATGCTCAGAATCAATTTGACGCATACTCGGAATCATTGCACTTCATTTTTCTTGGCTCGTCGTAGTGTTGTACGTCACCGCATTCTTGACGTTCGCAATCTCCGACAACATTTGTGTGACCGTGTGTATGCAAGACAAGTTTGAGCGAACATCTGTCTGAAAAAATCAGCGGTTTTGTTGTCGGAATGTCCAATTGTGTGTACGCGGCATAAGAGTCTGCAAAAGACTTAAAACTGGGGCAGAGGTTCACTTTCCTGCAGGACAATGACCCTAAACATACAGCTAGGGCTACAATGGAATGGTTTAGATCACAGGTGTCAAACACAAGGCCCGCCGAGAGCTCCAGCCCTCTTCTAGTCTTCCTCCAGACCGTTACTTTCTGCTTTCAAGCAATGCATCCAGCTTCTTCCCAGCAGCAGCATGAGGAAAAGGGGGTGCACTGTGATGTAAGGGAGAGTGGGGGACTCAACTTCTGATGGTGGGGCGGCTCTTGACGACATTATATATATGGGGAGGGGATGCGCTGGACATCTAATCTTACAGATACAACCGGCCCTTTCGAGGGCAATCATAATGCTGATGCAGCCCATGATGAAATGGAGTTTGACACCCCTGGTTTAGATCAAAGCATATTCATATATTAGAATGGCCCAGTAAAAGTCCAGACCTAAATCCAAATGAGAATCTGTGGCAAGACTTGAAAATTGCTTTTCATAGATGTTCTCCATCCAATCTGACAGAGCTTGAGCTATTTTGCAAAGAAGAATGGGCATAAATGTTACTCTGCTGGTAGAGACATACCCAAAAAGACTTGTAGCTTCAGAGCCGGTTCACACAGGGGAGACTCCGGACAGACTTCAGGTCGCCCCGAGTTGCCCCAAGTCGCGCTATTTTTAAAACTAATTGAAGTGAATGGAGATGTTTTAATGTACACGACTGCAGTCGCTCAGACTTTAAAAAAGGTTCCTGTACTACTTCAATCCGACTTCTAGGCAACCTGTAGGCAACTTGTACCCATTGATTTCAATGGAAGTCGCTTAGAAGTCTGATCACTTGATCACTGTTCATTTTGAAGGCAACTTTACAGGAAGCAGAAAGGAATTTACCCAGAAGCCACAAGGAATTTACTTCAAGTCGTGTTGTTAATGACCACAAGTCGCGCTGAAGTCTCCTGAAGTCTCCTCCAAGTCTCGCTGTGATTCATGCTCAAGTCGTGTCTGAAGTTGCTTCTGGAAGTCGTGTTGAAGTCGTGTTGCCCCTGTGTGAACCGGCTCTTAAGTGCAGCAAACTTTGGTTCTACAAATTATTAACCATTTATCATTTTCCTTCCACTTCACAATTATGTGCCACTTTGTGTTGGTCTATCACATAAAATCCCAATAAAATACATTTATGTTTTGGTTGTAACATGACAAAATTTCAAGGGGTATGAATATTTTTTCAAGTCACTGTATATGAGAAGTGCTGTGTAAATTGTCCACACTATATAAATACCTGTAATAAATAATAATATTAATAGCAGCTGAAAATGTGATATGGTGGGGACATGTGAGATGGATAAGCTACAAATGATTGATGCTTGGTGGTGGAATGATGAGCACATTTGAGGAGGAAAAGTGAAAACTGATCTATGTTTGGCAGAGAACTGTGAAAGATATAGAAGAGGGCTACGGGAGTTTAAAGACTGGGAAAACATGGACTGGGGAAGATGAGAGGAGGATGCTGAGCTATAACCTAAAATTGACACCCTATATTTTTATTATTTTTTCTCACTTGCAGGAAATGGCCAGCTCAAAGACTTTCTGCTTCCAGCCTGAAGTGCAGAGGATCTGTGGAAGTTAGTTTATATTTTCATATTTTTCGTATTATATCCAGTTGTAGAAAAATAAAATCCAGCAGGCAATTTAAATTATTTTGTTCTCAAAATGCATAATACTTTCATGCTTTCCCTCACTTTCTCTTATTTTATTATGGGGCACCATTAGGACTATGTGATTAGCACTTTTGCTTTCTATGGATGCAAGTATGCAACAGATTTTTACCATCAAGTGACTTTTTTACAATGATGAACCCCAATGGCCTGCAAAGTATTTTGTAGTGTGGGTTTCTTTTACCTGAAGATGATGAGTAAAGCAATGTGTCTCACTGTCTCAAAATTCACCGGGTAAAATAAGTATTGAACACGTCACCATTTTTCTAGGTAAATATATTTCTAAAATTGCTATTGACGTGAACATTTAACCACATGTCGGTACTATCCATGCAATCCATACATACAAAAATAAAATAAAAAATAAGTTCAGAAATTAAGGTATGTGTAATAAAATGGAATGACACAAGGAAAAAGTATTGAACACGCTAACTGAAATGTATTTAATACTTTGTACAAAATCCTTTGTTGGTAAATGACAACTTCAAGATGCCTCCTGTATGGAGAAACTAGTCGCATGCATTGCTCAGGTGTGATTTTAGCCCATTCTTTCACACAAACAGTCCTCAAATCCTGAAGGTTCTGTGGGCCTACTCTATGAACTCTGATCTTTATGCCGCGTACACACGGTCGGAATTTCCGATGGAAAAAGTCCGATGGGAGCTTTTGGTCGGATATTCCGACAGACTTAGATAGAAAGCAGGTTCTCTATTTTTCCGTCGGAAATTCCGACCGAGGTTTTTCCGGTGGCAAGTCCGGCCGTGTGTATGCGGCATTAGTTCTTTCCATAGATTTTCTATTGGATTAAAGTCAGGTGATTGGCTGGGCCATTCTAGCAGCTTTATTTTATTTCTTTGAAACCAATTGAGAGTTTCCTTGGCTTTGTGTTTGGGATCATTGTCTTGCTAAAATGTCCACCCTCGTTTCATCTTCATCATCCTGGTAGATGGCGGCAGATTTTTATCAAGAATGTCTTGGTACATTTTTCCATTCATCCTTCCTTTAATGAAAAACAGCCCCACACCATGATGTTCCCACCTCCAAACTTCATTGTTGGTATACGGGTGTTTTTGGGGTGATGTGCAGTGCCATTTGACCTGCAAACATGGTGTGTATTATGGCATCCAAAGAGTTAAATTTTGGTCTCATCTGACCAGACTATATTCTCCCAGTATTTCACAAGCTTGTCTAAATGTTGTGCAGCAAACTTTAAACAAGCTTCAACATGCTTTTTCTTCAGCAATGGAGTCTTGTGTGGTGAGCGTGCATACAAGCCATGGTGGCTGAGTGCAATACTTATTGTTTCTTTGAAACATTTGTACCTACTAATTCCAGGTCTGAAGCTCTCCACAAGTGGTCCTTGGCTCTTGGACAACACTTCTGATAATTCTTTTCACTCCTCTGCCAGAAAGCTTGCGAGGAGCACCCGGTCATGGCTGGTTTATGGTGAAAATATGTTATTTCCACTTCCGTATTAAGGCCACAACAGTGTTCACTGGAACATTCAGAAGTTTAGAAATCCTTCTGTAACCAATGCCATGAGTATGTTTTGCAACAATAAGGTTGCAAAGGTCTTGAGAGAGCTCTTTGCTTTTACCCATCATAAGAAGTTTCTTGTGTGACCCCTTGGTAATGGGACACCTTTTTATAGGCCATCAGTTGGGACTGAAGCAGCTGATATTAATTTGCACTGACAAGGGGCAGGATTGCTTTCTAATTACTTATAGATTTCAGCTTTCCATGCCTTTTTGCACCTCCCTTTCTTCATGTGTTCAATACTTTTTCCATGTGTCATTCCATTTTATTACACATAACTTCGTTTCTGAACTTATTTGTTTTGGTTTCTTTGTATGTATGGATTGCATGGGTTGTTACTGACATGTGGTAAAATTTCATGTCAATAGCATCTTTAGAAATATATTTACCTAGAAAAATGTTGATGTATTCAATACTTATTTTTCTGTATGTACTGTGAAAGCAAAAGGACTGTAAACATTTTAGGATGTCTTCATGCAAGGCCTCATGCGCATGAAGCTTAAAATACGCCCCTTATTATTAAAATGCTTAAAATTATTATTTTGGCAAGTAGAATGCATTTACGTTCGAACGCCATGCACACATAATGCATATACTTATTGTAACATTAGAGGCATTTTTCTGCCAAATTCTAGCATTAAAAAATGCTGCTTATTTCCATAAGCCTGTGCTTATGGAGCCTAAATGTAATGAATTACACAGCTTTTAAATCTTTGACCAAATGAAGGGCTGTGCTACTGGTGTCAATTATTTTGTTCAACAAGAGCAAGTTTTAGGATAAGTTGCTGGCAATTTTATATATTTACAGGATTTGTTTATTCCTAGAAATTAAAATGAAAAAAGACTTACAAACTTTTCAGTTTAAAAATGAGTTGTACCCATATTTTATTTTCTAGACCGAAACATTTCTGGCCATATCACCTGGCTACAGTATGAAGAGAACCAAGGACCATATTGAAGTGACATTAGATGAAGAGTTTTTTGGGGGTGCTTTGCCAAATGTAAAATTGCTAGCCACACCTAGGTAACTAAAATTGTAGAGAGCTATAATTTATAAAGACTTTTTTTAGAAGTTGTGCAATATATTAGGGGTCCATGCACATTGACTTAAAAAAAATGCTGCTTCTACAGGAGAATTTGTATTTTGTTAAATGTTACCCTGTGTGTCCATGCAAATTCGAGGAGTTGTAAAGGCAGAAGGTTTTTTATCTTAATGCATTCTATGAATTGAGATAAAAAACCTTTTGTGTGTAGAAGCCACCCCAGCACCCCTCTAATTACTTACCTGAGCCCCATCTCTCTCCAGCGATGTCCACGAATGTCTAAGCCAGGCATGTCCAAAGTCCGGCCCGCGAGCCAATCGCGGCCCGCGTTCCAGTTTGAACGGCCCGCCTGGTTATTTGGACATATATATTTTTTGTGGCCCCGATGATCTCCCAGTGCCGGGGCCACAAAAGATGTATATTCCTTGGAGAGGACGGCAAAGAGGCGGGACGAGCGCCGCCGCCATACACACACAAGAGAATTTCCTGTTTACGGACGGCCTTTGTAATAGGAAGTCCTGTCTCCGGTGCTGCCATTGGACGACTGTTCTGTCCATCAAAGGAGGCAGGACTTTCTATTAAGGAGGCCGCCGTGTAAACAGAAGATTCTCTTGTAGGTAATCTTTGGCGCTCGTTAGTGCATTCCTGGCAATGGTGAGTGCATTCCTGGCAATGGTGAGTGCATTCCTGGCAATGGTGCTGCATTCCTGGCAATGGTGCCTGCACACCTGGCAATGGTGCGTGCATTCCTGGCAATGGTGCGTGCATTCCTGGCAATGGTGCTGCATTCCTGGCAATGGTGCTGCATTCCTGGCAATGGTGAGTGCATTTCTGGCAATGGTGCTGCATTCCTGGCAATGGTGCTGCATTCCTTCCAATGGTGAGTGCATTCCTGGCAATGGTGCGTGCATTCCTGGCAATGGTGAGTGCATTCCTGGTAATGGTGAGTGCATTCCTGGCAATGGTGAGTGCATTCCTGGCAATGGTGAGTGCATTCCTGGCAATGGTGAGTGCATTCCTGGCAATGGTACGTGCATTCCTGGCAATGGTGCTGAATTCCTTGCAATGGTGAGTGCATTCCTTGCAATGGTGAGTGCATTCCTGGCAATGGTGCATGCATTCCTGGCAATGGTGCGTGCATTCCTGGCAATGGTGAGTGCATTCCTGGCAATGGTGCTGCATTCCTGGCAATGGTGCTGCATTCCTGGCAATGGTGCTGCATTCCTGGCAATGATGTGTACATTCCTGGCAATGGTGAGTGCATTCCTGGCAATGGTGAGTGCATTCCTGGCAATGGTGAGTGCATTCCTGGCAATGGTGAGTGCATTCCTGGCAATGGTGAGTACATTCCTGGCAATGGTGAGTACATTCCTGGCAATGGTGCATGCATTCCTGGCAATGGTGCTGCATTCCTTCCAATGGTGAGTGCATTCCTGGCAATGGTGCTGCATTCCTGGCACATCGAATTTCTACAGGCTCACTTGAGATAGGAAAACAGTCCAGCAGCTATCTTTCTGTATTTTATTAGGGGTTATTAAACTTGGATGGGGATGGGATGTTTCCTCCAGAACGTCACTTGCTTGCAGAACTTAAACACAGATCCAGCTGGCACACTATTAGTAAATTTGACAAAAGGCAACAGTCAGATACAGCAAAGGCCCTTAACAGGCAGGGACCGTGGGCCACTTTGGTTGTGTAGCAAAAGTCAGTATCCAACTTCCATCCTTGTGGCTACTGATCCCAGCACCGCCTCTTCAAGCACTGCCTGGCTGCAGCTGCCTCTCTCACTAGCCCACCTAGCTATTTTCCACAGTCCCGCCAGACTGCTACATTCCTGGCAATGGTGAGTGCATTCCTGGCAATGGTGAGTGGTGAGTGCATTCCTGGCAATGGTGCGTGCATTCCTGGCAATGGTGCTGCATTCCTGGCAATGGTGCTGCATTCCTGGCAACGATGTGTGCATTCCTGGCAATGGTGAGTGCATTCCTGGCAATAGTGCTGCATTCCTTACAATGGTGAGTGCATTCCTTGCAATGGTGAGTGCATTCCTGGCAATGGTGCATGCATTCCTGGCAATGGTGCTGCATTCCTGGCAATGGTGAGTGCATTCCTGGCAATGCTGCGTGCATTCCTGGCAATGGTGAGTGCATTCCTGGCAATGGTGCTGCATTCCTTGCAATGGTGAGTGCATTCCTGGCAATGGTGCATGCATTCCTGGCAATGGTGCTGCATTCCTTCCAATGGTGAGTGCATTCCTGGCAATGGTGAGTGCATTCCTGGCAATGGTTCTGCATTCCTGGCAATGATGTGTGCATTCCAGGCAATGGTGAGTGCATTCCTGGCAATGGTGCTGCATTCCTTGCAATGGTGAGTGCATTCCTGGCAATGGTGCATGCATTCCTGGCAATGGTGCTGCATTCCTGGCAATGGTAAGTGCATTCCTGGCAATGGTGAGTGCATTCCTGGCAATGGTGCATGCATTCCTGGCAATGGTGCATGCATTCCTGGCAATGGTGCTGCGTTCCTTCCAATGGTGAGTGCATTCCTGGCAATGGTGCTGCATTCCTGGCAATGGTGCTGCATTCCTGGCAATGGTGCGTGCATTCCTGGCAATGGTGCTGCATTCCTGGCAATGCTGTGTGCATTCCTGGCAATGGTACGTGCATTCCTGGCAATGGTGAGTGCATTCCTTTTGAGTGCATTCAATTGCATTATGTGTAGATTTAACCTGAGATTAGCTATACAAAAAAGGTTTAACAAGTGTAGACACATGTCTGTATATTGTAATTCTTTTGAGCACCAGTGGACGTAGCGCATTGTTACCTCCAGTAAGCCTTCTAATTAAAGCTGGCCGTAAACAGATTCTGCTGAATTGGCACATGCAGCCACTGTTTGATAGGGTAATTGAATACAATAGCCAACAGTGGAGATTCCTCCATCCCCAGTTTAGCGTGCATAGAGGAAGCAACTGATTCTTTCTTTTGTAGCCCATGGGCTACATGAAAGAAGGTTGATTCATTTATGGCTAGTTTAAAACCGTTTAAGGCTCAAAAAAATTTGCGGGAATGCTCCTTTTGTTCTATTTTGAGTGTTCCATTGTGCATTAAATCAACCCTGAAATCATATAGTTTAATAAGAAAATGGATAAAGGGCTTTCCAAAAAGAGCATTTAATTAGTTCATACTCTAGCATAGACAAAACTCTATTTATGTTGGCGCTTTTTTGCAAATACAGAAACAATGTTTTTTTTGTTTTGTTTTTGACTTTCTTCTTTTAGACCACTAGTAGACAATAATATGTAAGTATCACCTACAAGGAGGCATGCCAAAGAATGACCAAAGTGTGAGCCCTTTACTGCTAGACATGAAGCATGATTTTGCACTCTGCTCACTTTCAGCTAATGCAGAATCTTTTTCTAATCAAAGATGATTTTCCAGGCTTTAAATAACTGAGTTTGTGCTAAAACAGAAGTGTCCCTTTGTAACTCCTGTAGCGCATCCCCTGTAGGAACTGCTGGTGAATAGGATCCCCCACCCTGCACAGACTGGCACATCGAATTTCTACAGGCTCACTTGAGATAGGAAAACAGTCCAGCAGCTATCTTTCTGTATTTTATTAGGGGTTATTAAACTTGGATGGGGATGGAATGTTTCCTCCAGAACGTCACTTGCTTGCAGAACTTAAACACAGATCCAGCTGGCACACTATTAGTAAATTTGACAAAAGGCAACAGTCAGATACAGCAAAGGCCCTTAACAGGCAGGGATATTGGGCCACTTTGGTTGTGTAGCAAAAGTCAGTATCCAACTTCCATCCTTGTGGCTACTGATCCCAGCACCGCCTCTTCAAGCACTGCCTGGCTGCAGCTGCCTCTCTCACTAGCCCACCTAGCTATTTTCCACAGTCCCGCCAGACTGCTCACTCACCAGTCCTCTCCCTGGAGATCTCCTAGATGTGCTGAATTTCTCCCGCTGTCCTCACACTTCTCCGTGCATCCAGGACAGGACTCCTCTGTGTGTTGTAGAGGATCCCTCCAGCACCCAAGCCCCAGACCCAAGGGCCTCCGACAGCACTCCATCTCCAACTTCCACCTGACACCACACTGCCCCTGCTGGGCTGATTTAGAGTATTTAAGAGGTGTCCTTCCCCCTGTCAGCCCATTTGGGCGGGGATTGGCCAAGGCCCTCATCAATACTCTAGGCAGCGCCTCCTAACCTCCTTCCCATTCTTCTGGAAACTTCTCAAAGGATCCAGCAAGTAGGGGGAGGTACCAGAGGTGCTGCCTGATGAGTCATCCAGCCTTCCTGAGTCACTCACCCTGACCAGGATTCAAACACAGGCTTGGCTGCCAGCCAAGCCAAACAATTACCTATACTACAAAAACCCATGTACACTTCTAGCACACTACACTAGAGGGTGCTACACTCCATTCAAGGAGATGTCAAATACACATACTATTTGTTATTATAAATTTAAAAGAATATCTGTAGGGATTATTAAATTGGCCAAGTGATGGCAGTGGCTATTGTTGGCTCATGATGGCAGGAGGAGATCTAGAAGGGGGATCTACGTGCTTTTGTGAGATACAGGCACTGCTTTGGACTCCTACTTTCTGTCACATGGATATAATTTTATAGCAGGTATTATCAGAGAAGGGGTTCAGGAGTTCACTACACACAGGGTACATGGTTCAGGACGGTGTGAAGCACAGTGTGCAGGGTTTAGAATTGCATTACACAAAGGGTGCATGATTCACGAGTGCATTACACACATGGTGCAGGGTTCAGGAGTGAGCTACGCAAGAAGTGCAAGGTTCAGGAGTGAGCTACGCATGAAGTGCAGGGTTCAGGAGTGCACGAGGCACAAGGTAAGGTGCAGGGTTCAGGAGTGTGTTACATACAGAGTGCATGGTTCAGGAGTGCGCTACGCATGAAGTACAGGGTTCAGGAGTGCACTATGTACAGGGTGCAGGGTTCAGGAGTGCATTATGCAGAGGGTGCAGAGTTCAGGAGTGTGCTACATACAGAGTGCAAGGTTCAGGAGTGCGCTACGCATGAAGTTCAGTAGTGCACTATGCACAGGGTGCAGGGTTCAGGAATGCACTACGCACAGGTTATAGGTTCAGGAGTGCACTATGCAGAGGGTGCAGGGTTCAGGAGTGTACTACACACAAGGTACAGGGTTGAGGGACTGTGTGAAGCACAGTGTGCAGGGTTCAGAAGTGCATCACGCAAAGGGTGCATGATTTATGAATATATTACACACAGGGTGCAGTGTTCAGGAGTGAGCTATTATGAAGTGCAAGGTTCAGGAGTGCACTACACACAGGGTGCAGGGTTCAGGAGTGTGTTACATACAGAATCCAAGGTTCAGGAGTGCGCTACGCATGAATTGCAGGGTTCAGGAGTGCGTTAAGCACAGGGTACAGAGTTCAGGAGTGCACTAAGTACAGAGTACAGAGTTTAGGAGTGCGCAGGGGTTTCAGCCTCCAACAGCTCCTTACCTCTGCATCCCCCATCCACATCCCATTTCAGTTCCAACCTGTGGCTACACACCCTCGCATCTTCACACCCCCCATCCCCCTTTAAAACTCCACCTACTTTCTAACCTTTCACCTCTAAGCAGCCAGCATGGTTCTAGTAACGGCCATGGCTTCTTTTTCGCACACAGTGCACACCCATTTTCAGCTCTGCCTCTCCTCCACTAGGCAAGAGATGGGGATCACAGTGCAGCACACCATACAACGTCCCCTTTCCGCCCATGAACACACTCGGCCAACAGCCCTTGACCCGGCTCTGAATTCAGGGGGGAGGGAGGATTCTGTGAGAGCCACCAGGAGAACTGCGCTGTCACATATAAATACCGAAGCCAGGCTTCTGTGTTTTATAGGTGAAAGTAAAGAGCCCTGAGCACAGGGGCCAGCACTGGAGGTGACTGAACAAAGTTCCACCACGTTCCAGCTCAAAAAAAAGCTATGGGTGCACCAGCAGTTGGTGGTGCGGGCAAATTGTGGAAGTTCTACGCCTGGAAAAAGGTTCCGGGACATTGAAAAATATGGAAACTTAAAGTGTACTTTAAGTGTTTTTACATTTTCACAGCAGCCTGCTTCTATTTCCTGTAATCGACTGATACTATAATTAGAACTTATGATATTAGTGTGAAACCAGCAACAAAATATGGTAAATTTCCACAAACTATTCAAAATATTTTCTATTACATGCATTGAATTCGACAGGATCTAACAGAAATTATAAATTTAAAGTTCAATAGAAGTTCAACCTACACTATAATCTCTAAATTTACAGGCATCCATGATATAAGACTAACCTATCTAACCCTGTAAAGAAGAAATTGCGATACATACCTTTTCTGAAGCCACTACGGTCTGGTCCCATGCTGAGCTATCGGGGACGGATTTGATGTGGAGGCGGGTGCAGAGGAGGCAGCCAACAGCGGAAGCCCCATAGTAACTCTATGTGTGACATCACTTCCTATTCATTTCTCAGCCGACTTGTCGGCTGTCTCCTCTGCAGAGCTTCTTTTGTGGGCCTCTCCGGAGCTAGTTTCTTTGTGTTACCAGGGGACCAATTGTGTCCCCTTAACAAATTTGTAGTGACTTGCATCAAGACACTTTTATTGGCCAAGTACATGGCAGTTGGTGGGCCCTATTCCTAAAATTAGAAACAAAGTGAAACTAATTTCGGAAATACACACATATGAGGGTTCTCTAGCTAATAAAGGTAATATAATGTATCATTTGGTGCCTGCTGCTAGGGTAGACCTTTTCCTATAAAAGTTAAAGTGGCATGCTTAAACTTGAATTCTAGAAATTTACATTTGGGCATAAAGTTGAAAAAGGTACCCAAGTGTTTGTAGGTGGTGGTTACAAAATTTTAGTTACTGTATGTATTGGTTTAAAGCTGAAGCGTGTCTCCTCCATCACTCTGCTTTATCTGGTGATTACACAAGTTTTGTCATGTTAATCATAGGATTTTAGTTCCAAAATGTCATTTTCAAAGCTGGCTTGCAAGCTGTTGATGGTTTTATGCTTTATTATTGCTTGCTAGGGATGAGCTTCGTGTTCGAGTCGAACATACGTTCGACTCGAACATCGGCTGTTCGATCGTTCGACGAAGATCGAACGATTTGGGCCGTTCGTGCCAAATTCGAGTGACGCGAACGGCCCACAATGCACTACGCCATTGCAGTGTCATCCAGGCGCTGTGATTGGCCAAGCATGCACTGTGACCCCGCATGCTTGGCCAATCACAGCGCCGGCAGCGAGGAGAGCAATGATTGGCCACAGGCAGGATGCCTGTGGCCAATTATTGCTGAGGGTGTTTAGTACACGCCCCACACTATAAAAGGCCGCCAGCACGGCGGCCTAGTGTAGTGTGTTCCGGAGCAGGGATAGAGCAGCATAGGCAGGGACAGTGACTTTTATTTCTTTCTTGCTTAACCTGGATTCCTTTAGTTTAGGGAAAGAGAAGGATAGGTAGGGAGAGTGTCAGTGTGTTTTGTGCTTGTGCTATAGTGTGCTTAAAAAAAACATTTTTTCTAGGGACAGAAAACTGTAGGTAGGGAGAGTGTTAGTTTCTTTCACTGTGCAAGTCCTTGTTTCCAGGGACCTGGAAGGACAGTGAGTGAATTCTCCTTGTGCTATATTGTGCTTAAAAAAAACATTTTTTCTAGGGACAGAAAACTGTAGGTAGGGAGAGTGTCAGTTTCTTTCACTGTGCAAGTCCTTGTTTCCAGGGACCTGGAAGGACAGTGAGTGAATTCTCCTTGTGCTATATTGTGCTTAAAAAAAACATTTTTTCTAGGGACAGAAAACTGTAGGTAGGGAGAGTGTCAGTTTCTTTCACTGTGCAAGTCCTTGTTTCCAGGGACCTGGAAGGACAGTGAGTGAATTCTCCTTGTGCTATATTGTGCTTAAAAAAAACATTTTTTCTAGGGACAGAAAACTGTAGGTAGGGAGAGTGTCAGTTTCTTTCACTGTGCAAGTCCTTGTTTCCAGGGACCTGGAAGGACAGTGAGTGAATTCTCCTTGTGCTATATTGTGCTTAAAAAAAACATTTTTTCTAGGGACAGAAAACTGTAGGTAGGGAGAGTGTCAGTTTCTTTCACTGTGCAAGTCCTTGTTTCCAGGGACCTGGAAGGACAGTGAGTGAATTCTCCTTGTGCTATATTGTGCTTAAAAAAAACATTTTTTCTAGGGACAGAAAACTGTAGGTAGGGAGAGTGTCAGTTTCTTTCACTGTGCAAGTCCTTGTTTCCAGGGACCTGGAAGGACAGTGAGTGAATTCTCCTTGTGCTATATTGTGCTTAAAAAAAACATTTTTTCTAGGGACAGAAAACTGTAGGTAGGGAGAGTGTCAGTTTCTTTCACTGTGCAAGTCCTTGTTTCTAGGGACCTGGAAGGACAGTGAGTGAATTCTCCTTGTGCTATATTGTGCTTAAAAAAAACATTTTTTCTAGGGACAGAAAACTGTAGGTAGGGAGAGTGTCAGTTTCTTTCACTGTGCAAGTCCTTGTTTCCAGGGACCTGGAAGGACAGTGAGTGAATTCTCCTTGTGCTATATTGTGCTTAAAAAAAATTTTTTTTCTAGGGACAGAAAACTGTAGGTAGGGAGAGTGTCAGTTTCTTTCACTGTGCAAGTCCTTGTTTCTAGGGACCTGGAAGGACAGTGAGTGAATTCTCCTTGTGCTATATTGTGCTTAAAAAAAACATTTTTTCTAGGGACAGAAAACTGTAGGTAGGGAGAGTGTCAGTTTCTTTCACTGTGCAAGTCCTTGTTTCTAGGGACCTGGAAGGACAGTGAGTGAATTCTCCTTGTGCTATATTGTGCTTAAAAAAAACATTTTTTCTAGGGACAGAAAACTGTAGGTAGGGAGAGTGTCAGTTTCTTTCACTGTGCAAGTCCTTGTTTCCAGGGACCTGGAAGGACAGTGAGTGAATTCTCCTTGTGCTATATTGTGCTTAAAAAAAACATTTTTTCTAGGGACAGAAAACTGTAGGTAGGGAGAGTGTCAGTTTCTTTCACTGTGCAAGTCCTTGTTTCCAGGGACCTGGAAGGACAGTGAGTGAATTCTCCTTGTGCTATATTGTGCTTAAAAAAAACATTTTTTCTAGGGACAGAAAACTGTAGGTAGGGAGAGTGTCAGTTTCTTTCACTGTGCAAGTCCTTGTTTCCAGGGACCTGGAAGGACAGTGAGTGAATTCTCCTTGTGCTATATTGTGCTTAAAAAAAACATTTTTTCTAGGGACAGAAAACTGTAGGTAGGGAGAGTGTCAGTTTCTTTCACTGTGCAAGTCCTTGTTTCCAGGGACCTGGAAGGACAGTGAGTGAATTCTCCTTGTGCTATATTGTGCTTAAAAAAAACATTTTTTCTAGGGACAGAAAACTGTAGGTAGGGAGAGTGTCAGTTTCTTTCACTGTGCAAGTCCTTGTTTCCAGGGACCTGGAAGGACAGTGAGTGAATTCTCCTTGTGCTATATTGTGCTTAAAAAAAACATTTTTTCTAGGGACAGAAAACTGTAGGTAGGGAGAGTGTCAGTTTCTTTCACTGTGCAAGTCCTTGTTTCCAGGGACCTGGAAGGACAGTGAGTGAATTCTCCTTGTGCTATATTGTGCTTAAAAAAAACGTTTTTTCTAGGGACAGAAAACTGTAGGTAGGGAGAGTGTCAGTTTCTTTCACTGTGCAAGTCCTTGTTTCCAGGGACCTGGAAGGACAGTGAGTGAATTCTCCTTGTGCTATATTGTGCTTAAAAAAAACATTTTTTCTAGGGACAGAAAACTGTAGGTAGGGAGAGTGTCAGTTTCTTTCACTGTGCAAGTCCTTGTTTCCAGGGACCTGGAAGGACAGTGAGTGAATTCTCCTTGTGCTATATTGTGCTTAAAAAAAACATTTTTTCTAGGGACAGAAAACTGTAGGTAGGGAGAGTGTCAGTTTCTTTCACTGTGCAAGTCCTTGTTTCAAGGGACAGAGAAGGACACCTGAAGGTAGCCCTTATTGCTTTTTTCCCATCTCCCTGCAGGCCATCTATTAGAATGTCTGGAAGGCAAACAAGGAGAGGCAGACAGTCAGGAGGCAATAAAAGAGGGCAAGCAGGCTCTGTGTCTGGGGGCAACAATGCTGGTCGTGGACGCGGTGCATTGTCATCAGCACATGGCCATGGGACACGCTTGTCCTTCTTTTCGGCAGCTGGACATGTTGAGCCACATCATGCCGAAGACTTGGTAGAGTGGATGACCAAGCCCTCCTCCTCCTCCTCATCCTCTCTCACCCAGGCTCAGGGTACTGGCAAAGCAGCTGCCAAAGCGTCCTCTTCCCTGGTATCAATGTCAGACTCATCATCAGTCACTCCTTCCCTAGACCCACCATGTCCTCCTCCTGAGGAGTCCCCCGAACTGTTTGAGCACAGTGTTGGGTACATGCTCCAGGAGGATGCCCAGCGTTTCGAAGGGTCTGATGATGAAACCCAGCTACAGGAAGGCAGTAGGGTGAGAGCAGACAGAGGGGATGCTCAAGAAGGACACCAATCTGGCAGTCATGTTCCAGCAGCTGCAGCATACTGCCAGATTGGCTCCAGTGATGAGGAGGGAGGGGATGATGAGGTCACTGACTCCACGTGGGTGCCTAATAGGAGAGAGGAGGAGGAGGAGGATGAGGAGGAGGCACATCTCCAACGAGGCAGGATGCCCTTTGGTGGCCAGCGTAAGGGCAGTACACCGACGGAATCACACCGCAGAGCTCCGCCTGTGCAGGGCGCTGCCTCTGCCCGTCATTCAAAAAGTTCCTTGGTGTGGGCCTTTTTTGAGGCTAGTGCATCAGATCGCACAGCTGCTGTTTGCAACATATGTCTCAAGCGTATATCGCGTGGCCAAAACATCAGCCGCTTGGGTACCACATGCCTGACCAGACATATGTTGACCTGCCATGCAGCTCGTTGGCAAGCCTACCTCAAAGACCCACACCAAAGAACAAAGCAGACCTCTCCTTGCACCGCATCAGCTGGGATCTCCAACCCCACTATAACTTCAGTCCTCTCAGAAACATGCACTGAGAGGAATGAAGGTGTAGAATTAGGTGTGTCACAGCCAAGTACTTGCGGCCACTCTGCTAGCAGTACACCGACGTCCGATTCTAGCAGGCAAATTTCCCTGCCCCAGCTGCTGGACCGTCGAAAGAAGTTCACTCCCAGCCATCCACATGCCCAGCGGTTGAATGCTAGCTTGGCTAAATTGCTAGCGCTTCAACTGCTGCCTTTTCAGTTGGTAGACTCGGCCCCCTTCCGTGAGTTTGTGCAATGTGCGGTTCCTCAGTGGCAGGTTCCCAAACGCCACTTTTTCTCACGGAAGGCTATTCCGGCTCTCTACCGGCATGTGGAAGGCAATGTCTTGGCCTCGCTGGACAGGGCGGTCAGTGGTAAGGTGCATATTACCGTTGACTCATGGTCCAGCAGGCATGGACAGGGACGTTACCTTTCTTTCACGGCCCATTGGGTCACTCTTTTGGCAGCTGGGAAGGATGCAGGACAAGGTGCAGTAGTGTTGGAGGTTGTCCCACCGCCACGCCTCCAAAATGCTACTACTGGTTGTGACACACCTCTCTCCTCCACCCCCTCCTCTTCTTCTTCCTCCATGGCCTCTTCCTGTGGTTTGTCCTATGAACCAGCAGTGCTCCGTAGCCGTTCACGGGGCTACGCAAGTACGCAGGCAAAAAGATGCCATGCCGTGCTTGCGCTGGTGTGTTTGGGGGACAGAAGCCACACTGGGGCAGAGGTCCTGTCTGCTCTGCAGGGCCAGGCCGAGAGGTGGTTGACGCCACGCCAGCTTAAGCCAGGAATGGTGGTTTGCGACAATGGCACCAACCTCCTCTCCGCCCTCCGACAGGGACAACTGACCCATGTGCCCTGTGTGGCTCACGTCCTTAACCTGGTGGTGCAGCGGTTCTTGGGCAGGTACCCGGGCTTACAGGATGTCCTGAGGCAGGCCAGGAAAGTCTGTGTGCATTTCCGCAGATCTTATAATGCCAGTGCTCGCCTGGCTGAGCTGCAAAAGGAGTTGAACCTGCCCAAGAACCGCCTTATATGTGACATGCCCACCAGGTGGAACTCAACGTTGGCCATGCTGCAGCGGCTGCACACGCAGCAGAGGGCCATCAATGAGTACCTGTGCGACTACGGCACCAGGACAGGGTCAGGGGAGCTTGGTTTTTTTTCTCCACGCCAGTGGGGCATGATCAGGGATGCATGCACTGTCCTGGCACCATTTGAGGAGGCCACGAGGATGGTGAGCAGTGACAGTGCATGCATCAGTGACACTGTACCTCTTGTCCACCTGTTGGAGCACACGCTGCGTGGAATAATGGACAGGGCACTTGAGGCAGAACAGAGGCAGGAAGAGGAGGACTTCCTTGCCTCTCAAGGCCCCCTTTACCCAGACAGTGTTCCTTCTGTCCCACCCATCGCACAGGAAGAGGAAGAGGAGGAGGAGGAGGAGGAGGAGGAGGATTGTGTCAGCATGGAGGTGGAGGCTGGCACTCAGCATCATCAGCAGCAGTCTTTTAGGGATGATTTACAGTCCCAAGAAACCAGTGGACTTGTACGTGGCTGGGAGGAGGTGACTGCGGATCATGTCGTCCTTAGTGACCCAGAGGACTCCGGAGCGAATGCCTCAGCAAACCTACGCTGCATGGCCTCCCTGATCCTGCAAAGTCTGCGGAAGGATCCTCGTATTCTTCGGATCAAGGAGAGGGACCATTACTGACTGGCCACTCTCCTTGATCCACGGTACAAGGGTAAGGTTGCGGACCTTATGTTACTGTCGCAGAGGGAGCAGAGGATGAGACAACTCCGGGAGGCCTTGCAGAAAGGTCTGTGCAACGCGTTCCCAGAGACTGGGAGGTTACAAACTCCTGGTCCAGGACAACGAGTTGCTGAGGCTTCGGCCAGTCAAAGAAGGAGCGATGGGGAAGGTGGCCGTCTGACCGATGCGTTCAGACAATTCTTTAGTCCGCAGCCCCAAAGTATGATTGGTTCCAGCAACCATCGCCAGCGTCTGATAAACATGGTGCAGGAATATGTAGGGGCAAGGTCATACTTGGACACCTTCCCCACCGAAAATCCTCTGGCTTACTGGGTCTTGAGGATGGATCACTGGCCAGAGCTTGCACAGTATGCAATTGAGCTACTGGCCTGTCCTGCATCCAGCGTTCTTTCGGAACGCGCATTCAGTGCTGCTGGAGGATTTGTCACGGATCACAGGGTGCGCCTGTCCACCGACTCGGTTGATCGACTGACTTTCATCAAGATGAACCAGTCTTGGATCACCACCAGCTACCACACACCTGATGCTGATATAACAGACTAATTGATTTTAACATGTCACGTCCCTTCAAGACTGATGCTGATGCTGAGTGCCTGTGCTGTTATGTTGACTGGCTATCCTCCTCCTCCGAGTCCTCAATGATACGATTGATGATGATAGCTTGGAAGATCATTTTTGTTTATGGGTGCCGCCACCAGTGGCTAAGGCCCAATTTTTCAGCCCCTGTTTTACAGGGGCGTGTACTTACAATTTTTTTAGCAATAATTTGCCATAGGGCTCATTGCTGTGCTCCAAGTACAGTATCTGTGAGGGGTTGTAGTGTTGTGCCACCAGTGCCTAAGGCCCAATTTTTCAGACCCTGTTTAACAGGGGCGTGTCATTACAATTTTTGAAGCAATACTTTGCAACAGGGCTCATTGCTGTGCTCCAAGTACAGTATCTGTGAGGGGTTGTAGTGTTGTGCCACCAGTGCCTAAGGCCCAATTTTTCAGCCCCTGTTCAACAGGGGCGTGTCATTACAATTTTTGAAGCAATACTTTGCAACAGGGCTCATTGCTGTGCTCCAAGTACAGTATCTGTGAGGGGTTGTAGTGTTGTGCCACCAGTGCCTAAGGCCCAATTTTTCAGCCCCTGTTCAACAGGGGCGTGTCATTACAATTTTTGAAGCAATACTTTGCAACAGGGCTCATTGCTGTGCTCCAAGTACAGTATCTGTGAGGGGTTGTAGTGTTGTGCCACCAGTGCCTAAGGCCCAATTTTTCAGCCCCTGTTCAACAGGGGCATGCAATTACAATTCTTGATGTAATAATTCACAGCAGGGCCCATTCCTGCACCCACCAAGAGTAAGTCTGAGGGCTTACAGTGTTGTGGCAACGCCACCACCACCACCACCACGAAAGGCCCAATTTTTCAGCCCCTGTTCAAAAGGGGCATGTAATTACAATTCTTGATCTAATAATTCACAGCAGGGCCCATTCCTGCACCCACCAAGAGTAACTCTGAGGGCTTACAGTGTTGTGGCAACACCACCACCACCACCACCACCACGAAAAGCCCAATTTTTCAGCCCCTGTTCAACAGGGGCATGCAATTACAATTCTTGATCTAATAATTCACAGCAGGGCCCATTGCTGCACCCACCAAGAGTAACTGTCAGGGCTTACAGTGTTGTGGCACCAGCACCACCATCAAAGCCCCAATTTTTACTACCACTGTTCAACAATTATATGTAATTAAAATTCCTGATATAATAGTTGACAGCAGGGCGTTCCAGCACCAACCAAGAGTAACTGTGAGTGCTTACAGTGTTGTGCCAACACCAACAACTAAGGGGCCTATTTCTGCAGAGTATATACGGCAGGTCCCTACTTTCAAACATCCAACTTACAAACGACTCCTACTTGCAAACGAAAGAAGACAACAGGAAGTGAGAGGAAATCTACCCCTAGGAAGGAAAATTCTCTCCTGTAAGAATAAATATGGGAGAAAGGTGTCTCCTCTGTACTGATGCTTTATCAGCAATCCTTGTTTCAAGAAAAACACCACATTTCAAAAACAGTTGTCATTGGGACGGAAAGTGAGGTGAAATGTTCTGAACAGGGGCACAGACAGCAAAACAAATGTTACAGGGGTGATAACCCTTACCTATGTTTCCCAAAAAGTTTAAAAATAGATTTTTGGGCTGGAGCTACACTTCAACAATGTACCTGTTCAAAATTACAAACACATTCTACATAAGAACAAACCTACAGTCCCTGTCTTGTATGCACCGCCTGTATACGGCTGTTCAGAGTATATAGGGCCTTTTTTATTTTATGTGCGGGGTTCCCCTTAATATCCATACAAGACCCAAAGGGGCTGGTAATGGGCTGGGGTAGGGGGGGGGGGGGGTCATGGGGTAGCTATGCCATTTTTCTTAAAGATATTCATCCATATTACCGGGACCAGACATTACATTAAAGCCGCAAGAAGTTTTAAATGGCTTTTTTTTCCTTTAGAAGTGTCATTTTGTGCAGGGACAGTTCTAAACACGGGAAACACGTGGCACTTCACAGGCATACTTTAGACACCCCCCAGGTACGATATTTAAAGGAATATTTGACTTTTTTTTTTCACTTTATGCATCATTAAAATGACTGCTCCCGAAAAACGACCGTTTTTAAAACTTCTTTTTGCATTGATACATGTCCCCTGGTGCAGAACCCGGGTTCCCAAACCCTTTTTAGGACAATAACATGCATAATAGTTGTTATAATTAGCACTTTAGAATTCGAACGTTCGCATCCATTGTATTTAATAGGGTTCTAATGTTCGTACGAACTTTCGGTCCGTTCGCGGGTTCTGGTGCGAACCGAACCCGGGGGTGTTCGGCTCATCACTATTGCTTGCATATAATTGTGTGCTTCTCACAAAGATCATCTTCTGCATGACCAAGCTTTGCTTCTATATTCACTGATAAGTAAGTGCTAGCACACTTCTGTGATTTGTATAATTTAAAATCTTGCTTAAAAGCTGCACAGTGTGGCTGGCTAATCAGCACTGCATTGGAAAATTATAATGATCAATATGTGACAACACAAAAGTGTTTAAATGTTCACAATGACCCCCATAGACAGAATGAGCAAACAAGTTCTCAGAAGCCAAAGAAGAAAGAAAAAGCAATAATGAGGTATGTGCAGTAGCTGACTAAAATTTAAGAAACTAGACAAAACATAAAAAACATTTTTTTTTTTTTTTAAAAAGAACTACATTTACCATACAGTGCTGTGGAAAAGTATTTGCCCCCTTCCTGTTTTTTTTTTTTTCAGATTTGTCACACTTAATTGATTCAGATCATCAAACAAATTGTATTATTACACAAAGATACCTTGAGTAAATACAAAATGCAGTTTTTAAATGATTTCATTTATTAAGGGAAAAAAGCTGTCCAAACCTGCCTCGTTTTATGTGAAAAGTCATTGCCCCTTAAACCTAATAACTGGTTGTGCCACCCTTGGCGACAACAACTGCAATCAAGCATTTGCGATAGCTGCCAATGAGTCTTTCATATCGCTGTGGAGGAATTTTGGCTCAATTTTTTTGCAGAATAGTTTTAATTCAGCCACACTGGAGGGTTTTCGAGCATGAATGGCCTGTTTAACCACTTCAGCTCCGGAAGGTTTTACCCACTTCCTGACCAGGCCATTTTTTGCAATACTGCACGGTGTTGCTTTAACTAACAATTGCACGGTCGTGCAACGTTATACCAAAATAAACTTGATGTCCTTTTTTCCCCACAAATATAGCTTTATTTTGGTAGTATTTGATCACCTCTGCGGTTTTTATTGTTTAAACAAAAAAAGACTGACAGTTTTGAACTAAAAATATTTTTTACTTTCTGCTATAAAACATTCCCAATAATAATAAAAAAAAAAGCTAATTACTCTTTCGTCCATGGACCGACACAGCTGCTCTATTGACAAAGTGGGTATTATCCGTTAATTAGGAGTGACTAGGCAGAAAAACTTGTAAAAAGTGTTGCATCACACCTTCTACAGTACCGCCCAGGGGGCGGACCCTCTGGGTATAACCTCTCAGTCTGCATCTCGCAGATCAGTTTTTTTCTGTCTAGCAAGGAGTAGGACATGGCTCCCTTCGGGCCCATTGGTCCGGGGGAAAAAATATATATATATATATTTTTTTCATTTGTTGTTTCCTGCGATCTTCGATCAACTGCCGACTGGGTGACAGGCTGGATCCTCGATCCTTGTAGTCTCCCCAGTTTCGGCCATTGAGCGTGTGCCGACCCTAGCTACGCGCTGGGTTTTCCACGACATGCCCGTCGCTCCACGGGTGGCCGGTGAGCCTACGCTCCAGGGCCTGCATCGGACCGCTTAGCTTCGGCTGACCTTACGGCCGAGTCGCAGCAGCCTGGCCGGTGAGCTTACGCTCCAAGGCTTGCATCAGACCGCTCAGCTTCGGCTGACCTTACGGCCGAGTCGCAGCAGCCTGTCGGGTGAGCGTCACGCTCCAGGGCATACATATGATTGTCCCTTTTGGGTCCAATCACAGCATGCCTGGCCAACAGTCACCTTCCGTGCGCGGACGATGATCTGTTTGGAATGTCTTCCAGCATAATACATGCAGGATAGGTAAGTAAAACTCCCCTGCCTCGGCTGGGTGATTTAGCCGGACATTCCTGGAGAGATCAAGTAAGTGGTTGTGGCCCCTTTCTTCCCTCTCTCCCTGCCTTTCCCTCCTCCCTGGGCTTCTAGCTAAAGGTTGCTGGGTGCTGGGGGTCACCTAAGGGGTCCCACTGGAGCGGGGCTGGCTGTAACTAACATTTAAAAGAAATGTAATTTCTGCGTACCTGTGTGTGTGTGTGTGTCCTTCCTCCTCCATGCTGTCGGCGGCCATTTTGAGGTGGTCCATGCCAAGTTTGGCCTCTTGTGACTGCCCGGCGGCCATCTTCCTGTGGTTCGGCCACACCCACTGGCCCCTATCAGGTGATCGGCGGCCATGTTTGTCCACCCTGTATGTATAGATTGCCATTCGGCGGCCATCTTTTTGTGGGCTACGGCTGCTTGACCTCTATCTTCGGCTCCGCGGCCATTTTCTTAGAGCCCACATTATCTTCCATACAGACGTTTTTGGCAGCCATTTTGCGAGAGCCTCCGGCCTCTAGGGTGCATTACACTGGCGCGAAAATTCACACAGGAAGTGCTGATAAAAGAAGCAAACTGACACAGCAGCAGGGACAGCATCACAGACGCAGCACACGGCAGCATAGCAGTACCTATCCAGGGTGGTGAGTCCTCTGGGTGACCCAGCCTCTCTGCAGCACAGAAGGGTGGCCTATTGATATCTTGCCTGGAGCCCTGTGGGTGTCAGCGTGTGGTCAGCATGGCATCTGAGCCAGATGTCTTCTCCCCTGAAACACCAGATTTAGCAGCTGGTGTCCCTGAGGTGTCTATGGACGCTATGTCGGCAATCCTAGAGGCGTTTGCTGCCAGTGTGGAAGCAGCACACGGGAATACAGGGGGTAATAAACGCCATCGTCCCCTACAATCTTCTGGGGATATTTCTGATGCAGAACCAGGTCCAGCAACGGCTCATGGCCCAGATTCTGATGCATCAGAGACTGCAGACCGTGACCGATTGGACAGTGAGGAGGACTCCAAGTCCAGGTCAGTACGCGAGACGGCTTTGGTATCTGACCTTATTACTGCAGTGCGGGATACGCTAAAGTTGGAAAATACTGCAGAAGTAGCAGATACTCCAGTCCCCTTTGGGTTTCGTAAACCTGCCCGCACTGCTAAGGTGTTCCCTTGTGTGTCTTATTTTGACAAACTCTTATACAAGGAATGGGAGAACCCACTGAGGGTCTTTACAGCCCCAAAGAGGTTTGCAGTACGGTACCCCTTTGAGGAGAGTTTTCTGAAGATATGGACCTCTCCCCCTATAGTGGACCCTTCGGTGTCCAGACTTAATAGAGCCACCACTATTCCAGTAGAAGGGGCTCCGGTTTTCAAGGACCCTGTGGATAAGAAGGCTGAAGCACTCGCTCGCTACCTATACTCAGTGGTAGGCTCGGCAGTACGCCCGGCATTGGCGGGGGCCCTAGTGTCTCAGACACTTACTGAATGGGCAAAATTGCTACTCCAGGGGTTAAAGGAGCGAGATGCTCCTCCTAATGAGATAACTTTGGCCGACCAGTTGGTCCAGGGCCTTAAGTTTGTCTGCGAGTCAGACATGGATACTATTCCCCTGCTGTCAAGAGCTTTGGTTTATGCAGTAGCAATACGCCACCTGATCTGGCTAAAGGGCTGGTCTGCGGACCAGACTTCCAAGAAAGCCCTGTTGGATCTGCCTTTTAAGGGCGACAGACTTTTTGGGGCTTCTCTGGATGACATCATCAAGGATGCCACAGGAGGTAAAAGCACTTTGCTTCCCCAAACTAGCAAGGGTAAGGGCCCTCCTTTACTGCACGCAAGCGTTTTTTTCGCCCCCTTAAGGCGACAGGGAAAAGACCCCAGGCCGATAAAGCGCCTGCCCAAGGACAAAAGCGTCCTTGGTCCCGCAGACCCAACAAGCCTGCGGACAAATCTGCGTCCACATGAAGGTCCGCCCCCACCCAGCTCTCGGGTGGGGGGACATCTTTGCAAATTTGCGACTCAGTGGACTGCTCTAGTCTCCGACAGGTGGGTTTGCGAAGTAATCTCCTCAGGCTACAAGATAGAATTTCTCTCTTGTCCACCGGACAGATTCATCACCTCCAATCTCCAGCTACTACCGACCCGTCGGGAGGCCCTGTATGGGGCGGTCCAGGGTCTACTGGAACGTGGGGTAGTTATTCCAGTTCCAGAACAGGAACGGGGTTAGGGTTTTTGCTCAAATCTGTTCATTGTGCCGAAGAAGGAGGGGGTTCGGCCAATCTTGGATCTCAGAGCCCTCAATTGCTTTGTGAAAGTACAAAGATTTCAGATGGAGTCGGTTCGATCTGTAGTTACGGCTTTCCATCCGGGGGACTTTCTGGCCTCCTTGGACATCAAGGACGCATACCTGCATGTCCCCATATACTCCAGACACCAGAGGTTTCTGCGATTTGCTATCGGGAAGAACCATTACCAGTTTGTGGCCCTCCCGTTTGGCCTTGCCTCAGCACCCAGGACGTTCACCAAGGTGCTCGCTCCGATTCTGCCACTTCTAAGACAGCGGGGTATCGCTATCACAGGTTACTTGGACGACCTTCTGCTGAAGGCCCCTTCAAGCTCAGAATTAGAGGTAAGCGTGTCTATTACCTGTCAGACTCTTCGAGACTGTGGTTGGATACTAAACACGCAAAAGTCAGTATTGGTGCCCACTCAACGCCTAGTGTACCTGGGGTTGATTCTGGATTCCTCAGAGGCAAAGGTATTCCTCCCTGTGGAGAAGTTGCAGACCCTCCGGGCTGCAGTACGGCAGCTGACTTCCAGGAATTGGTCGTCACTCCATTTTTGCATGCGAGTGTTGGGCCTCATGGTAGCCTCCTTCGAGGCGGTCCCATATGCTCAATACCACACTCGAGTGTTACAGAAGGAAGTTCTGTCCAGATGGAACAGATGCCCTTCATCTCTGGATTATCAAATCCGAGTGAGCCACCTAGTCAGGAGATCCCTGGTATGGTGGCTGACAGCACCGGCTCTAAGGGCCGGGAAGTCATTTACTGGATAGTGATCACGACGGACGCCAGCCTTACAGGTTGGGGGGGAGTCTGGGGTGTCCAGTCGGCGCAAGGTCACTGGACCCCAGAGGAAGCCCTCCTGCCGATCAATGTCCTGGAGATCCGGGCGATCAAGCTGTGCCTCTTCAAATGGTCTCAGAGACTGCAAGGGCGTCCAGTCAGGATCCAGTCAGACAACGCCACAGCGGTGGCATATGTCAATCATCAAGGAGGAACAAGAAGCTCAGCTGCAGCATTGGAGGTTGCTCGCATCCTGAAGTTGGCAGAGAAGAGCGTACCGGCACTATCGGCCGTGTACATTCCGGGTGTGGAAAACTGGCAGGCGGACTACCTGAGCCGCCAGATGCTGGACCAGGGAGAATGGTCCTTACACCCGGAGGTGTTCCAACTCCTCTGCCAAAGATGGGGCACACCAGACGTAGATCTTCTGGCTTCCCGACTCAATCGGAAGGTATTGAGATTTGTGGCCCGGTCAAGAGACCCATGGGCAGACGCGTTGTTAGCATCGTGGGGTCAGTATCGGCTAATCTATGCCTTCCCTCCCTTAAGGCTTCTTCCTCTTCTGCTCCGCAGAGTGGAGGCAGAGGGAATTCCAATGATCCTAATCGCTCCATATTGGCCTCAGCGTCCTTGGTACGCTGATCTAGTACGTCTGGTAGCAGACGTCCCCTGGCGCCTACCACTACGGAAGGACCTGCTATCGCAAGGTCCCATATTCCATCCTGCTTTACAGTCATTGGCTTTAATGGCATGGCTGTTGAGAACCACGTACTGAGAGACCCAGTGTCGGCCCAAGACATTGTGCTGCCTGGTACCAAAAATGAAATGCTGCCCCCCCAAAAAAAAAATCACGCCCACCAAAATGCCCCCACATCCATTATTTTATATTATGATAACTAAAGTGGACCTGTCATGGCTCTATACATGTATATAAGAGTATAAAGTGGACCTGTCATGGCTCTATACATGTATATAAGAGTATAAAGAGGACCTGTTATGGCTCTATACATGTATAGGAGTATAAAGAGGACCAGTCATGGCATTATACGTGTATATAGAAGTATAATAAGGACCTTACATGGCTCTATACATGTATGTAGGAGTATAAAGAGGACCTGTCATGGCTCTATACATGTATGTAGGAGTATAAAGAGGACCTGTCATGGCTCTATACATGTATGTAGGAGTATAAAGAGGACCTGCCATTGCTCTATACAGGTATATAGAAGTATAAAGAGGACCTGTCATGGCTCTATACATGTATATTGGAGTATAAAAGGACCTGTGCTTGGCCGGCGGCCGCGATGCCACCCACGATCGCTCCACAGAGAGCCAGAACGGGGATCTGTCAATGTAAACAGACAGATCCCCATTCTGACAGGGGAGGAGAGACAGATCTGCTGCTCCTAGTGATTAGGAACAGAGATCTCTCTCCTCCTCCAGTCAGTCCCATCCCCCCCAGTTAGAAACACCTCCCCATTTAACCCCTTTCCAGACAGTGACATTTACACAGTAATCAGTGCAGTTTTATAGCACAGATCGCTGTATAGATGTCAATGATCCCAAATATGTGTCAAAAGTGTCCGAACCTGTCCACCGCAATGTCGTAGATCACTGCCATTACTAGTAAAAAAGTTAATAATAAAAATGCTTGAAGTGCAGCGGGGAGTGGAGCGGGCGGATCGGGCAATTTGCCTCACAGTGCAGGGGGCAGTGCCGGGACAAAGTCAACCAGCACCCAGGGCGAACATGCCAAGCTGCGCCCCCCCATGACCAATTATCTTACACACACACACACACACACACACAAATATATATATATATATATATATATATATATATATATATATATAGTGCAGAGGTCAGAATTGGATAGATTACAAAGTACAAGGATCAGGAGCAGTGTGTACAGTGTTCAGAGGTAGAGTATGTACAGTAATATACAATGTGCAGAAGTCAAGAGCAGTAAACTGCAGAGTACAGAGACCAGGAGTATATACACCCTAGTGCATAGCAGTAGCCCCTATAAATATCAAATTTAGTGTATGTGTCATTATCAAATCTGACCAAGTGAAATATATAGCACATGAATATGGAACCAAAATACCAGTGCTGCAAACAAAATTATGAAGGGGCGAATCCCAAAACATATAATGCGAACAACTCATAAATATTCAATTACATATCACATGTGGGACCAAAATCCCTGTGCTGCAAAAACATTTTGTGAGGGAACTGTAAATAAAAAATGTAAAATACTATAACATATAATGTGAATAACTCCCAAATATTCAAATAACTCTAGTCAAATTCTTATGGTTCATTTGTACACAATTTGGTTTTGGAGTTACTACCAAACTCCCAGTGCTGCAAATCAAACACACAGTGCAAAGTAATATTAAAGTGCACTATAAAAAAACAGTCCACTAGAGCAGTGGTCTCCAAACTGCGGCCCTGGGGCCGGATGTGGCCCTTTGCTTGCCTTTATCTGGCCCTTGAGGCATTATTCCTGCCAATGACACCAATGATGGGGCATAATTCCTTCTACTGACAAAAAAAGGGACACTATTCCTTCCAACGACACCAGATCGCACATTGTTAACTCCCACTGGGCACAGTTCGGCCCCCCTGAAGTCTGAAAGACAGTAAACTGGCCCTTTAGAGAGTTTGGAGACCCCTGCACTAGAGAGCAAGTGCTCTTGTGCACATTGCTGGATCGAGATGGGGCTCAAGCAAGTGGCTGACAGATTCCTCCATCCACACAAGTTGGTTGGATGTGGGAATTCCCCCTCACTGGGACATTGTATTCTGACAGCAGGGACTCTCCCCTATCAAAATACACTGATCAGCACTGCTTCTGTTTGGCTGCAAACAGCTAATTGAACAAGGATTTCCAGCAAAAGTGGATATAACAATCGGTTTCTGTCTAACAGAGAGGGTTACACATCGATCAAAAATTCAGCCCCTGCTGAACCCAATGAATTCTTTGCTGTGTATTCAGTTTTACCTTGTACTTTGCTTCAGCGGGCTCTCTGCAGTTCTGTTACTGGTCCCCGGCAGCTCCTGTGTCAGTTAGGAGTGACAGTGGTCACACTCCAGCCTCCAATTTAGACGATACAGGGTTAATCTTCCTCTATATGTGATAAGGAGGAGGAGGAGAGCACTGGAGCTGGCTGAAGCATAGAATCAAGTAAAAAAAGACTATACAGTGCCCCCCTTCTCCCCCTCCCCCACACTGCAAGAGTGGACTTTCTTGAAGTTGGGCTGGGATAAGAAATCACATCCTTTGCTGTGTAATGTTATATTCTTGAACAGGTTAGGGATTAGTATGATATTTCAGGTGCTACATACTGTAGATGTAATCCACATACACATTATATCTTATTAAAAAATCATTCTTTTTAGAAGATATAATGTGTATGTGGATTACATATAATGTAGCACCTGAAATGTCACACTAATTCCTAACCTGTTTAAGAATTTTACTTTCAATAAACCTGCAGTGAAAAGTGCAGGGCACGTTTATAATCACAGTATATGGAATGCAGAGCAGTCGGGACTCACAGTGGAAGAGGATCCAGCCTGTCATCCATGATTTACACATCTTCACTCTGCTCTGGAGGAGGAGCGCTTTGCTGTGTGCTGGGCGGGAACCAAAGATCGATGCTGCAGTGTGAGGTTCTCTTTCTGCTCCGCCCACATGCACTTTCGCTCGGACTGTACCAGCTCCGATCCAGGGGGGGGGGGGGGGAAACATAGGAACTCAAGAAGGGAGCCTAGAAAGGGGTGCATCTGCTGCCGCAGAGCAGTGAGCAGGAGCGCATAATCCTTAAATTAGGCAGGCAACAGGGGCATACAAGTTTTACAGCTACATTTTGTGGATAGATTTTTCTGCTCACAGCTTTGCCGCCCCCCTGAAAGTGCCGCCTGGTACAATGGTACCATCTGGTCCCATGGTAGGGCCGGCCCTGGAGAGACCAGGGCCTGTCAGACTCAGTAATCTCTACTATGAGAAGTGC
This sequence comes from Rana muscosa, assembly GCA_029206835.1. Lineage (NCBI taxonomy): Eukaryota > Metazoa > Chordata > Amphibia > Anura > Ranidae > Rana > Rana muscosa. Next base: position 299,229,974 of record CM055127.1, on the reverse strand, counting down.
TCGAAAACCGTCCTCTAGGAAGGTTTATCACCGCACTTGGAGGGCCTACATCTCCATGTGTGAGGAAATGAAATGGCATCCGCGTACCTATTTGGTTTCCAGAATCCTGCTGTTTTTACAGCATGGGGTGGACCAAAGGCTTGCCCTAAGTACGATTAAGGGTCAGATATCTGCCCTGGCTGTCTTTTTTCAGCGACCCCTGGCGACTCACTCTCTTGTGAGTACATTTGTGCAGGGGATTCGACATGTGGCCCCTCCGGTCCGTCCCCCGTTACCTCTGTGGGACTTGAACCTGGTCCTCTCGGTGCTTCAGAAGGCACCGTTTGAGAAGATTAGAGATATTCCCCTGTTGACACTTTCTCAGAAAGTGGTCTTTTTGGTGGCTGTTATGTCAGTTAGACGAGTCTCTGAGCTGGCAGCCTTGTCCTGCAAGGCTCCCTATTTGATTTTCCACAAGGATAAGGTGGTGCTGCGGCCGCAGCCTTCCTTTCTTCCGAAAGTCGTTTCGGCTTTTCATCTCAACGAAGACATTGTACTTCCATCCTTGTGTCCTCATCCGTCGAATCCTAAGGAGTCGGCGTTGCATTCCTTGGACGTTGTCCGAGCTTTGAGAGTATACCTATCTGCTACTGCCCTGTTCCGGAAGTCAGACTCACTGTTTGTTTCGTTGGCTGGTCCCAAGAAGGGCCAAGCAGTCTCATCGGCCACCATCTCTAGGTGGATCCGACAGATAGTAATCCAGGCTTAAGCCTTAAAGGGTCAGGCGCCCCCCTTTCCTGTCACGGCGCATTCGACCAGGGCAATAGGTGCCTCTTGGGCTTTCCGACATCAAACGTCTGTTTCCCAACTTTTGTAAAGCGGCGACTTGGTCGTCCGCTCACACTTTCACAAAATTCTACAAAGTTGATGTAGGTGCATCTTCGGATGCCTCTTTCGGCCGCAAGGTTTTGCAAGCGGCTGTTTAGAGTTGCAACTCCTCCGTTGGAGTGCTGTTTTGTGTTTTGGGGTGAAGTTTGTTTTTATGCTGTTACCACCCCTCGTTTTTTTTCTCTGACACTGCTTTGGGACGTCCCACTTTGTCAATAGAGAAGCTGTGTTGGTCCATGGACGAAAGAGTAAATAGGATTTTTTACTCACCGTAAAATCCTTTTCTCTGAGTCCATGGACCGACACAGCACCCACCCCTCCTTTTAAGTTTGTACTGCTTTTTGACGAACTGATCTGCGAGATGCAGACTGAGAGGTTATACCCAGAGGGTCCGCCCCCTGGGCTGTACTGTAGAAGGTGTGATGCAACACTTTTTACAAGTTTTTCTGCCTAGTCACTCCTAATTAACAGATAATACCCACTTTGTCAATAGAGAAGCTGTGTCGGTCCATGGACTCAGAGAAAAGGATTTTACGGTGAGTAAAAAATCCTATTTTCTTCATCAATTTAGGCCAATATGTATTCTGCTACATATTTTTGGCAAAAAAAATCCCAATAAGCGTATATTGATTGGTTTGCGCAAAAGTTGGGATAGATTTAGGGGCTTTTTATGATTTTTTTTGTTTTTACTAGTAATGGCGGCGATCAACGATTTTTAGCGGGACTGCAAAATTGGACACTAACTAACACTTTTTGGGGACCAGTAACACCAATACAGTGATCAGTGCTTAACAAATGCACTGATCACTGTATAAATGACAATGTCAGGGAAGGGGTTAGCACCAGAGGCAATCAAGGGGTTAAGTGTGTGCCTGGGAGGTGTTTTCTAACTGTGTGGGGGAGGGACAGATTGGAGGAAAAGAGAGATCGTGTTTCAGCTTAGCTAAAACACAAAGATCTCTCCTTTTCTCCCTGACAGATCAGTGGTTTGCCTTGTTGACATAGGCACACCATTGATCCGTCTCACCACAGAACAATCGGCGGGTTGCGGCGGCCATCGTGGCCGCCGGACCCTCTGATTGGCTCCCGCTGTGTCCAATCACAGCATGAGCGGTGCTCCAGCGGCGTGCACGCGTGCCCTCTACATGGCGTGCATGAAATCACATACAGGTACGTGAATTTGCGCAGCCAGGCCGCCCTGCCACAGTATATGTATGGTGGGCAGTCCGGAAGTGGTTAAGGTCATGCCACAGCATCTCAATCGGATTTGAGTCCACACTTTGACTAAAAGACTCCAAAACCTTAAATTTTGTTTTTTTGAGCCATTCAGAGGTGGACTTGCTGATGTGTTTCATGTCATTGTCCTGCTTAGAGATGGTCTCAGGCGTGTTCAGGATCCTAGTCCCAACCCACCTGCCCGATCCCGCCAGAAAGCTGACACTGCACACTGCTAATCACAGGCAGTAAGACATTTCAAGGCTATGCAGCTGCAGACTAAGAAATGTCTCACTGCCTGTGATTATCAATGTGCAGTGTCGGCTTCCAGGTGGGATCGGGCAGGTAGGTTGAGACTAGGATCCCAAACATGCCTGAGCCCATCTCCAGTCCTGCTGTATAAACTCCTTCAGGATTTTCTGTAAAATCCTGAAGGAGGTTATACAGCAGGATTTTCTGTTAAGCCCTGTACAGATGATCGGATTTCCTATGGATTCTAATCCGATGGATTTTTCCATTGGAAATCCGATGAAGCTGACTTCCATCAGTCTTGCCTACACACGATTAGTCAAAAATCTGACCGTTCCAAACGCTGTGACGTAAAACACTCCGACAAGCCGAGAAAAATTAAGTTCAATGCTTCTGAGCATGCGTCGACTTGATTCTGAGCATGCGTGGGCTTTTTGTCCGATGGAGTTCCACACAGACGATCGGAATTTGCTATCGTTTTTTTTTTCATCGGATAAATTTAAAACATGTTCTATTTTTTCTCACCGATGGAAAAAAGACCAATGGGGCCCATACACGATCGGTTTGTCCGATGAGAAAAGTCCATTGGACTGTTTTCATCGGTAAATCCGATCGTGTGTACACGGCATTATGCCCAAAAAAATCTTGGGGATAATCAAGATGTTTTTTGGCAAATGTGAGATGAGCCTTTATGTTCTTGTTGGTCAGCAGTGGCTTTCACCTTGGAAATCCCTCATGGATGCCATTTTTGCCCAGTCTCTTTCTTATTGTTGAGTCATGAACACTGAGGCAACAACTGAGGCAAGTAATGCCTGCAGTTCTTTAGATGTTGTTCTGAGTTCTTTCATGACCTTCTGGGTGATTTGTCGTTGTGCTCTTGGAGTAATTTTGGTAGGCCGGCCACTCCTGGGAAGGTTCACCACTGTTCCAAGTTTTCTCCATTTGTAGATAATGGCTCTCACCATGGTTTTCTGGAGCCCAAAGCCTTATGCCGTGTACACACGGCCGTTTTTAATGTCATTGAAAAAACTACGTTTTTCTCGACTTGATTCTTCTCAAGCCTGCCTTGCCTACACACTATCGTGAAAAAAATGCTTGAGCAAAGCGCGGTGACGTACAACAACACTATAAAGGGGAAGTTCCATTCGGATGGCGCCACCCTTTGGGCTGCTTTTGCTGATCTCGTGTTAGTAAAGTTTGGTGAGAGACGATTCACACTTTTCAGCCTCGTGCTTTTCAGTCCGTTACAGCGTGACGAATGTGTTATCTCCATTACGAACGCTAGTTTTACCAGAATGAGCGCTCCCGTCTCATAAATTGCTTCTGAGCATGCGCGTTTTTTTCACATCGTTAAAGCGTACACACGGCCGTTTTTCACAACGAGAAAAACGACGACGTGAAAAACAACGAGAAAAAATAGAGCAGGTTCTAAATTTTTAATGCCCATTTTTTTCGTCGAGAAAAATGCTCTGGAGCCTACACACGTTTTTCACGACCAATTTAAAAAATTGCATGTTTCTCGTCATGAAAAACGGTCGTGTGTACACAGCATAAGAGAAATGGCATTGTAACCCCTTTCCAGACTGATGCATGTCAATTATTTTGTTTCTCATCTGTTCTTGAATTTCTTTAGATTGCGGCCAGATGTGTTGCTTTTTTAAGGCCCCTTTCACGCGGGACGGATCAGTCATGATCCGCCCCGTGAATCTCCGCTTGCTCAGCAGGAATCGCTCCGTTGATCCCCGCTGAGCCGGCGGATGACTGGGCGGTCCCCACACACTGTGCAGGGACCGCCCTGTCAGATCTCCGCTCTCCCCTATGGGGAATCGGATGAACACGGACCGTCTGTCCATGTTCATCTGATCCGCTCCGCAGACGGATAGAAAAATATAAATTTTTCTATCCTGAAAAACGGAGCATTGCGGGCACGGATAAGATCGGATGTCAGCGGATGTTCATCCGCTATCTCATAGGGATACATGTATGTCCGTTTTTACTCCGTAAACGGATGGGTGAAAAACGGACATACGGTCCGCCCGTGTGAAAGGGGCCTTAGATCTTTTAGTGTTCTTCAATTTGTCAAACAGCTTCTATTTAAGTGATTTCTTGATTGAAGGCATGTGAGATTTAACTCCGCTTTCCAAAAAATGTGGGTAATCACAGTTCAGGCTGGGTTCACACTAGTGCGACACGACATCTGTCCTACTTTGGATCCGACTTTGCCCTGCGACATGAAGCCGACATATGTCCGACTTTCAATGAACGGGGATCCGACTTGGATCCCCGCCAATATCAGGCACTGTGTTTGGTATGAATCTTGAGGGGGAACTCCAGGCCAAATTTTAAATAAAAAAAAAAACGGCGTGGGTTCCCCTCCAGAGGCATACCAGGCCCTTGGGTCTGGTCTGGATTTGAACGGGCGCCCCAACGCCGAAAAAACGGCGTGGGGGTCCCCCAAAATCCAAACCAGACCCTTATCCCGAGCACACAACCTGGCAGGCCGCAGGGGAAGAGGGGGGGACGAGAGAGCGGCCCCCCCTCCCTCCTGAACCGTACCAGGCCGCATGCCCTCAACATGGGGGGTTTGGTGCTCTGGGGCAGGGGGGCGACCAGAAGAAAGAACCGGAGAGCGCGGAGACGACACCGGAGACCCCCGAAGTCAGAAAAGACCCCCGGAAGTCGGAAGAAGAGCGCCGGAGTCGGAAGAAGACCCCCGGAGCTGTGTAATAAATTACTTTAAAAACCTGTGTAGTGTTTTTTTATTGCAATTTTTTTCCACCAGGTGAATGGGTAGGGGTACGATGTACCCCATACTCATTCACATAGGGTGGGGGGGCCGGGATCCGGGGGCCCCCTTATTGAAGGGGGCTCCCGGATTCCGATAAGCCCCCCGCCCGCAGACCCCGACAACCAACGGCCAGGGTTGTCGGGAAGAGGCCCTGTCCTCATCAACATGGGGGCAGGGTGCTCTGAGGTGGGGGGGGGCCGCAGGTCGCCCCCCTGCCCCAGAGCACCAAACCCCCCATGTTGAGGGCATGCGGCCTGGTACGGTTCAGGAGGGAGGGAGGGCCGCTCTCTCGTCCCCCCTCTTCCCCTGCGGCCTGCCAGGTTGTGTGCTCGGATAAGGGTCTGGTTTGGATCTTGGGGGGACCCCCCACGCCGTTTTTTCGGCGTAGGGGTGCCCGTTCAAATCCAGACCAGACCCAAGGGCCTGGTATGCTCCTGGAGGGGGAACCTACGCCGTTTTTTTTAAAATTTGGCCTGGAGTTCCCCCTCAAGAGCAGCAGAGCACAAGTCGCATGCCAAAGTCGGACCATGCAAGACTGCGGTCCGACTTTGATCCGACTTCAATGATAGTCAATGGGCTGAAGTCGGATCAAAGTCGGACCAAAGTAGTACAGGGAGCATTCTCAAAGTCGGACCGACATGTGTCGGACCAGTTAAGACGGCTCCCATAGGGAAACATTGATTTTCACACGTCATGCGACATGAGCTCCCAATGTCGGAGCGTTTGTCGCCCCAGTGTGAACCAGGCCTTAGTCATGATTTAGCAAGGAAGTGGGGGGGGGGGGGCAGCAATTACTTTTTTCACATAGGGCCAGGCAGGTTTGGACAGCTTTTTTTCCCTCATTCCCTGCATTTGGATTTACTCGTGTTATCGTTGTGTAATATTAAAATTAGTTTGATGATCTGAATCATTTAAGTGTGAGAAATATGCAAAAACATAAAAAAATAAGGAAGGGGGCAAATACTTTTTCACAGCACTGTATATGTAAAGTGTGCACCACAGTTTGCAGATGCAAAATGGGTCTGTACTGACAACAAGCATATGAATTTAGAGTATTTCGTGAACCAACTAAATGTAAAGATCAATCCACCCAAAACTGATATTTTTTTCCGTGAACTCCAATATCGAATTTTCAATTGGACCAAGAGTAAGTCTGCATATACATCTCTAAAGGGAGAGTCATGAGATTCTCTGTAGTTCAAGTAATATGGTGCCATCTCTTGTTTCCCTGCATGATTAACAAAAAAAACACATGGGGTGTCGCAAAGGCTTCATGATTAATCTGAGTCTATGGTGGATATTCTTTAAAATACAGACTTTGTCCGCCAGTGGCCCTGCCATAATTGCAGCTGGGCTTGTAGTGACAGAACTATAGCTATTACGGTAATTCTGTTAAATTCTGATTTTGTAATTCTAAGTGTGATTTAATGACAAATTACAAACATATTTGTACATATTACAAACACATTTCCATTATTAAGAACTTTTTTAAATTTTGCAGTCAAGGTTTTGTGGAAGATTTGCAGGAGCAAATTGCTAAGCTGACTGCGATGCTGGAGCAGGAAACATCAGAACACCAGAAAACAAGGATAAGAGTGAGTTAACTTTTTTTTTTTTTTTTTTTTACAAAATCAAACATTTTAAACTTCTTTAATCTGACAATGCCAAGAGTAATAACACACAGTATAGTGCTCCATACAATCAGATTTCAGTGTAAACCAACCATATCACCTAAATCTGTATTCTTAAGCTGCCCGTAGATGGATTGAATCTCGGCTGGTTCAGCAGGGATCAGCAGAAATTTGATCCATCTATGGGCAGGAGGTTACACTGAAGCTGATCCATCAATCGATTTTTGCATGCGTTTACTGCCTGTGGCTATAGCTGCCAGCATTAATCATTCTGCAGGCAGAGAAGGCTCCCGCTGGCAGAAAAAAATAGCGCTGTGGGAGAGATTCCGCAATCAACGCTGACTGTGTTCATGGAGGAATCACGCAATTTTCTTTAGTGCAACCCATGGTTGCAGGAAATAACATTACATCATCTATGGCTTGCCTTAGACTCACAATAACCTGTTTACCGATCCTCTGTAATACACTCGGACATAAAATGTTATGTGTAGCTGTCTGTAGAAAATTACACATTAAGAACATTGCTTCATTTCAAAGCCAAGCCCCACTCCTAGCTTAGTCCCAGAAAGACACTTCCTTTAGGGAGAAAATTCTTAAGCCTCATACACATGATCGGACTTCCATCAGACTTTTCCGTGGATTTTGGACCGAAGGGCGTTGGCCGTGAACTTGTTCTGCATACACACGGTAGAAAATTTTCAGCCAACATTCACCAAACCACTTGTTTTTTTTTAGCTCTTTACCGCCACCCTTTGGGCAACTTCTGCTATTGTTGTCTGATGTTTAGCATTGGTTCCGAGCATGCGTGTTTCTACTTCGGATTTTAGTCCGATGGACTTGTGTACACACGATCGGATGATCCGACGTAACATATTTGTTGTCTGAAAGTTTGAGAGCATGCACAGCGAACATTTGCCGTGGAAATTCCGACAATTGTTCGATGGAGCATACAGACGGTCGGATTGTCTGCTAAAACACATCCGTTGGACCGTTGTTGTCGGAAAGTTGGATTGTGTGTATGGGCCTTTAGTTGACTGGATTTGCAAAGGAACTCTGGTTGAATTCTTAGTTATTAGATTTTTTAGGTTTTATCTTTGTCTTTGGTGTTTATGGAAAATGTAAAATCTCCATGGCAATGGTATATTTTCACAGAAAAGCTTGCCCTATTTTGTAACAAGCCACTTCACTTGGGGTGTCAAAAATCACCTTCCATTCCCTTCTGTATGACGGCTTTGTGCCTCATGGTCTCAGACATAAAAACAGTCCCTTTTGTCTAGTTTGAATAAGGCCTTTTCTGGCCCTGTCAGTTTGGAAAAGTTCATTGCCACCTTAAACATAACAATCTTACAAGGGCACCAAAATCTTCTTTCCTATGGTGGCATTACACTGCATAAGTCTCACAAGGTGATTTGTTGCTCTCTCTGTGCCGGATGCTACTAAAAATAGGGCTGGAGTGGAATTTTGGAAATCTTAAATCAAAGAAGTAGATCAGTCATGGCAAACCTTGGCACCCCAGATGTTTTGGAACTACATTTCCCATGATGCTCTACTACACTGCAGAGTGCATGAGCATCATGGAAAAATGTAGTTCCAAAACATCAGGGGTGCCAAGGTTCGCCATCACTGACCTAGATGGTCTTCTGAACTGTATTCCTGTTTGGCAAATGCTACTATCTTACTGTATACCAGGCTATACAGCACCCGCCCTGTGCACTGTGGGCCCCCTAGCACCTTTTTACTTTTGGCTGAAGCTTGACTTTAGTGAATAGGCTCTAAATTGTATTTGGCTTTAGAGAAGGAATGACTGAATTGGTTAATCTTGGAAATTCATGTTGTAAATAGGGATGAGCTCGGTGTTCGAGTCGAACATACGTTCGACTCGAACATCGGCTGTTCGATCGTTCGCCGAAGATCGAACGATTTAGGCCGTTCGCGCCAAATTCGAGTGACGCGAACTGCCCACAATGCACTAGGCCGTCGCAGTGCAATCCAGGCGCTGTGATTGGCCAAGCATGCACTGTGACCCCACATGCTTGGCCAATCATAGCGCCGGCAGCGAGGAGAGCCATAATTGGCCACAGGGGGATTTAGCACACACCCCACACTATAAAAGGCCGCCATCGCGGCGGCCTTGTGTAGTGTGTTCCGGTTCAGGGAGAGAGAAGGATAGGCAGGGACAGTGTCAGTGCTATTTGTTCATTTAACTTGTGTGCAGGGAGAGAGAAGGATAGGCAGGGACAGTGTCAGTGATATTCTTTGCTAAACCTTGTGTGCAGGGAGAGAGAAGGATAGGCAGGGACAGTGTCAGTGATATTTTTTGCTAAACCTTGTGTGCAGGGAGAGAGAAGGATAGGCACTGGACAGTGTCAGTGTCATTTTTGCTAAGCCTCCTGCACAGTACACACCTGAAGCTAGCCCTTATTGCTGTGTTTTCCTGTTGTGTAACACAGGCAGGCATCTGCAGCACTTACAGCGGGCGTAGGGTGCCTCCTGCACATTATACACCTGAAGCTAGCCCTTATTGCTCGTGGTTTTTTTCTTTTGTGTTACACTAACAGGCATCTGCAGCACTTACAGCGGGCGTAGTGTGCTTCCTGCAAAATATACACCTGAAGCTAGCCCTTATTGCTGTGTTTTCCTGTTGTGTAACACAGGCAGGCATCTGCAGCACTTACAGCGGGCGTAGTGTGCTTCCTGCAAAATATACACCTGAAGCTAGCCCTTATTGCTGTGTTTTCCTGTTGTGTAACACAGGCAGGCATCTGCAGCACTTACAGTGGGCGTGGTGTGCCTCCTGCACAGTACACACCTGAAGCTACCCCTTATTGCTGGTTTTCCGATCTCCCTGCAGGCTTTTAGAATGTCTGGAAGGCAAACAAGGAGAGGCAGACAGTCAGGAGCCAATAAAAGAGGGCAAGCAGGCTCTGTGTCTAGAGACAACAGTGCTGGTCGTGGACGCGGTGCATCGTCATCAGCACGTGGCCATGGGACACGCTTGTCCTTATTTTCGGCAGCTGGACGCGTTGAGCCGCATCATGCCGAAGACTTGGTAGAGTGGATGACCAAGCCCTCCTCATCCTCCTCATCCTCTCTCACCCAGGCTCAGGGTACTGGCAAAGCAGCTGCCAAAGCGTCCTCTTCCCTCGTATCAATGTCATCATCAGTCACTCCTTCCCTAGACCCACCGTGTCCTCCTGAGGAGTCCCCCGAACTGTTTGAGCACAGTGTTGGGTACATGCTCCAGGAGGATGCCCAGCGTTTCGAAGGGTCTGATGATGATACCCAGCTAGAGGAAGGCAGTAGCGTGAGAGTAGAGAGAGGGGATGCTCAAGAAGGACAGCAATCTGGCAGTCATGTTCCGGCACCTGCAGCATACTGCCAGATTGGCTCCAGTGATGAGGAGGGAGGGGATGATGAGGTCACTGACTCCACGTGGGTGCCTGATAGGATAGAGGATGAGGAGGAGGCACATCTCCAACGAGGCAGGATGCCCCCGGGGGGCCAGCGTAAGGGCAGCACACCGACTGAATCACACCGCAGAGCTCCGCCTGTGCAGGGCGCTGCCTCTGCCCGTTATTCCAAAAGTTCTTTGGTGTGGGCCTTTTTTGAGTCGAGTGCATCAGATCGCACCGCTGCTGTTTGCAACATATGTCTGAAGCGTATCTCGCGTGGCCAAAACATCAGCCGCTTGGGCACCAGATGCTTGACCAGACATATGTTGACCTGCCATGCAGCTCGTTGGCAAGCGTATCTTAAAGACCCACACCAAAGAACAAAGCGGACCTCTCCTTGCTCCTCATCAGCTGGGATCTCCAACCCCACTGTACCTTCAGTTCTCTCTGAAACCTGCACTGAGAGGAATGAAGGTGTAGAATTAGGTGTGTCACAGCCAAGTACTTGCGGGCACTCTGCTAGCAGTACACAGACGTCCGATTCTAGCAGGCAAATTTCCCTGCCCCAGCTAATGGTCCGTCAAACGAAGTTCACTCCCAGCCATCCACATGCCCAGCGGTTGAATGCTAGCTTGGCTAAATTGCTAGCACTTCAACGGCTGCCTTTTCAATTGGTAGACTCGGCCCCCTTCCGTGAGTTTGTGCAATGTGCGGTTCCTCAGTGGCAGGTTCCCAAACGCCACTTTTTCTCACAGAAGGCGATTCCGGCTCTCTACCGGCATGTGGAAGGCAATGTCCATGCCTCGCTGGACAGGGCGGTCAGTGGTAAGGTGCATATTACCGCTGACTCATGGTCCAGCAGGCATGGACAGGGACGTTACCTTTCTTTCACGGCCCATTGGGTCACTCTTTTGGCAGTTGGGAAAGATGCAGGACAAGGTGCAGTAGTGTTGGAGGTTGTTCCGCCGCCACGCCTCCAAAATGCTACTACTGGTTGTTGTGACACACCTCTCTCCTCCACCCCCTCCTCTTCTTCTTCCTCCATGGCCTCTTCCTGTGCTTTGTCCTCAGAACCAGCGGTGCTCCGTAGGTGTTCAAGGGGCTACGCAAGTACGCAGGCAAAAAGATGCCATGCCGTGCTTGCGCTGGTGGGTTTGGGGGACAGGAGCCACACTGGGGAAGAGGTTCTGTCTGCTCTGCAGGGGCAGGCCGAGAGGTGGTTGATGCCACGCCAGCTTAAGCCAGTAATGGTGGTTTGCGACAATGGCACCAACCTCCTCTCTGCCCTCCGACAGGGACAACTGACCCATGTGCCCTGTGTGGCTCAAGTCCTTAACCTGGTGGTGCAGTGGTTCTTGGGCAGGTACCCGGGCTTACAGGATGTCCTGAGGCAGGCCAAGAAAGTCTGTGTGCATTTCCGCAGATCATATAATGCCAGTGCTCAGCTGGCTGAGCTGCAAAAGGAGTTGAACCTGCCCAAGAACCGCCTTATATGCGACATGCCCACCAGGTGGAACTCAACGTTGGCCATGCTGCAGCAGCTGCACATGCAGCAGAGGGCCATCAATGAGTACCTGTGCGACTACGACACCAGGACAGGGTCAGGGGAGCTCAGGTTTTTTTCACCACGCCAGTGGGGCATGATCAGGGATGCATGCACTGTCCTGGCACCATTTGAGGAGGCCACGAGGATGGTGAGCAGTGACAGTGCATGCATCAGTGACACTGTACCTCTTGGCCACCTGTTGGAGCATACGCTGCGTGGAATAATGGACAGGGCACCAGAGGCAGGAAGAGGAGGACTTCCTTGCCTCTCAAGGCCCCCTTTACCCAGACAGTGTTCCTTCTGTCCCACCCATCACACAGGAAGAGGACGAGGAGGAGGAGGATTGTGTCAGCATGGAGGTGGAGCATGGCACTCAGCATCAATAGCAGCAGTCTTTTAGGGATGATTTATAGTCCCTACAAACCCGTGGACTTGTATGTGTCTGGGAGGAGGTGGCTGCGGATCATGTCGTCCTTAGTGACCCAGAGGACTCCGGACCGAATGCCTCAGCTGACCTACGCTGCATGGCCTCCCTGATCCTGCAAAGTCTGCGGAAAGATCCTCGTATTCTTCGGATCAAGGAGAGGGACCATTACTGGCTGGCCACTCTCCTTGATTCACGGTACAAGGGTAAGGTTGCAGACCTTATCTTGCCATCGCAGAGGGAGCAGAGGATGAGACATCTCCGGGAGGCCTTGCAGAAAGGTCTGTGCAACGCGTTCCCAGAGACTGGGAGGTTACAAACTCCTGGTCCTGGACAACGAGTTGCTGAGGCTTCGGTCAGTAGCAGAAGGAGCGGTGGAGAAGGTGGCCGTCTGACCGATGCGTTCAGACAATTTTTTAGTCCGCAGCCCCAAGGTATATGATCGGTTCCAGCAACCATCGCCAGCGTCTGATATACACGGTGCAGGAATACCTAGGGGCAAGGTCAGACTTGGACACCTTTCCCACCGAAAATCCTCTGGCTTACTGGGTGTTGAGGATGGATCACAGGCCAGAGCTTGCACAGTATGCAATTGAGCTACTGGCCTGTCCTGCATCCAGCGTTCTTTCAGGACGCACATTCAGTGCTGCTGGAGGCTTTGTCACGGATCACAGGGTGCGCCTGTCCACCGACTCGGTTGATCGACTGACCTTCATAAAGATGAACCAGTCTTGGATCACCACCAGCTACCAAGCACCTAAAGCTGATATAACAGAATAATTTATTTTCAAATGTCACATCCCTTCAAGACTGATGCTGATGCTGAGTGACTGTCCTGTTATGTTGACTGACTATCCTCCTCCTCCTCAATGATCCGATTCTTGATGATAGCTTGGAAGAACTTTTTTGTTTCTGGGTGCCGCCACCAGTGGCTAAGGCCCAATTTTTCAGCCCCTGTTTAACAGGGGCATGTAATTACAATTTTTGATGTAATGCTTTGCAGCAGGGCTCATTCCTGCACTCCAACTAGAGTATCTGGGAGAGGTTGCAGTGTCGTGGCACCAGCACCAGTGCCTAAGGCCCAATTTTTCTGCCCCTGTTTAACAGGGGCGTGTAATTACAATTGTTGATGCAATACTTTGCAACAGGGCTCATTGCTGTGCTCCAAGTTCAGTATCTGAGAGGGGTTGCAGTGTTAGGGCACCAGTGCCTAAGGCCCAATTTTTCTGCCCCTGTTTAACAGGGGCGTGTAATTACAATTTTTGATGCAATACTTTGCAACAGGGCTCATTGCTGTGCTCCAAGTTCAGTATCTGAGAGGGGTTGCAGTGTTAGGGCACCAGTGCCTAAGGCCCAATTTTTCTGCCCCTGTTTAACAGGGGCGTGTAATTACAATTTTTGATGCAATACTTTGCAACAGGGCTCATTGCTGTGCTCCAAGTTCAGTATCTGAGAGGGGTTGCAGTGTTAGGGCACCAGTGCCTAAGGCCCAATTTTTCTGCCCCTGTTTAACAGGGGCGTGTAATTACAATTTTTGATGCAATACTTTGCAACAGGGCTCATTGCTGTGCTCCAAGTTCAGTATCTGTGAGGGGTTGCAGTGTTGTGGCACCAATGCCTAAGGCCCAATTTTTCTGCCCCTGTTTAACAGGGGCATGTAATTACAATTCTTGATCTAATAATTCACAGCAGGGCCCATTCATGCGCCCACCAAGAGTAACTGTGAGGGCTTACAGTGTTGTGACAACACCACCACCACCACCACCACCACCACCAAAGGCCCAATTCTTCAGCCCCTGTTCAACAGGGCCATGCAATTACAATTATTGATCTAATAATTCACAGCAGGGCCCATTCATGTGCCCACCAAGAGTAACTGTGAGGGCTTACAGTGTTGTGGCACCAGCACCACCACCAAAGGCCCAATTTCTCCTACCACTGTTTAAAGTGGTTGTAAACCCACTTTTTCAACTTGCACCTACAGGTAAGCCTAGATTAAGGCTTACCTGTAGGTGCAAGAAATATCTCCTAAACCTACACGGTTTAGGAGATATTTACTAAAATGACAAGCGCCGCTGTCTACGGCGCATGCGCGCCGTAGACAACGGCGCATTTATGGGGTTAATCCCATTCACATACTCGGCTACTTCCCAGCAATCGCTGGGCGTAGCCGAGTGGGACGCCTCCCGCGCGCATGCGCAGAATGACGTCTCCGCCGCTCCGGCCAATCACAGCGCCGGAGCGGCGCTGTGATTGGCTGGTGCGGCGATACCCGGAAGTAACATTCCGGCTATCGCCGCAGTGATGTCTGCGGCTGGACAGAGGGACCAGGACGGCTTCGGGGGCCCCGATCTAAGGTAAGTGGAACATAATGAGCTATTATGCTAGTCATAATAGCTCATTATGCCTTTCTCTTACAGGTGGGCCAAAAAATAAAAAAAATAAAAGTGGGTTTACAACCACTTTAACAATGGCATGTAAATACAATTCCTGATATAATAGTTCACAGCAGGGCGTTCCAGCACCCACCAAGAGTAACTGTGAGGGCTTACAGTGTTGCCGCAACACCAACATGTAAGGGACAAATTTCAGCAGAGTATATACTAGAGGTGCGCATCTTCACTGGCCTCACGATTCGATTCGATTACGATTATTAGGTCAACGATTCGATTCGATTCCGCGATGCATCACGATTACAGCGCAAGTGCGCATGGTTTTCACCAAAAAAATTTAAGCAGTCAGGAGAACTCCATTTTTTTAATTATATCTGTTCTTTTAAAAAAAAGACAACACTCCCTGCATGTAGCAAAGTCTAAACAAAGCAGACAACAACTTGTACATAGTACAGGAGATGGTCAGAGAGTGCAGATCTAGTACAGGAGATGATCAGAGACTGCGGAAATGCTACAGATGATCAGCGACTGCGGACATGCTACAGGAGATGGTCAGACTGCGGACATGCTACAGGAGATGGTCAGACTGCGGACATGCTACAGGAGATGGTCAGACTGCGGACATGCTACATGAGATGGTCAGACTGCAGACATGCTACATGAGATGGTCAGACTGCGGACATGCTACATGAGATGGTCAGACTGCGGACATGCTACATGAGATGGTCAGACTGCGGACATGCTACATGAGATGGTCAGACTGCGGACATAGTACAGGAGATCAGCAGGTAAGTATAAAAAAATAATACCTGTTGTGCCGAGATTCAGAATGGTCCCCCCCATCCGAATTCTGTTCCCCCCTGTCTCTCGGCTACTATCGGAACTCCGCCCCCTCAGCCCTGTACATTGCTGCTTCCTCACTAATTCAAATGCTCCCAATACCGCCCCGCCTCTCCAGCCCTCTGCTCATTAGCATTCATGGAAAAACAGTAGGCGTGAGCGGCGCTGGAGAGGCGGGGCGGTATTAGAAGAATTTGCATTCGTGAGTACTAGGAGAGAGCGGCAATGTACAGGGCTGGGGGGGGGGCGGAGTTCCGATAGCCGAGAGACAGAGGGAACAGTGTGTGTGTACAATACATGCTGCGCTCATGTGACTGCCCTCTCTCCTCTCTGCTTTCACGTCTCTGACGCCAGGAGAGACGTGAGACGTGAAAGCAGAGAGGCGGGCCGTGCAGTCACATGAGCGCGTCATAGGAAAAAAATAAATAAGGCAACAGCTCTCCCGGGAGGAGGGGGCGGGGCTTAGACATCGCCGTAATCGATTAATAGGTTTCCCTGCATCGGTGCCGCATCGGGGACGCCCGAATCGCGATGCACCGATGCAACGATTAAATTCCACACCCCTAGTATATACGGCAGGCCCCTACTTTCAAACATCCAACTTACAAACGACTCCTACTTGCAAACGGAAGGAGACAACAGGAAGTGAGAGGAAATCTACCCCTAGGAAGGGAAATTCTCTCCTGTAAGAGTTAATATGGGAAAAAGGTGTCTCCTCTCTACTGATGCTTTATCACCAATCCTTGTTTCAATAAAAAACCCACTTTTCAAAAACATTTGTCATTGGGACGGAAAGTGAGGTGAAATGTTCTGAACAAGGGGCACAGACAGCAAAACAAATGTTACAGGGGTGATAACCCTTCCCTATGTTTTCCAAAAAGCTTAAAAATAGATTTTTTGGCTGGAGCTACACTTAAACAATGTACGTGTTCAAAATTACAAACAGATTCTACTTAAGAACAAACCTACAGTCCCTGTCTTGTTTGCACCGCCTGTATACTGCTGTTCAGAGTATATAGGGCCTTTTTTATTTTGTGTGCGGGATTCCCCTTAATATCCATACAAGACCCAAAGGGGCTGGTAATGGGCTGGAATGGGGGGGGGGGGGGGGGGCTGGTGGGGTAGCCAGGCCATTTTTCTCAAAGATTTTCATCCATATTACCGGGACCAGACATGACATTAAAGCCGCAAGCAGTTTTAAATGGCTTTTTTTCCTTTACAAATGTAATTTTGTGCAGGGACAGTTCTAAACACGGGAAACACGAGGCACTTCACAGGCATACTTTAGACACCCCCCAGGTACGATATTTAAAGGAATATTTCACTTTTTTTTTTCACTTTATGCATCATTAAAATGACTGCTCCAGAAAAAACGTCAGTTTTTAAAACTTCTTTTTGCATTGATACATGTCCCCTGGGGCAGAACTCGGGTCCCCAAACCCTTTTTAGGACAATAACTTGCATATTAGTCATTATAATTAGCACTTTAGATTTCGAACGTTCGCGTCCATTGTATTTAATAGGGTTCTAACGTTCGTGCGAACTTTCGGTCCGTTCGAACGTTCTGGTGCGAACCGAACCGGGGGGGTGTTCGGCTCATCCCTAGTTGTAAAGTGTTTTGCAATTTGGTCATCATGTGAAATGTCTATTGCATGTTTTAAACAGCATACAGTTTAATAAAATGAGAATTTAATGTCCATGCTATTGGGGCAATAAAGTTGTGCTTTGTTTTTTGTGCTTAGAGAATTTGATGTGAGGTTCTTATTTGTAATGTCGTTCTGACATTTTTAAAGGCCTATAAAGATAGTGAACAATTTAGTTGCCTCATCGTTCTTTGACTTCAAGGTCTTCATGTTTTGCTCTTTTTTGTTTTACTGTTCATTAAAACACTCCCAGTAAACTGAAAATAACATTGAAATATGTACATATATTGGATAATCCTTGACCTCATCAGAGTTTGAGGTGGAACCATAAATTGTTCTCTATTATCAAGACTGAGATAATCCTCATGCCCTGTACACACAATCGGATTTCCAATGAAATAAAATCCAATGGAATTTTCCGTCGGAATTCCGATGAAGCTGACTTTCATCAGTCTTGCCTACACACCATCAGACAAAATTCCGTCCGTCCAAAATGTGGTGACGTAAAACACTCTGACGAGCTGAGAAAAATGAAGTTCAATGCTTCTGAGCATGCGTCGACTTGATTCTGAGCATGCGTAGGTTTTTTCTCAGTTGGAGTTCCACACAGATGATCGGAATTTCCTATCGTTTTTTTTTCCATCGGAAAAATTTAAAACATGTTCTTTTTTTTGACACCGATGGAAAAAAGTCTGATGGGGCACACACACGATCGTTTTGTCCGATGAAAAAAGTCCATCAGGCTTTTTTCATCGGAAAAAACGATCGTGTGTACAGGGCATTAGATTGCTGGACTCTGTATTTCATACTTACAATGGTCCAGTTTTGACCAATGATGGTATGCATTTTTAATACCTGAGAGATCACTAGGAGAATTGACAAACACAGATTGCAGTTCAAAGGCATGGAAGTATAGACTCAAGTTTAAACTTGGCCTAAGTTGGTTATTATGTGACTTGTTGGTGTTGATGTAAAGTGTTATGTATGTGACTTGACAATCTGGAAGAGAAAATTATCATGAAATTAAAGAAATGAAACACTGGTAAAATTACTGATACATCTAAGTGAACTGACCCTAATGCTTTCTTTAAACAATTTCTAAGATCTTTAAAAAATAAATAAAAAAATCCCATGTGAATTATTGTAACACTTTTGCGAAGATCCAATATTGCTGTTGTTTTTTTTCTTCTTTGTGTTGTTTCTGTCATCTGTCATCAGCCACTTCCAAGTCTTTATTTCGATGTTGTTACCCATTTTACCAGCTGACCTGAAAATTAAATTTTTTCAAACTATGGGACAGGTTTTGTTGTGAGAAAATATTTTCCTTCCTTTGATTCCCTTTCTTCATTCCATTCATAGAGTTTGGCAGAAAGCCAGGTTTGCTATGCTTTTACATGTGGAAATTATGCCAATGCAGAGGTAGGGCCCTTTCCTAATACGTTTTGTCAGCATTTTTACTTTGCAAGAAAAACGCAAGAAAAATGTTTCCCTTTAACCACTTCAGCCCCTGACCATTTGGCTGCCCAAAGACCAGAGCACTTTTTGCGATTCAGCACTGCGTCGCTTTAACTGACAATTGCGCGGTTGTGCGACGTGGCTTCCAAACAAAATTGATGTTCTTTTTTCCCCACAAATAGAGCTTCCTTTTGGTGGTATTCGATCACCTCTGCAGATTTTATTTTTTGCTCTATAAACAAAAATAGAGCGACAATTTGGAAAAAAAAGCAATATTTTTTACTTTTTGCTATAATAAATATCCCCAAAATATATATAAAAAAAAAAAATTTCCTCAGTTTAGGCCGATACGTATTCTTCTACATATTTTTGGTAAAAAAACCGCAATAAGCGTTTATTGATTGGTTTGCGCAAAAGTTATTGCGTCTACAAAATTGGGAATAGTTTTATGGAATTTTTATTAATAATATTTTCTTGTTCATACATCACGGGACACAGAGCAGCATAGTCATTACTATGTGGGTTATATAGAATTACCTTCAGGTGCTGGCACTGGCAACTTCCAAAACAGGAAGTACCCTCCCCTATATAAGCCCCTCCCATCCGGGAGTACCTCAGTTTTTTGCCAGTGTCTAAGGTGTTGGCCAAGGTTAACATGTATTCATCTGGGCTTGTGTACAGGTTCTCTGGGCCTTAGCAAGCTATTCCGGATCCGACCAAAAAAAGCTTCATAGCTAAACGGTCGGTACCCGGGCCTTGCAGAGAAGAGCAGGGTTTTGCCTGTAATGCCTCTCTTAGGAGGGCTGGACCCTGGGATCCAGAGCTCTGGTCATACCCAAAACCAAGAGGCTATCTGTGCAGGGTGCTATACAGGTCCAGGGGAGTGGAATCCTTGGGAACCCGGTCCCTGAAGGTCTAGTACAATGCCTGCCGTGAGAGGTGAAGTTTGGGCTTCTGTGGACCAAACAAAGTCCTGCGGCGGGGAAAAGGTAAGTGGGGGCCCCTCAGGAACTTGGTTCTATTGAGGGGACCCCCAAGCCTAATATGTCTTTCTGCCTGTTACCTAAAGGGTATTCCCGCTAATTGCTGTATATGCCTAAGAAATCCTAGAAATGTTTTTTCATAAGGGAAGTTTTAAAAAAAAAAACTGTAAACCTGGAAATGTTTTTCATAAAGGAGGTTTTAAAAAAAAAAAAAAAAAAAAGACAAAAGTGCGGTACCTGTGTTTGTCCACTAGAGGCCGCTGTGGAACGTCTTTTTTCTTGGGACTATTCCTTCCATGGTGAAAGTCCAGGCAGATGAGTGAGCTCTCTATCAGGGAAGCTGCATTCCTCTGTCATGCTGCCAAGTAGTTTCCTTCCATCCCCGAGTCCTGGTGAAACAGGGACCCTGGCTCCTCTCCCTACATGGCGCCAAGAGCGCACACGTGCACGCGCGCGCGCGCGCACACATGCTTTCTTTTTATAAGGTTTAGCTTCAAAAAAGGGGGCGGAGCCTGGCGGATGACGCGCTCTGTGCGCCCAGCGCTTCTGCGCATGTGCGGGCGTCCCAGCAAGATAAAAGGACTCAGTCCACGCTGCTTGCTATGGACACAGAGCATGAAAAGGAGCTGGTAGCATGGTATAGGGGCTTACAGCGGGCGGTTGATACAGGCATCCCCAGAAAGACGCATTAGTAGACACCCACTGATGTACATAGCAGCAAATTGCATTAGACTATTTCAGTAAGGGGTGTATTGCGGCTGGAATACCTCAGCTTTGAACTAAGGAATATGCCGCCTAAAAAACTCCGAGATATACCTCTCAGGAAGTGTAGGGGGTCTCCATCGGGCTCTGAGGATCTGGAGCAGTCATCTGCACCCTCCTCCCCTGAGAAATCAGAGGTTAATACCCATAAGGAACCCCCGGGAGTGCCAGGTACTGCGGCTGTCCTCAGTCCACCTGCTCCTGCATATATAACAGAGGAGGTTTTTTCCTCAACTCTGGAGGGATTGGAGCAGAGATTGGCTGCATTGATCGCTTCTTCTCTACAGGAAAGAAAGCGCGCCAGATCTCCATCACCTCCATTAGAGTGCCTGTTGGCAGAGCAACAGTCCCAGGAAGGGACCGACCTACCTGAAGGGGATCAGGAGGAGGTTAGCTCTGTTTTTGAGGAATCGACAGTAGATGAACCATTTTCAGCATCACAGACTGAAAGATTGTGGGTCCAGACCCTAACTGACATGGTTCGATCTGCATTTAAAATGCCTCTTGTTGAACCATCAACTACTGCTGTCTCCTCATTGGGGTCGCTAAATGCTCCCCAGGTTAATTGCTCCTTTCCAATACATCCATTATTGGAAGGACTTATATACCAGGATTGGGAACATCCTGATAAACTATTTGTTCCGCCTAAAAGGTTTCCGGTGATCTATCCCATGGAGGAAAAGTTCACCCAGAGATGGAATGTTCCTACGGTGGACGCAGCCATTTCTTCTGTGAACAAATCACTGACATGTCCAGTAGATAATGTTCAAATGTTCAAAGATCCAGTGGATAAAAAATTGGAATCTTTATTAACCACTTAACGACCGCCCACCGCCGATTTACGTCGGCAGAATGGCACGGACAGGCAGAATCACGTAGATCTACGTGATCGCCTTTGTGCAGTTGGGGGGTCCATCCGGACCCCCCTTCACTGCAGTGAGCGGCCGTTAAGTGTTCGGGAGCGATCAGGCATGAGGGGGGGGTGCTCGATTCCGCCCCCCCCCTCGCGATCGCTCCCGGCCAATGAAAATGCTTCCTCCGCCATGTGATGTAAACAAGGCTGGAGGAAGTGATGTCATCTCCCTCGCCGCGGTCTTTCCGTTCCCGGCGCCGAGCAGAGAGGAAGCAGGTTAGTGCACTAACAGTCCACTGACACGTAGGTACACATAGGCACACAAATCACCCCCCAGTCACCCCCAGATCACCCCCCAGGTCACCCCAAAGCCCCCAATCACAGTGTCACTGATTGCAGTGATCATTTATTTTACTGATCACTGCATTTAGTGTCATCTGTGATTGTAAAAAGTTGCAGGGCAGTTAGGATTAGGCCCCTTTAGGTCCAGGGTAGCCCCCTAACCCCCCCTAATAAAGGTTTAACCCCTTGATCACCCCCCAGGTAACCCTTTCACCCCCTAACTTCAGCGTCACTAAGCGATTGTTTTTCCGATCGCTGTATTCGTGTCGCTGGTGTTTTAGATAGGCAGTTATTTTTTTTTAGGTTCGCCGCAGGTTTTTATTAGTGTCAGGTACCCCCATATATTATTTTAACCCCCTGATTGCCCCTAGAGTTAACCCTTTCACCAGTGATCGCCGTATAAGCGTCACTGGTGTCACTGGTTAGCCAGTAAGTTATTTAGTTATTTAGGTTACCCGTCAGGTTTTTATATAGTGTCAGGTACCCCCATATTTAACCTAATAAAGATTTTAACCCCCTGATTGCCCCTAGTTAACCCTTTCACCAGTGATCACCATATAAAGGTTACGGGTGACGCTGGTTGATTAGTTTGCTTTTTATAGCATCAGGGCACCCGCCGTATATAACCCAATAAAGGTTTAACCCCCCTGATCGCCCGGCGGGTGAGATCAATTAGGTTTTAGCGCCAGAGAGGGTCTGCGTCGCCCCAGGCAGTGTTAGGTTAGTGACAGTAACGCTAACACCCACGCGCAAAGCATACACCCCCCTTAGTGGTATAGTATCTGATCAGATCTGATCAGATCTATACTAGCATCCCCAGCGGTTTAGGGTTCCCAAAAACGCAGTGTTAGCGGGATCAGCCCAGATACCTGCTAGCGCCTGCGTTTAGCCCCTCCGCCCAGCCCAGCCCAGCCCAGCCCACCCAAGTGCAGTATCGATCGATCACTGTCACTTACCAAACACAACACACATAACTGCAGCGTTCGCAGTGCTTGGTTTTTGGGGCCCTGTACGCGGCTAGGCTCCCAAAAAGTCCCACACATGTGGTATCCCCGTACTCAGGAAAAGCAGCAGAATGTATTTTGGGGTGCAATTCCACATATAACCATGGCATGTGTGAGCAATATATCATTTAGTGACAACTTTTTGTACTTTTTTTTTTTCTTTTTGTCATTATTCAATCATTTGGGACAAAAAAAAAAATATTCAATGGGGTCAACATGCCTCTCAGCAATTTCCCTGGGGTGTCTACTTTCCAAAATGGGGTCATTTGGGGGGGTTTTGTACTGCCCTGCCATTTTAGCACCTCAAGAAATGAGATAGGCAGTCATAAATTTAAAGCTGTGTAAATTTCAGAAAATGTACCCTAGTTTGTAAACGCTATAACTTTTGCGCAAACCAATAAATATACGCTTATTGACATTTTTTTTACTAAAGACATGTGGCTGAATACATTTTGGCCTAAATGTATGACTAAAATTGAGTTTATTCGATTTTTCTTATAACAAAAAGTAGAAAATATCTTTTTTTTTCAAAATTTTCGTTCTTTTTCCATTTATATCGCAAAAAATAAAAATCGCAGAGGCAATCAAATACCATTAAAAGAAAGCTCTATTTGTGGGAAGAAAAGGACGCAAATTTCATTTGGGTACAACATTGCATGTCCGCACAATTTACAGTTAAAGCAGCGCAGTGCCGAATCCCAAAAACAGGCTTGGTCCTAATGGCCCGAAATGGTCCGGGGCTTAAGTGGTTAAAATCTGCTTTTTCCACAGCAGGGGCTGTTACACAGCCAGCAGTGGCAGCTATTGGAGCCTGCCAAGCTTTAAAGGATCAAATGAAAATGGTCCTGAGGGATTTGCCAGACCAACAGGCCCAGGCTCTGGCTGATCTGCCTAGAGCATTATGCTTTGCGGTTGACTCCATCAAGGATTCTATCCATCAGGCCTCCCGCCTCACGCTGTCTTTGGTACATATGCGTAGGCTTCTGTGGCTCAAAAACTGGTCTGCTGAAGCTCCCTGTAAGAAGCTCTTAGTTAGCTTCCCATTTCATGGGGAACGCCTTTTTGGCGAAGACCTGGATAAGTATATCCAGAAGATTTCCAGTGGTAAAAGTACTCTCTTACCGAGTAAGAAGAGGTCTAGGGGTCCATCTTTTAAGAGGACTACCTCTCCTATCCCTGCGACGTCTGCTACTAAGCAGTTCCGACGGCCTCCTCGGTCAAACTCAGGAGGTAAAAATCAGGGACAGCCACAGGGTAATAAAAAGCCCTGGATCCGAAGAGGTACTAAACCAGCCTCCAAGTCAAGCCTATGAAGGGCTGCCCCCACTCAAACGGGTGGGGGGAAGACTTCAGTTGTTCACAGAGACCTGGCGGGAGACGATCAAAGACAGATGGGTGCTCTCCGCAGTAACTCTGGGATACAAGTTGGAGTTAAAAGAGTCTCCTCCGTCCCATTTTATGTGGTCAGGCATGCCAAGAGACCCTCTGAAAAGACGGTCTCTCCTATTGGCGTTAGAACAACTATTGCTCCAAGGAGTAATTATGGAGGTTCCTATGGAAGAGTGGGGGTTGGGTTTCTACTCAAACCTTTTCACAGTCCCGAAGCCAAACGGGGACATAAGACCCATATTGGACCTAAAGAGTCTAAACAAATTTCTAAACGTCCAGTCTTTCCGGATGGAGTCGATCCGATCGGTCACCGCTGCCCTACAAGGGGAGGAATGGTTAGCTTCGATCGACATCAAAGATGCTTACTTGCATGTTCCCATCTTTCCAGGTCATCAAAAATTCCTACGCTTTGCAGTAGAAGGGCGCCATTTTCAGTTCAGAGCCTTACCATTCGGTCTGGCCACAGCACCACGAGTGTTCACAAAAATTCTGGCCCCACTGTTGGCCGATCTAAGAACACGGGGTGTAACGATAATGGCATACCTAGACGACCTGTTGTTGATGGACCACTCAGTTGCCAAGCTAGAAGTGGTAATTGTCGATACAATCAAGTATCTAGAATCTCACGGTTGGGTCATCAACCTGGACAAGTCAGCCCTACAGCCAGTGAAAAACCTGGTATATCTAGGGCTACGGCTGGATTCAGACCAGAGGAAGATTTTCTTACCTCTAGACAAGGTATCCTCTTTGAGGGGCTTGGTCCGTCTGCTTTGTGCAAAAAGACAGCCGTCCATACGCCTGTGCATGAGGCTGCTAGGAAAGATGGTAGCATCATTCGAAGCTGTGCCATACGCCCAATTCCACTCAAGGAATTTACAAAGGGCCATATTGTCAGCCTGGAACGGAAAAGTTCAGGCTCTAGACTTCCCGATGGCTTTGTCCCCTTCCGTTCGGAAGAGTCTCTGCTGGTGGTTGATCCCCCAGAATCTCCAGAAGGGAAAACCCTTCAGCCCGATATCTTGGAAGGTGGTCACTACAGATGCCAGCCTTACAGGCTGGGGGGCAGTACTGGAGCAATGGTCTCTCCAGGGCAGATGGTCAAATGTAGTAAAAACCCTGCCCATCAATCTCTTAGAGATACGAGCAGCCCGGTACGCCCTAGTAGCCTGGACATCCAGACTCCAAGGGTCCCCTGTCAGAATTCAATCAGACAATGCCACAGCAGTGGCATATATCAATCATCAGGGAGGCACCAGGAGTCGTGCAGCCCAGAGGGAAGTAAGTCACATCCTGGAATGGGCAGAAAAGCATGTCCCATGTATATCAGCTGTCTTCATTCCAGGGGTGGAGAATTGGAAGGCGGACTTTCTGAGTCGCCAACAGTTATGCCCAGGGGAATGGTCCCTTCATCCCGAGGTCTTCCGAGCAATATGTCAGCGGTGGGGAACACCGGATGTAGATCTGCTAGCATCCAGATTCAACGCAAAGGTGGACAGATTTGTCTCCCGGACAAGGGATCCCCTCGCTTGCGGCTCGGATGCTCTGGTGTTCCCTTGGGATCAGTTCAGACTGATATATGCATTCCCTCCGCTACAATTGTTGCCTCGACTCCTTCGCAGAGTCAGGTTGGAGAAGAAGCCGGTGATCCTGGTGGCTCCAGCGTGGCCCCGAAGGGCCTGGTACGCGGAGATCATCAAAATGTCTGTGGGGAGTCCTTGGACCCTTCCACGTCGTCCGGACCTGCTTTCGCAAGGACCGATATACCACCCTTCCTTACTAACTCTAAGTTTAACGGCCTGGCTATTGAGTCCCACATCCTAAAGAAGAGAGGTCTCTCTAACTCTGTGGTATCAACTATAATCAATGCCAGGAAGCCTGTATCCAGGCAGATCTACTATAGAGTTTGGAAGGCGTACATCACTTGGTGCGAGGCCAGAAAATGGCATCCACGTAAGTACGTTATAGGCAGAATTCTGGACTTCCTGCAGTGGGCTGTAGACAGGAAGTTTGCCTTAAGTACTATCAAGGGCCAGGTTTCGGCCTTGTCAATACTATTTCAAAGGCCCCTGGCTATGCATTCACTTGTCAAATCCTTTATGCAAGGTGTGACTCGTGTTATTCCACCGATTAAGGCTCCCATATGCCCATGGGATCTAAATTTGGTTCTGTCGGTTCTGCAGAAGCAGCCATTTGAACCTTTGCGGCACATTTCCTTGGTTCTACTCACCAGGAAATTGATATTTTTAGTAGCCATATGCTCGGCTAGAAGAGTGTCGGAATTAGCCGCCATGTCCTGTAAAGAGCCATATCTGGTTATCCATAAGGACAGAGTAGTATTACGTCCTCACCCAGCCTTTCTTCCTAAGGTGGTATCGAGGTTTCACTTGAACCAGGATGTGGTTCTTCCTTCTTTTTTTCCCCAAACCAAGCTCGGTAGAGGAAAAGTTATTGCATTCTTTGGATGTAGTAAGAGCAGTTAAAGCTTATCTAAAAGCCACTGCTCAGATTCGTAGAACGGATTCTCTGTTTGTTCTGCCGGAAGGCCCCAGAAAGGGTCAGGCAGCATCAAAATCTACTTTAGCCAAGTGGATTCGACAGGTCATAATACAAGCCTATGGCTTGAAAAGTAGACCGCCTCCGTTCAAAGTTAGGGCGCACTCCACGAGAGCAGTTGGAACTTCATGGGCAGTGCATCACCAGGCCTCCCTGGCGCAAATTTGTAAGGCCGCAACATGGTCTTCAGTACACACGTTTACTAGGTTCTACCAGGTGGACGTGAGAAGTCAGGAGGATGTCGCCTTTGGGCGCAGTGTGTTGCAGGCCGCAAAAGATCCTCATGCCTGATGGCGCCCAGCTTATGTATGGTGTATCCCCCCCCTCATGTGGCATTGCTTTGGGACGTCCCACATAGTAATGACTATGCTGCTCTGTGTCCCGTGATGTATGAACAAGAAAGTAGGATTTTTAAAACAGCTTACCTGTAAAATCCTTTTCTTGGAGTACATCACGGGACACAGAGCTCCCACCCCTCTTTTGGGGACACGTATTGCTTTGCTACAAAACTGAGGTACTCCTGGATGGGAGGGGCTTATATAGGGGAGGGTACTTCCTGTTTTGGAAGTTGCCAGTGCCAGCACCTGAAGGTAATTCTATATAACCCACATAGTAATGACTATGCTGCTCTGTGTCCCGTGATGTACTCCAAGAAAAGGATTTTACAGGTAAGCTGTTTTAAAAATCCTACTTTTTTTTACTAGTAATGGCGGCGATCAGCAATTTTTATCGTGACTGCGACATTATGGCGGACACTTTTGGCGCTATTTTGGGACCATTCACATTTATACAGCCATCAGTGCTATAAAATGTATTACTTTGTAAATGTAACTGGCAGTGAAGGGGTTAACCACTAGGGGGCTAGGAAGGGGTTAGGTGTGTCCTAGGGATGTGTTCTAACTGTGTGGGGGCGGGGCTTACTGTGACACGACACTGATCACTGCTCCCGATGAGAGGGAGCAGACGATCAGTGTCCTGTCACTAGGCAGAACAGGGAGATGCTTGATTACAAAGGCATCCCCCGTTCTGCAGCTCCACGACCGCGGGACACCGGCGGACATCGAGACCGCGGGTCCCACGGGCACGATCACGGAGCTTGCGGCAGGGGCGCGCGTGTGCCACCGGCAATTTTAACACAGCTTTAAATTTATGACTGCCTATCTCATTTCTTGAGGTGCTAAAATGGCAGGGCAGTACAAAACCCCCCCAAATGACCCCATTTTGGAAAGTAGACACCCCAAGGAAATTGCTGAGAGGCATGTTGAGCCCATTGAATATTTTTTTTTTTTGTCCCAAGTGATTGAATAATGACAAAAAAAAAAAAAAAAAAAAAAAAAAATTACAAAAAGTTGTCACTAAATGATATATTGCTCACACATGCCATGGTTATATGTGGAATTGCACCCCAAAATACATTCTGCTGCTTCTCCTGAGTACGGGGATACCACATGTGTGGGACTTTTTAGGAGCCTAGCCATGTACGGGACCCCGGAAACCAAGCACCGCCTTCAGGATTTCTAAGGGCGCAAATTTTTGATTTCACTCCTCACTACCTATCACAGTTTCGAAGGCCATAAAATGCCAAAATAGCACAAAACCCCCCCAAATGACCCCATTTTGGAAAGTAGACACCCCAAGCTATTTACTGAGAGGCATGTTCAGTCCATGGAATATTTTATATTTTGCCACAAGTTGCGGGAATATGACAACCTTTTTTTTTTTGCACAAAGTTGTCACTAAATGATATATTGCTCACACATGCCATGGGCATATGTGAATTTACACCCCAAAATACATTCTGCTGCTTCTCCTGAGTACGGGGATACCACATGTGTGGGACTTTTTGGGAGCCTAGCCGCGTACAGGACCCCAAAAACCAAGCACCGCCTTCAAGGTTTCTAAGGGCATACATTTTTGATTTCACTCCTCACTACCTATCACAGTTTTGAAGGCCATAAAATGCCAAGATGGCACAAAACCCCCCCAAATGACCCCATTTTGGAAAGTAGACACCCCAAGCTATTTGCTGAGAGGCATGTTGACCCCATTGAATATTTTTTTTTTTTGTCCCAAATGATTGAATAATGACAAAAAGAAAAAAAAAAATGTACAAAAAGTTGTCACTAAATGATATATTGCTCACACATGCCATGGTTATATGTGGAATTGCACCCCAAAATACATTCTGCTGCTTTTCCTGAGTACGGGGATACCACATGTGTGGGACTTTTTGGGAGCCTAGCCGCGTACAGGGCCCCAAAAACCAAGCACTGCGAACGCTGCAGTTATGTGTGTTGTGTTTGGTAAGTGACAGTGATCGATCGATACTGCACTTGGGTGGGCTGGGCTGGGCTGGGCTGGGCGGAGGGGCTAAACGCAGGCGCTAGCAGGTATCTGGGCTGATCCCGCTAACACTGCGTTTTTGGGAACCCTAAACCGCTGGGGATGCTAGTATAGATCTGATCAGATCTGATCAGATACTATACCACTAAGGGGGGTGTATGCTTTACGCGTGGGTGTTAGCGTTACTGTCACTAACCTAACACTGCCTGGGGCGACGCAGACCCTCTCTGGCGCTAAAACCTAATTGATTTCACCTGCCGGGCGATCAGGGGGGTTAAACCTTTATTGGGTTATATACGGCGGGTGCCCTGATGCTATAAAAAGCAAACTAATCAACCAGCGTCACCCGTAACCTTTATATGGTGATCACTGGTGAAAGGGTTAACTAGGGGCAATCAGGGGGTTAAAACCTTTATTAGGTTAAATATGGGGGTACCTGACACTATATAAAAACCTGACCGGTAACCTAAATAACTAAATAACTTACTGGCTAACCAGTGACACCAGTGACGCTTATACGGCGATCACTGGTGAAAGGGTTAACTCTAGGGGCAATCAGGGGGTTAAAATAATATATGGGGGTACCTGACACTAATAAAAACCTGCGGCGAACCTAAAAAAAAATAACTGCCTATCTAAAACACCAGCGACACGAATACAGCGATCGGAAAAACAATCGCTTAGTGACGCTGAAGTTGGGGGGTGATCAAGGGGTTAAACCTTTATTAGGGGGGGGTTAGGGGGCTACCCTGGACCTAAAGGGGCCTAATCCTAACTGCCCTGCAACTTTTTACAATCACAGATGACACTAAATGCAGTGATCAGTAAAATAAATGATCACTGCAATCAGTGACACTGTGATTGGGGGCTTTGGGGTGACCTGGGGGGTGATCTGGGGGTGACTGGGGGGTGATTTGTGTGCCTATGTGTACCTACGTGTCAGTGGACTGTTGGTGCACTAACCTGCTTCTTCTCTGCTCGGCGCCGGGAACGGAAAGACCGCGGCGAGGGAGATGACATCACTTCCTCCAGCCTTGTTTACATCACATGGCGGAGGAAGCATTTTCATTGGCCGGGAGCGATCGCGAGGGGGGGGCGGAATCGAGCGCCCCCCCCCCCCTCATGCCTGATCGCTCCCGAACACTTAACGGCCGCTCACTGCAGTGAAGGGGGGTCCGGATGGACCCCCCAACTGCACAAAGGCGATCACGTAGATCTACGTGATTCTGCCTGTCCGTGCCATTCTGCCGACGTAAATCGGCGGTGGGCGGTCGTTAAGTGGTTAAAGAGGTTTTATTGAGAAAAAAACATGAAAAACAGTTACATTTGCTCCACCTACTGTTGTGGTTTGGCAGACTACATTCTGTGAAGATGAATGTTCTTCCGAAAGTATTTATTTTGCACGCTGCCAGTGGCGAATGTCCGATCAGTTATTAGCATTCCAAAAAAAAACTAGTGTCTTTTATCTGGGGGGATAGGAGGCCTAGGGAGAACAAGCGTACATTATTCACTTCCAATTGGAAAGGAGGGTAGGGGACTCCAGACTTGCAAAAATATTTTTATGCAGCACAGATAGCCCAGTTAGTCAGATTTCAATCTACTCAGCCCCACCCTATCTGGATGCAGGTGGAGGCCTATGCCTGTGAAGAACGGTTGATTTCCCACATCCATTTCCCCAATTTTATGCCCAGCCCTCTCCTTTTCCTTGAATATTTGGGATAGGTTAACAAAAACGTATAAATTAAAATCCCTGCATACCCCACTGGCCCCTATTTTTGGAAATGAGAACTTCACCCCGGGCCTCACCCCCAGAACATTTGATTGGTGGACCAACACAGGTCTGCTGCGTATAGCTGACTTATGTGATCATAAGGGAATATTGATGTAGCGATACCCCCGAAGGGGCTGCTGGATTCATTTTGGGTCCTGCCGTTACCATTACAATAGACGATGTCCCCATCATCTGAAAAAAAGAAATATGACTCTCAATCCTGAGAGTCGGTATCTGAACCACAAAACTTGGATGGGGAAAGGGAAAGGTGAGGTAGTAAGAAGAATAGTTACAGATTTAACATGAACACACAGTAAAATTACATCACATATGTTACCAACCCTCACTCTCTATCTAACCACCCACTCTCCAGCAGCTTGATAGGAGATCCAGTTCACCTGAAAAACAAAATTACACACACACAAAAATATAACACAGCATACCTAATAAACATAGGAGCAAAGCCTCACTCCCCTGGGAGAATGAAACTTCCCTCCACTACAATAACTGCAAAAGAACTAAATGTTGAAAGTCCAGCCTTTGCTATGAGCAAATTTCTACCACCTAGTGGCAAAAAATCAATATGACAAAAGTCCCTGAAGTGCTGAAGCAGGTAAAGAAATCTTGACCACGAAGTTCTCTCAACCTGACACTATCTAGCTATGTATCCCATAGTCCATTTTTAGCAAGAGATTTTTTTTTTTCTCTTTGAAAAACTAAAGGTTAGAACACTCATTTTTTTTCTTTTTTAAATGATCACCAATAGAACCGGGGATCCGCCAAGGTCACTGGTTTTCATTTGCTATCCACGGTGGTAACAAAGTAGACAACATTGTCTTTTCCTGGTCTGCGGATGACCACCTTATCAGCATAGATGTGCCGGCCATAGTTCCACTGTAGCAAGCATCCGTTGAAACGCTCATCCATAGCAAGGGAATATCCAGCTTTTCTGAAGGGTTTTGGCACAGACAAATGATCCCAAATAGCTTCACTGTACCATTGTTCTCGTTTGGACTTGATTTCCTGCATGAGCTCTTTGGGGACATAAGGAAATTCCAGACCATACTCTGTGGCAACTCTCTTGATGAGCACTCCTTGCAAACGGGCACGTTTTGGCAAAGCTCTAGTGCAGGGATATGCAATTAGCGGACCTCCAGCTGTTGCCAAACTACAAGTCCCATGAGGCATAGCGAGACTCTGACAGCAGCAAGCATGACACCCAGAGGCAGAGGTGGGGCTTGTAGTTTTGCAACAGCTGGAGGTCCGCTAATTGCATATCCATGCTCTAGTGTTTCCCAATCCAGGAAGAACACATAGATTTGGCGACTTCTGTACTATGGATCTGGCAGACGATTTCTCGGGTGCAATTGGGCTGTTAGGGTTTGACAAAGTCTCTCTAAAAATACTGGGGGGTTCCACACTAGGTGTTGTCTTCCCCGAATCTATGGCTGCCCAATCTGAAAAAGTGAAGGCAGAGGCAACATCCTCACTATTGGCCCACAACAGTTCCTGTGACATAGTCTCAAACAGTTCATCGTCTCCAGAAACATCCGACAGGGAGTCTAACTCAGAGTCCCTTAATTCCTCCGCAGGCAAATATTTACATACAGTCCCAGACATATTTTCCCCAGATCTCTCATCAGTTCCTGTCGTGGATTTTCCAGGGGTCAGGCCTTCCTCTGGCTCCAGTTCTGGTAGTCTGTGGGGTAGGCCTCTACCACGGCCGTGGGATGCCTTCACATATCCCACCTTCCTCTGGACAAGTGCAGCGGGGACAGGTACAGTGGAGGTAGTAGCAGGGGCGATGTCCGCTGATGGCTCCTTGGGAACAATAGCAGCGACATCTTTTACAGGAACACTCACTGTAGCAGGAGTGGTGAGTGTAGGCTTCACCGCAGGAGCAAGAGCAGCTGCTTCAACTGTAGCAATATCTGTGGCCCAGTCTACTCGGTAGGCAGGATGTGACATGGTAGGTTGCTCCACAGCGAACAGGTACTCCCCGCAATGCAGGCACCGGACAAATGGACGGGGATGTATGGCCAGTCCCTCACATTTTGGGGCATATCATACCCAGCGCTTCCAGGACTCCAATAGTGTACAGCACAAACCGCCCATGCGGCTTCAGGCGGATGCCGGTATCCGTCAGCAGGGTTCCGGACAGCATGGCACCTGCAGCGGGGCTAGTAGGAAGCATCTTAGGCCCCATCGCAGATTGCATCAATGAAAATGCAGACATGGCTGAACTCTGATCCTCTCAGCACAACAACGCAGCTCTCTCTCTTCAACGCCAGACACACACACAGCCTCTCACGCAGCAGCAGGCGGGAACTCCTCCCCTTGTTCTTTTAGTCATGTAGTTCCCAGGCTTTCTTGGCTCCGCCCCTGCCTACGCAGTTAGATCTGAACTTAACCCCTATTGTCCCGGAAAAGTAACAAAGTCCAAGGCCCTCTTTAGCGTAGACTCTCGGTGAATGACTTTCCTTAGGTTGCTAGGGGTAACGGCAATCCTGGACTACGAGCCCCCACATGTAGCGATACCCCCGAAGGGGCTGCTGGATTAATTTTGGGTCCTGCCGTTACCCCACATTTCACCGTCCCAGAACTTAAGAGTCTATGTTAAGTAATTAGAATAGAGGTGATTGCCAGTCAAGTCAGTCTTTTTCTCAATTTCTTTATTAAACAACTTCAGGTAGGAGGATAGAGGTTTAGGGGAAGTTCAGATACCTTGGTTTTGCAGATCACTAATGCGGTTCTTGAATCCAGATGACAACAGCTTTCTGTCTCTGGTTCTTGCGATAACCGGATAGGCCTCTCACACCGACCTAGCAGCTGGTATGAAGCATGGACAAAGTCTCTGCCACAGACTTGGTTGAAAAGTGGAAACTCCTGGATTATCCCCTGCCACAGGATTGTTTAGCCAGTAGTCTGTTAGTTAGGTCAGCTGCACAGTACCTGAACCTTTAAGCCATCCGGCAGTACTGTGAGGTAGGTTAACTTGGGTGCATCCTCCAAACGAGTCACCAGGCCCTTCCTGAGATACCAGCCATCAGCTCGGTCCTCTCCAGTAAGGTCCTCCCCTGGACTATTCTCCGCTTGAGTGGCTTCCTTTGCAGGACAGACAGCACAGGATCACCTTTAGTTAAGTAGGCCCCAGACAGGCTTCTGGGCCTACTTGCAGCAAACGCAGCAGCATAGCCTCAGGCCTGGAGTGCCATGAGGCAAGAAGGAACCCCGAAGCACATGGCACTGCCCCTTAAATATCCTTCCCCAGCATGCCCAGCTACAAAGAAGCTCCTGATTGGGCTGTTTTCTGGGGAAAGAATATCCAATGCACTTCAGCTGGCTGTATTTTTCACACTGGCCTGTGACAACAGTGACACCTACTGGCAACAGTGGGAAATGCGCACACAAACAGCCAAAGCTGGAATAGAAACCAACACTTCAAATAATCGCTCTGAGCCGTTTACAGCTCAGAGAATACTACATTTACAGAATAGCCCCCTGTTCAAAAGCAGCAGGGCGCTACATTGACAAGACAGGTTTTAGTAGAGAAACATCAAATGCCGGTCTCAGAGTACTTCCATTATACACAGATAACACATTTTTTAATTACTATATCATGGAATTCCGATGTAGTAACTATGTCTTCTATGGAATACTTGTGTCAGAAGTTTGATAAAATCAGGGGACATATCTTTGACATTTTTACTATTTTTACTAATTCTCCTGTCAAGCAGGGCTACATGGAAAAATGGGAGATGAACCTCCAGGAAATTATTGAGCTGGATGAATGGCATACTATAGCTCAGGGGGCCTTGCGGTCACTCATAAATACTTCTATTATAGACGCGAATTATAAAGTACTTCTGAGATGGTACATGGTTCCAGCCAGGCTGGCAACTTATATACCGGAGGCATCTCCTTTGTGTTTTCGTGGATGCGGACAGGAGGGAACGATGTACCATGTGTGATGCCAATGCCCTAAGGTAAGGCGTTATTGGATCAGGGTGTTTAATTTCATTTACACTCTTACTCAGATGAACCTTATCAAATACCTGAGACCGGTGCTGTTGGGCTGTAAGTTGGAAACAGCGATCCCGGGGATCTCTCATAGCATTTATACCGTCAAAAATTATCGCAAAATCTTGGAAATCAGCTATAGTGCCATTCGAACAACTCAAGCACAAACTTTCCTGGATTATGATTAATGAGCGCATGACAGCGATCTTGAATGATAAAATGCGGATGATCGAGAAAGTCTGGGATCCATGGGTCAAGTATCTGACTGGTGATCCTCGATCTTTACCCGATTAGAGCGGTTCCAGGGTGGTGGGGGTCTGAGCGCGAGGTCCTTTCCTACTTTTCCTTTCAACCTTTCTTTTCTTTCTTCCTCCTCTTTTGTTTTGGTCATTGCTGTAGTCGTATCAGGATTTTCTGGCCTATTCTCTTTAAACCCTGAACAGTGATTATCCCATTAGGGTGAAATCTGGTTTCAGGATGACTAGGGATGTGGTATTCTCTTTATGAAGGTGTAGACCCCTTTCACTAAGGTATTCAGTAGATCCAAAGCACATTTGAAATCTACTATGAGTTATGAGCTGACTTTTAATTAGAATTTGCAATATGTAGAAGCTCTATCTTTAACTGTATATGAAGACTGAGATGCATTTTGTTAATACGACATGTCGAGTACTAAACGAGCATTGGGGCTACCCCATAACGACACTGATAATACAATCTATATTGACAGTAAAGATCTATACTTGGAAGAAAGAAGAATATACTTGGGTATATTTTCCTGCCTAAAAAAAGCTTGGATATCTACCTATTTAGTATATATTTTATACTGTATATGTTCTTTATAAACCTTTTTGTATTCTTTTTTGGGAAAACTATAATAAAAATATTAAAACAGAAAAACAGTTACATGTTCCAGAGAGAATAGAGCATATATAACCACAAGGAAGTTCCATCTTACAGCAATGTCATAATAGCACATACTAACAAATCCACAATACTAGCAGTACAGCATGAGTCTACAATGGTAACACGAGACAGTATAGCATTACAGAAATTTGCAAAGCGGGGGTGGGTTCATATCCAAAATAAATAAACTGTAGACAGCCCTGGCGTATCCAGCCAGGGGGACCATAATATATAAAATTTGCTAGGGCATCCTTTATGTTAAAAAAAATACTTTTTAAGTCGTAGCGTATAACGCATTTGGGTAATCCACTCCTTCAGCGAGGGTGGGTCAGCTGATTTCCAATGTCTAAGGCCCCATTCACACCTTGAGGAGATTTTTTTTATTAATTATTAATAATTAATTATTCTCTATGGAGATGGTTCACATCTCCACTACAAGTCGTCTGAAGCCAAATGCCTGAAGCTCAAAAAAGTTTTGGAGCTTTTTTTGTAGCTTGAATCCGGCAGATTCGAGCATTTTTGTCGCATTTTTATTCTAATAGAAATGTTTAATTGAAACACGCCATTTGTGAATTTTGTGCACAATTACGTGTTTTGTTGCAGGTTTTTCCGTGATTTTCTGCTTAATTTTTTTTTTTAAAATGAAATAGTAATAATATATGAATAAGTCAATGTTAAATAAATACACAAATAACAAAAATCATCATAAATTAATAATTAAATAAATAAATAAAATAAATGAATAATATGTTATAATACATAAATAAATAATAATTAACCCCTAACCTTAAATAAAGGAATAAAATAAAATAATAATAATAATAATGATAATATAAATTATTATTATAAAATTTAAATAAATTTAATTTTTAATTTTTTAAGGGTTAGGGGTTAAGGTTCATTATTTATTTATTATTACTTAGTATTAATTTTATTATTTATTTATGATTATTTTTATTTATTTGTGTATTTATTTATTCATTTATTATTATTATTATTATTAATATTATTATTAATATTATTATTAGTAGTAGCATTAGTATTAATAACATCCTAACAAACAAAATTTATAATAAATAAATCTAACCCCTAATCCTAACCCTAACCTACCCTTAACTCTAACCCCTTACCCTAAAAAAAATAAAAAAAAATAATGATTAATAATAATAAAAAAAAGAAATAAAAGCTAATGGAAAAGCTAAGAAAAAGCTGAAATATCTAGCAACAGATGATGGTTTTCTTAATTGGCTAATACAAAAACCTCAAAGCTCAAAAATGCTGTAAAAAACGCACAAGTCGCACATAAAAACACCGGAAAAACGCTCAACGACGCTACTCTCAGGTGTTAATGCAGCCTAAGAGCTTGAAAGAGGGGCCTAGCTATTGCTTGTTTAGAGACACCTTCCACCTGAAGATCATCCAGGATACCTAAGAGGCAGGGTTTGGGGTCTTCCCAAATATTGACCTCAAATACCATGTTATGGGTATTAACCACTTAACGACCCGCCCATAGACGAATGGTGTCTACAAGGCGGTTCGTTAACTCTGGGAGGGCTTACATTGACGTCCTCCCAGAATCGCGCTCCCGCGGATCATGGTAAATGGCCGCTGATAGCGTCCATTTACCAAGTGATCGCTCCGTCAAATGACATCATGACGCCAGTTCCTCTCTCCCCTCTGTGTACCGATCTCCCCTCTGTGTACTCTGCCATACTCTGCCATACTCTGCCATACTCTGCAATACTCTGCCATACCCTGCCATACCCTGCCATACTCTGCAACACTCTGCCAAACTCTGCCATACTCTGCAATACCCTGCCATACTCTGCAATACTCTGCAATACCCTGCCATACTCTGCAACACTCTGCAATAATCGGCAATACCCTGCAATACCCTACCATACACTTCAATACCCTGCCATACCCTGCCATACCCTGCCATACTCTGCAATACTCTGCAATACCCTGCCATACTCTGCCACACTCTGCCATACTCTGCGATACCCTGCCATACTCTGCGATACCCGGCCATACTCTGCGATACCCGGCCATACTCTGCGATACCCGGCCATGCTCGGCCATACCCGGCCATGCTCGGCCATACTCTGCCATGCTCGGCTGTACTCGGCCTCTGTATGTGGCCAGGCTGTGGAAGTCTCACACATGTGGTATCGCCGTACTCAGGAGGAGTAGGAGAATCTATTTTGGGGTGTCATTTTTGGTATGTACATGCTATGTGTTATAAATATTGTATAAATGGACAACTTTGTGTTAAAAAAAAATGTGTTTTAACCACTTCCCGCCCGCTGGCCGTCATATGACATCCTTGATTTTGTGCAGAGATATCTGAATGATGCCTGCAGCTACAGGCATCATTCAGATATCAGCTTTTTCAGCAGGCGATTCCCTACACCATAAGAATGATCATAGTGGCTGTTCCACCGCTTGATCATTCTTACGGGAGGCGAGAGGGGATGTCCCCCCCTCCCACCGCCCTCCGGTGCTTCTACCGACTCACCGCTACAATCGAAGCCAGGATCGCTTTTTATTTTTTATTTCAGGCTTCCCAGCCTAGAGGTGAAATGTGGGGTCTTATTGACCTCATATCTCACTGTAAAGAGGACCTGTCATGCCATATTCCTATTACAAGGGATGTTTACATTCCTTGTAATAGGAATAAAAGTGATCAAAAAATTAATTTTGGGGGAAAAACGTGTCAAACTAAAATAAATAAAGTAAAATGAACAAGTCCCAGTGTGCTTGCATACAGAAGTGAACGCATATGTAAGTCCCGCCCACATATGAAAACGGTTTTCAAACCACACATGTGAGGTATCGCTGCGAACGTTAGAGCGAGAGCAATAATTTTGGCCCTAGACCTCCTCTGTAACAAAAAAACATGTAACCAGTAAAAATAATGAAAGCATCGCCTATGGGAATTTTTAAGTAGCGAAGTTTGGCACCATTCCACGAGCGTGTGCAATTTTAAAGGATGACATGTTAGGTATCTAATTACTCGGCGTAACTTCATCTTTCACGTTATGCAAAAACATTGGGCTAACTTTACTGTTTTTTTTTTTTTAAAGCACAAAACTGTTTTTTTTTTTTTTTAAAACGTGTTCGAAAAATTGCTGCGCAAATACCGTGCGAGATGAAAAAGTTGCAATGACCGCCATTGTATTCTCTAGAGTCTTTGCTAAAAAAATATATATAAGTAATGTTTTGGGGTTCTATGTAATTTTCCAGCAAATAAATTATGATTTTTACATGTAGGAGAGAAATATCAGAATTGGCCTGGGTGCTCCAGAACGCCTGAAGGTGCTCCCTGCATTTTGGGCCTCTGTATGTGGCCACGCTGTGTAAAAGTCTGACACGTGGTATCGCCATACTCGGGAGTAATAGCAGAATGTGTTTTGGGGTGTAATTTGTGGAATGCATATGCTGTGTGCGAGAAATAACCTGCTAATATGACAATTATGAGAAAAGAAAAAAGGAAAAAAAATGTTGATTTTGTGAAAAAATGACAACTTCAAAAAACTCACCATGCCTCTTTCTAAATACCTTGGAATGTCTTCTTTCCAAAAAGGGGTCATTTGGGGGGTATTTGTACTTTTATGGCATGTTAGGGTCTCAAGAAATTAGATAGGCCGTCAGTACTTTCGGTGTGATAAATTTTCAGATATTGGCACCATAGCTTGTGGACTCTATATCTTTCACAAAGACCAAATAATATTCACCAATTTGTACTTATTTTTACCAAAGATATGTAGCAGTATAAATTTTGGCTAAAATTTATGAAGAAAAATTACTAATTTGCAAAATTTTATAACAGAAACTAAGAAAAATTATATTTTTTTTACAGAATTTTCAGTCTTTTTTCTTTTATATCGCAAAAAATAAAAAACCCAATGGTGATTAAATACCCCCAAAAGAAAGCTCTATTTGTGTGAAAAAAAGGACAAAAATGTCATTTGGGTACAGTGTTGTATGACTGACCCTGCAAGAGAAAGGCATAATGAGCCAGTATGCATAGCATACTAGCTCATTATGTGGCACTTACCTGAAATCGAAGCCCCCAAAGTGCTCCTCGTTCCCCTCCGCTGCCGCCGCCATGTCCCCTCGGAGCTTCTTCCTGGTATCGCCGCTCCGGCGCTGTGATTGGCCGGAGTGGCGATGACGTCACACGCAGAAAACCTGCGATCCCGGCATGTCCCATTCATTATGGCGGGATGCTCAGTGCGCCTGCGCTGTTGTCTACGGCGCGCATGCGCCGTAGACATCAGTGCAGTGTTTTCTGCAAATATCTCCTTAACCGTGTAGGTTAAGAAGATATTTCTTGCACCTACAGGTAAACCTTAATCTAGGCTTACCTGTAGGTGCAAGTTGTCAAAGAGGTTTTACAACCACTTTAAGTGCCCAGTTGTCAAGTGGTTAAGGACACTCTTCCCGTAAATATGTAGGGTCATCTATTATTTACTAAAAATAAAACTATAATTTTTTTTTACAAAGGTTTATTAGCATTCCAACATTTCAGGTTAACATTTAGATGGTTATAGTATATGGTTGACAAACCAAAGCAAAACCAAAAACCTATAACAATGAAAAGGGAGACATGAGCAATAAAATAATGCAGATTTCGAACGCGATGTTCCATCGAACCAGATGGCTAAATGAAGGTCCAGAAATAGCTTTCCGAGGTGTTCTAGAGGTCATAGGGTGTCTGCAATGTCATCATAACACACCTACCATCTCCAAATTAAATTTTGTGATCAAAAATCTCCTTATTGGGGTGAATGCAACATAAAAGGTTGAACTAAATAAAAAATAGAGAAAGCATAACATTTTAAGTATAATCATTCCGACCAGGGTAATGCCTGGTGTCCTGATAAACCTGTGGAATGAATGCATAATACGTAGCGGCCAAAATAGAAAATAAGAAACCTAGATAGAAAAGGTGGGAAAAGCTTAGAGGGGAGAGGAGAACAGAAAGATGGAAGAAGAAGAAGAAGAAGAAGAAGAGGGAAAGAGTCCATGGGGTGTGCGCGCCAGGGGAGCTTTACATTTAAAGCAGCGCACTGTCAAACCGGGAAGGCTGAGAGTATGTAATCCATGGTTGCCAAACTCTGAGAAATTTGTCATGCAATAAAAATATATTTTCTTTCTTCTAGCTGACCCATGAGTTGGAGAAGAAGGTTTCAGAGCTAAAAATGCAGAAAGAAGAGGAAATCAGGTATATCTTCTATGCAGTGCTTGGGGTTTTATGTTTTTGCTTTTTTTTTATACATTTTATTTTTATTTTACTTTGAGGTGTGGAGCTGACTTATTTCATTGAATGTCAGTATTGAAAGTGCTGTAAGCAAGCAAGTAAAACTCTAGGCTGCTTTCCACAAGAACTTAAGAAGCTAAATAACTCCTTTCATGTGCAGCGGGGATTTGAAATTTAGGGGAATGTTTGAGTGGTAGT
Organism: Rana muscosa; assembly: GCA_029206835.1. NCBI lineage: Eukaryota > Metazoa > Chordata > Amphibia > Anura > Ranidae > Rana > Rana muscosa. The sequence goes on along the minus strand of CM055127.1, from coordinate 299,189,141 downwards.
TGTGCTCAAACACACTATTTGAGAGGGTTCAGTAAAAGCCATTTTAAGCTGCAGGTGGGATACTGGTGTGAAGTTCCCCGTGGCCTGTTGGTGGCGCTGCCATCGGAGGCCAGGGTTGAACCGCTGGTACAGTGCTGTGCCTTGGATGTCCCCTTTCGGTGGTAGTATGGTGGGCGTGTTGGCCTGCTGTGCATCCCAGGAGGGGATATAAAAGGGGCAGACCCTGGCTGTCAGAGGTGAGTTCCTGGGGGGTCCGACCCCGGGAGCGTGTGATTCTGTTCATGGCCACCCCTTTAGCCCTGGGGTGGAGTTCCTGGTTCGATACACTGGCGGATCAGTCCCAGGCACCTTTAGCCCTGGGGCTGCGACTGGAGGCTTCGGGGCCAGCGCCTTTGGCTGGAGCCAGAAGGGAGAAGGAATCCCAGGGTGCTGCCTTGCGAGGAGGCCCGCATCTAGATTGAGGAGGCTGGGGGAGGACCGTTCTGAAGGACTGGTGAGAGATCACAGTGAAGGAAGGGACCCGGTAAATCTCTGGAGGGATGTCAATTTCCCGTTAGAGGCCTAAAGCTAGAACCAACGTTCACCACGTCTGTGGCAGAGACTGTGTGTGTACTCTGATTTGAGCATCATTCCGGCTGCTAGGATCCATGAGTAGTGGATAAGAATTTGTTTGTGCCTGCACCCATTCCCACACCTTTTGCTGTCCTGCTCTTCCTCCAACCTTCTCCTGTCTAATTATCGTGTATAAGAGAGAAATAAACTCTACGTTGGAGTTGCAATCGGTGTGGACCTTGAAGTTATTGGGGAATAGAGACTTGTCTTTGTCGTAGTGAAGACGGGCGCCATTCTTTGGGGGAACCTGATCACAGAGACCCAGGTACATTACACCGCTCAACCTCTTCACACAAGAGGGTATGGGCATGTGGCATAGGTGTGCCCCTTTCTCCCACGAGTGAGCCAAAGGGAGAAGGGGTGGAGAGTGCTACACATGTAAATAGCGTGGCCAAACTTTACTGCTAGTGCTGGGCTTTCTGTTTAGAAGGCCCAGAATGCTCTGAAATATTGATATAATGGGTGCAACCTGTATTTGATACATAAATATGATGATACAACTGGCCAAAAAAACAATTATGGTTTCGAAGAAAACAAAAAAATTGTTATTTATAGCAAATATTTATCTTCTTCTCTCACCATAATCCTGTAAATTTGTTAACCGAAGGCACAATATGTTATTGTATTTGATTTAAGGATTCTCCAGGAGGAGCATGCCACCAAGCTGTTTGCTCTTAAACAAGAAGACAATGCTAAACTATCACAAGAGAAGGAAGAGGCTGAAGGCAGATATGGTAATTCACAACTGACTTATTAAGTATATTTAATATAAGGAGGTTTTCATTTGCTCGAAAAAACTGGGGGCTCTGTAATGATTTTAGATGAACTTTGATAAAAGCTTTAGACTAAGCCAGCAGACCACGGGCTCAAAAGGTCCTACTGCTCTCAATTAGGTCTCTCAGAAACATACCTTGGGTGGGCATAGCATCTTAGAGGATTAACATTATAATTCATCACATACAACTTGTGCTAAAAAAAAACTGTCAAGCATGAAAATGGTTGCATTTGTTTAGGACTTTTGAAAATTTTAGCTGTTTTGCTCACTTATAACTATTTGTAGATTTAAATTGCCCTGGTGTGCCCTACAGTGTTTGTAAACCCTAACAATGAACTCCCCATTGCCCTGTTGAAGTGTTTGTTACTGATATGTGTCTGCTGTACCATGTACTTGTATAAAAAAGTATCCTGTTCTCTTGTTTTGCTTCCTTTTGTGTGAAATCCCTGGTGTTCCTGAGAGCCCCTCTGCTTTACCATCAAAAACTGACCACACTTAGCAGGAGAACAAAATGTGGTCAGTTCTCTAGCTATGTTTGGGAACTCAGTGTGCTCTCCTCCAATGATCAGACTTGTCCTGACACCCCCCCCCCACAGCTTTTCACTGGGAAGCTGTGTGCTATTGCTTCTCCTTCCCCCAGTTCTTATGCAGGTAAAACCGAGGGAAAGTGATCACTTATAAGAAAGGGGGATAAAAAAAGGTATTTTTTATGTTTTTTATATCTATACACAAATGTTTTGCCTTTCATTTCTATTTTAAACTGAATGGGTTGTTTTACAAGGCGATCATTTACAATCACTTTAAGTAAACGAAAGAGTGTGTTTTGTTATATCTTTTTGATAGAAAAAATACATTTTGATCATATTAGAAATTCAGAGCTGTACTGTGTCCAGTGTTTTTTTTTTTTTTTTTAGGGAGAATAATTAACCTAAATAGTTTTGATCTCTGGACCACAAAATGATTAGCCTTCATGTTCCGGAGATGTGAAAGTGGGTAACTCTGAGTAGTGTAACAAAAGAAAACTGGGCAGGGCTGGCACTATTTAGCTCACATAAAATGCTGTGTGTTCTCAGATCACAACAGGAATTTGAAGCTGAGTGCATTTCCAGATCAATGGCTATTTTTCTGTACTTGCAGGGTCTTTAAAGCGGAAGTAAACCCATCGATTTAACAGTTTCAAAAAGCAGTTACATTTTCGGCATGCCGGGATTGCTAGCTGTCACATTGGTTGTGCTCTCAACCAAACTGTCAAACCATCCAATGGCTGGTGTCATAACTGATCACATGTGCAGCATCATGGCAGGTGAAGATTAAACAGAGGCCAAGATGGCAGCTTCCTTGCCTGAAAATGATAGGAGGGTTTACTTCCACTTTAACCACTTGCTTACTGGACACTTAAACCCCCTGCCCAGGCCAATTTTCAGCTTTCAGCACTGTCACGCTTTGAATGACAATTGCGCGGTCGTGCGACGTGGCTCCCAAACAAAATTGACGTCCTATTTTTCCCACAAATAGAGCTTTCTTTTGGTGGTATTTGATCATCTCTGTGTTTTTTATTTTTTGCGCTATAAACCAAAAAAAGAGCGACAATTTTGAAAAAAACACAATATTTTTTACTTTTTGCTATAATAAATATCCCAATTTTTTTTTAAATTTTTTTTTTTCTCAGTTTAGGCCGATACGTATTCTTCTACATATTTTTGGTAAAAAAATCGCAATAAGCGTTTATTGATTGGTTTGCGCAAAAGTTATAGCGTCTACAAAATAGGGCATAGTTTTATAGCATTTTTATTAATATTTTTTTTTTACTAGTAATGGCATCGGTCAGCGATTTTTATTGTGACTGCGACATTATGGCGGACACATCGGATACTTTTGACATTATTTTGGGACCATTGTCATTTTTACAGCGATCAGTGATATAAAAATGCACTGGTTACTGTAAAAATGACACTGGCAGTGATGGGGTTAACCACTAGGGGCGCTGAAGGGGTTAAGTGTGCCTAAGGGAGTGATTCTTACTGTGGGGGGGACTGACTGGGGGAGGTGACCGATCTGTGTCCCTATGTACAAGGGACACTCCATCGTTCTCCTCTCCCTGACAGGACGTGGATCTCTGTGTTTACACACAGAGATCCACGTCCCTGGCTCTGTAAATGCCGATCGCGGGTACCTGGCGGACATCGCAGCCGCCAGGCACGCGCATCGGCACCCGCGTGACGCAGCGGGCACAGAAGTTCCCCAATGCGCGCTAGGGAGCGCGCACGGGGAATGAGGAAAGGGGAGAACGTCAATTGAGCATCTTTGGGGCGGTGTAGGAGTGCTGCATACAGAGCACTCCTACATCGCCCCTGCCCATTGGAATGAATAGGCAGCACTTCCGAAGTGCCTGAAAAGCGCTTTGGAAGCGCCGCAACACGGGCGCTTTTAACCCCATGTTAACCCCTTCTTGGGGGTTAAAAGCTCCCTGCTAGCGGGCGAAAAGCGCCGCTTAAACAGCGATAAAGTGCCGCTAAAACTAGCAGCACTTTACCGCTAACGGACCCGTCGCCCCAGTGTGATAGGGGTCTAAGTTAAAAGATGGTTGGATCAGTTCCATGAAACGGGAATGTTCAAAGTGGGAAAATGTTAGGCAATTGTGTCATTGATAAATGTAACATTGTACTCAGAAGTATTTTTAAATGTGCCTAAATTAACTCTGGTGCAGCCCAGAAACCAGGGAGCCTGGCCATGAAAGGCATCCAACTTTGTCTCTGGATTCTGGGTTAAAGGTACCAGAGCACCAAAAAAAGAAACCTTTCTGCACCGAGGCATGTTCTCTAAACTTATGTACATTTACACATTGGTGACTAGTGTGGTTCCCATATGGAATGTCTGTTGCAGCTTAACCACTTGACCACTGGGCACTTTTACACCCTTCCTGCCCAGGCCAATTTCCAGCTTTCAGTGCTGTCGTACTTTTGACAATTGCGTGGTCATGCAACACTGTACCCAAACAAAATTTTTATCATGTTTTTCACATAAATAGAGCTTTCTTTTGTTGGTTTTTTTTAGACTGAAGATTTTGAAAAAAAAACAAACAAGATTTTTCATAGTTTGATATAAAATTTAGCAAACAGGTAATTTTTTTTCCTTCACTGATGTGCGCTGATGATGCTGCACTGATAGACAATAATAGGCTGCACTGATGGGCACTGATAAGGCGGCACTGATGGGCACTGATAAGGCAGCACTGATGGGCACTGATAGGCAGCACTGATAGGTGACACTGATGAGGAAGCACTGATGGGCACTGGTTGGCGGCACTGTTGGGACTGCACTGATAATCAGAACACTGATAATCAGTGCCCTGATTAGCAGTGTACATGTCCCTTTTATAGAAGCCGGTTATCAGCTCTCTTCTCTCCTCACGCTGTCAGCATGAGGAAAGGAGTGCCGATAACCGGCTTCTGTTTACATCCGTGATCAGTTTTGATTGTCTCTTTACCTCAATCAGTGATCAGCAGATCATTAGATGTGATTGCTGCATCAGTTTCTTTTCTTTGGCTTTTTTTCCCCTCTGTTTTCACCTGGGGAATCTGGCCAGTAACACACCTCCTATATTAGGGAAACACAACTCTGGATGAATGAGCACAAAAGACAGCAGCACTGTCAGGCCTCGTACACACGGCCGATTTTCTCGGCAAGAACCAGCAAGAAACTTGCTGGCAGAGAGGTCTTGCCGAGTAAATCGCTCGTGTGTACGCGGCTATCGGGTTTCTCGTCGAGAAAACCGACAAGAAACCTCGACGAGAAAATAGAGAACCTGCTCTCTATTTTCTCGTCGAGATTCTCCTCGGCATGTTTCTCGACGAGAAAAGTGAGTGTGTGTACACTTACCTGTCCTCCCGGAAGCCCGCGCATGTTCGAAATGAATTTGACGCATGCGCGGTAGCTTCCTAGGCATACGTAGGGTATACCAAGATGGCGGCGACGGCATCGAATGTGACGAGCGCATGCTCGTCGTAGTCGATGACGTCACCGCGTACGCTCCATTCAAAGAACCGCGGGTTCTTTGAAACGAGCGTGTGTACACTCGGCCGGGACAAGTTTCTTGTCCAAGAATCTCGTCGAAAAAAACGACATGTTTTTTTCAACGAGAATCTCGGCCGTGTGTACGAGGGCTGAGTCTGTGGGTGGGGGGGTAGTGTTAAATGAATTAGCAGATTTACATACACTAACAAATTGAAGCCAAACTCCAGCTCACACTTTATAATCAGTCACAGCAACCATTTTATTCCTTTTTAGATGAAGGTTTTGTACAAATAAATAAAAGCTGATCATTTTAATCACCTCTGCCAGTGTTAAGTGTTTTGCCTCATCCATGTAAGCTGATACATTCTGACGGCTTCTGAAAAACAACAGACTTGCTGGCTGGATCACCAGATGTAAATAGAAGAAAGAAAACCTAAAAAAGGAAACTAATGCAGCCATTACATCTAAGGGTTGGTTAGCTGATATGTAATAAATGTTTGCTTTTGGGTTTAATACTGCTTTAAAAGCCACATTGACTGCACATGTATGCATTTTCCCTTAGCGTGTGCATCATGCTTGCTGAGTTACAACTTTTATCAAATGGTTTGATAAAGTGCAAAGTTTTTGTTCATTTTATGTTGTCATAATTCTATTGTTTTTCTATAGAGGAGCTGCGGAAAGAACTGAAATTAGTGAAAAGCTCTTTTAAGACTTATCAGGTAAAATTAAGCACTGTTTTTAATCAGGTTCACTAGTTTACAAATGAAAGAGCTTAGTAAACTCATTTTATGTAGATAAAGAATCATTCCACCTGGCCAATAAATTTGTGTCACAAATGAATGTCCCATACAGTTATACTAGTTGCAATCTGTTTCTTTGCAGAATGTTTATATTTTATTGAAATATTCCTTTCATTGTTCTATATGTAGCACACAGACCCTTTTTTCCTGCCTACCTTCACTTGCAGGAGTAAAGGCACACCATGCCATATGCCCGTATCCTCCTGGTATAAGAGGTTGAGCGGTGTTCTTGCAATTTTGGGTCCTGCAGCGAGTAACCTCCCTCCGTTGGTTCTCGTCCCTAGAATGTAGGGAAAAGTCTATTCTTCCCCGAAAGAAGGCCAATGTCCAGACAGTATTTAAACTCCAACAGATGAGTTTATTTTCTTTGCTTGAAACAAATTTGGGAAAAAGGTTGAAAACAGCAATGGGATTTGGTAGGGAAATAGGTTCAGGCACGCGGCACCCAGTCACCCTATTCTCCACTCAAGCCTGAGTGGGTATTGCTCACCCGGATAGATCCCTCTCACAGTTCTAGCAGCCGGAGTGAAGCACGAACATGACACTTTCGTTTTAGTCCCCTTCACGGACAAGTTCAGGAGATTTTCTGCCACAGAATCCTTTAGTTCCTGAATTTAGAACTTCCTAACGCCTGTAGATTATAGAGACCATAGGTGCCAATGGGGCACGCTACAGGAGCTATCTTGCAACTCACGAATCCTTCCCTCTAATAGGCAACCAGGCCTCCCCGAGACCGTGACTTCCTTCACCGATCCATCGGACAGGTCCTCCCCCGGTTTCCTCTGTTTCAGAGCGGGCCACCCTCCCTCGGGTTCCCTGGGACTCCAGTGGTTGGTTTGTAGACCCAGTTGAAGGTACTGGGCCTACCTGAAACTCTGCAGCCTCGGGCTTAAGGTGCCCGAGACTCCCCGACCAGTTCACGCACCCCCCGGCCAGCAGGGCCAAAGAGCACGACTTCGCCACCAGGGGTCCTCCTTGGAATCCTCCCGGCACACCACCCCAGATCATGGCGTCTGCCCTTTATGTACCCTCTCCCAGCATGCACAGCAGGCAAAACCCGCCCACCACACGGTAGCCGATAGAGGACACCCAATCACACCGCAACGCCACCTGTGGTTCTCCTCAAGACCTGGGCAACAGCGCCACCCACAGGACAAGGGGAACTATACTCCAGGCAACATTACAGCAGAGCAGAGTCCAAACTAAGCAGAATTGGAGAACCTGAGCTAAACTATTGCTCAGGCTGCCCTTAAATTTAGAGCATTGCGACCCCAATTTTGGGGGTCTGCTACATATAGTAGAGTCATCACACCTGCATGATTTACTTTTGGAAAATCAGATCATTAGTGCACTTTTCCCTGAAATCAAAAAATGTACAGTGATGCCTCAGTTTGTGAGTAATGCGGTATACGAGGGTTTTGCAAGACGAGCTATATTTTAAAAAAAATCCTGACTTGATTTGCGAACGCTGTCTCGCAAGACGAGCAGGACTCAAGCCGCTGGTGTATATATTACCGTATGTGGCTAGAGGTCCGGGGGCGCTGGTGGCTCCCAGCGCTGCCTGGAGAACTTGGAGACACTCCCAGCTGGGTGGGGCAGGCGTAACGTGCGTCGGAGCACCCGAAAGTGTCAACAGTTCCCGAGTGTCTCCGAGCGTCACCAGCGCCTCCGCACCTCTGGCCACATACAGTACTGCATAGACCAGCGCCCCGCACCTCTGGCCACATACATTACTGCATACATCAGCGCCCCTGCACCTCTGGCCACATACAGTACTGCATACATCAGCGCCCCCGCACCTCTGGCCACATACAGTACTGCATAGACCAGCGCCCCGCACCTCTGGCCACATACAGTACTGCATAGACCAGCGCCCCGCACCTCTGGCCACATACAGTACTGCATAGACCAGCAGTGGTTGTGGAACAAATCATCCATTAAGTTTCCATTATTTCTTAGGCCCCATGCACACAGGGCATTTTTGCAGCTGCTAACAGCAGCGTTAGACGTTTTTTTTTTACAGCTGCAAAACGCCCATCCATGTTATTCTATTGTGTCATGCACACATAGAGCTTTTATGAGCTCCAAGTGGCATAGGCGTTTTCCAGCTGCAAAAAAAACCCAATTCCAGTGCGTTCTGGAGCTCCAGGTTTGAGCTGCAAAAATGCCCGACGCTATTAAACGTGCATAAACGCGCATAAACGCACAAAAAATGCAGCAAAAACGCTGCGATTTGCGTTTTTGAGCTCCGGGATTTTTTTTTTTTTTTAAAAGGTCAAAAAATGTTTACAAAACATGGACAGGCGTTTTTAAGCTGTAAAAAACACGGCTGTAAAACCGCCCTGTGTGCATGGGGCCTTATGGGTAAACTCGCTTTGATATACAAGTGCTTTGGATTACAAGTGTGCTTCTGGAACGCATTATGTTCGTAATCCAGGGTATTACTGTATTAAATTTTCTGCCAAGATATCTAATACAGTATATATTATTAGAGTATAATGCCTCAAGATCTTACAGATCTCTGCTGTTTGGTCTATAGTATCTCAGTGTGTTACTGCAATGTATAATTAAACATAAAAGTTATGATTTTTTTGCTGCAGGAGAGCCTGTCAGAGGAGGTGAATGAGGAATGGCTGAGGAAGGAGGCCATGTTGAAAGATTCAAGTGAAGAACAAAAGTCGATGGAACTGTCAAAGCAAAGTAAAATCAACTTATATACTTGCATAAGCTTGCTTTGCTGAGTGAAATGATTGAAAATAACAACAAAAGTAACACCTTCACCCTCGTTCTAGTAAAATATTTTGTAAGAACAGTTTATGCCTTACAATGTGGTTATAAACACTTGTAAACATTTGACTATGCATGGTATTCTAGGAGCAACAATCACAAATACAGTGCTGCAAATATAAAAATAACTACCTGACACAATAATCACTGTATACCTTGTTTTATTGTTAGATCCATTAACCTGCTTTGCGGTTTGGGGTCTGCCTAAATGAGAACAACAGATACTGTTCAGTCTATAATGATAAAGAACACCTCCAATACTCCTGCTAGCCGGGGACCATGTGATCTAAGTTGCCTAGGCTTTAGGTGACTTGAGGGATCCTCAGTTTTTTTTTATTTATGACAAGCAAAAAGTACTTTTCTACTCCCACTGCTTTTTTTTTTTTTCCATGTAAAGTATGAAGTTTAGTGATTTATTAAGAAAATTGGAAGTTAGTGGGAACCCCGTCTAAGCACTGCATTCTTATGACTGGTAGAGATGCTTAGATTAGAACAGGGAATTGTAAACCTTTAGCTGGTGCTGGAAATTGGCAATAGGCTGGACAGGGGTGTTACAGCAAACATCTAAATCAGTGGTTTCCAAACTGCAGCCAGCAGGCCAGATGCAGACCTTTGTTTGCCTTTATCTGATCCTTGGAACACTGTAGATCTTCCCAAAAGCTACTGTAGCGGTGCCCCCGTGGGGTCACTGCGTGTTTCAGCATCCACACATCACCCTGCTTGGTCAGACATCCATTTTAGGCACACTTTCTCCAGTCAATGAACAGTCTCTTACTTGTTTTTGTTGTTTTTATTAGGGGATTAAACTTGGATGGGAAAAAGGGACATGGGATGCACACATGATGAATCTTTCTTAATGGAAAAGAAAGTTGGTTGAAATCTAAATTGACAGTCTCTGCTACTTCACATCTCCTCCAGGACACTACTTGAGATCACTTGCTTTCCTCTTACTGTCCAATTCTAGATTCCTGTCACCGTTAGCAATGTGGCTAAGCCTCACTCCTAACATTTTCCTAGTAGCCTTTTGCGGGCGGGGGTCTGCAGTCCCCTTAGTTGTAGCAACCATTTTAGATGAAAAAAGATAATTGTGCTAACTTATACTTGGTGGACTACTGCTCCCAGAAAGTCCTGTGCAAATCCTGCCAACCCTCCTGGCTGCAGCAACTTGACTTCAACAACACCACAGTCTCTCCCTCTGGCTCCACATCCAATCCTGGCATATCTCTCCCATAGCATCTCACTGTGCTTCTCACTCAACGACCCCTGCATGGAGCCCTCCTGAATGACTTTCCTGGCCATGATTTCGCTGTCTTCCTCCTAGCTCCTGTTCCAGTGCTCTCAATGTGCTCTCAATGACTGTGTAGAGAGAGAGGCTCCCTCCCGGCTCCCGAGCTCCAGGCCCGAGGTCACCCCCCCAAAAAGGGGATCCCTTAAGGACCACCACAGCCTAACACGCCATCATTCAGTTCTTCCACCCGACACCTCCTCCCCCAGCAGGCTGACCATGTATATATATATATATATATATATATATAGGAGGCCTGCACCCTGCCAATCCTAGTTGAGGATTGGTCAGGGCTACCAAATACACCCCATGTCACTGCAACCCTCTGCTCTGCCTCTTTTTCAGAACCTACTCACTGGAAACAGAGGAGGTGCCAGAGAGTTGAGGCACATATCAGTTACCTGCTGCTACACTAAAAACACTCCCCTGCCCCCAGATCAAAAACAAACAGGCCTAGCTCACAGCTAGGCCTGCCTAAATTTACCTGCACGGGCAGTACACACAAAAACACTACTTGCTACACTACCAGCACCTGTAACCTAGATCCTGGGTCCTCTATTATTATAAGATCATCATCATCACAGGATGCTCCAGCCCATCCAAGTTAGAATCTAATTGGAAACAACCTATAGAATCCTGGACTCCTCCTGGCAATGTGTTTGAGCTTTTTCCCTTTGAAAGGGATGTTCCAGTGATTGTTCTACCGTAACAATCATACTACCCAACTGGTTGATGGTGTTGTTTTTTTTTTATGGTAACTTTAATTTGGAAAACCATGTCAATATGGATCAAATTGTGCACCCCTCCATCACATGGACCATTTAATGTGCTACATTTCTGAGATGCTGAGGATATGTCTTAGGACCATCGGATTCCCCTGCCCTTTAAGGGAGGTAATTTTATTATACCTGCACTTGACACTGTCATTCCCAAAGCCACTAGTGGTCGGAATGTATACCTGCCTCAACGCAGGAGATCTGTGGATGAGGTGGAGCAACCGCAACCTTCATCTACTACAGTGATACCTCATAGGCACTCAAAGTCCAAATCCCATTTAGGCTACAAATTTATAAGCCAGATGTCCCCTATATATCCCCTCTGCTCCATTATCATAGATCTACATCCCAGTGCCGTATAAGCTATTATTTGTAAACCACTGCGGATAAAATGGCTGTTAAAAATGTGTCTTTCTTGTACACAACATAAACTTTATGACTGAAATTTAAAAAAAAATGTTTTCCCACAGGGCAGTCACTGCTGGATATGTTTCAGATACAGAAAAAGGAAATGCAGAAAAGGGCCTTGGAAGAACAAGCCACGATACAACAAAGCCATGAAGCACAGATTGAAGTAAGCTGTGTGGAGCAGAACAATATAGTGCAACATTTAAATATAATAGATCCTCATCACAACGGTCTATTTAGATTCATCGCCAGGCACACTGCAAAGCTAGTGCAGACAATATAAGGGGCAGGAGCAGCAGGCAAAAACAGGTACAGCTGTACAACTTAAATCATGGGTAAATGCACAGCACATACTGTATGCTGCGATGTAACCTAGTGAATGTACAGTGCAACACAAGGTTTTGATTTCTTGTGGGGAAACCCAAATGGGAAAACAAGTGCAAAAGGACAATACAGGGATAGTAAAACCATACAAAATAAATTAATAAAAGTGAGAGTATGAATTTGAGTGATACACGAGAAAAGGAAAGTTCCGAATAAAAATAGTAAAACACAGGAAGCTGCAAGAATTATAGAACGAATAAAAAGTATTTAAAACAGAAAAATAATTGGTAAAGATTTAAAAGAAAGAGAAAAAAACAAAAGCAAAACAAAAAAAAAAACAGATAGAAAAAAATAGGCAAAATATGAGAAAATAAGGTAAGCGTTAACAGTTTTCTTTACAGGAAAGACTTTTTGAAAACGTTATACTAAACCAACAGAGCCAATTTAAGTCCTGCTCCTGTCATGCCCCTGTATGGCCTTGGATCAAAGGCATTTCACAGGCATATAGGAATTGAAAGCCAAAAGAGGTATTTAGTTGCACTATATACATTTTCCTTGTAGACCTATTTTATTTGTGCAACTTAATTATTAGTTATTCTTTGTTTATCATCTATTGAGGGAACTAGGAAGTTCTTAACCCTTTGGTTAGCCTGCTGCCTACAGGAGGATTGGACACTGGCAAACCCAAAACTATGGACCGTCCCATGATGACCCATCCAGCATACCTGTTTTCTTTTTTGCTAGTGTCTCAAGAGGATGGATGTAATTTCTAACAGGTCTGCTTTGTTAAGACTAATTCTTTTTTGCAAGCACAGTTTTTTCTTTACGTTGCTGTTGGAGCTTCGTCACTTGAATTGCAGCTTTCTAGCTTGGTCATCTTCTGTCTGACTTTTGGAGTACTGTGTCCAATCCCTGCTGGACTGGGCCTGTAACTGGGTTCAATATAAGATGCTTTCCAGACACTGTTTTGGTAAAAGTTAGCAGCGCTTCTTTTACCCTACATACAGTGAAGCATCTCTCCACTGCTGCTCTTACTTAAAAAAAAGAGTCACATGGAACTTCAATCTTTTATTTATTACTGCTGCCCTCCTACAGTGCTATTGGTTGACTCTGGCAATCCAAACCTGAGGTGTAGTACCTGAGGCTTTGCATCTTTCCTCAAGCCCCAGAGCTCCCCTGCCCCAAAGTACCCACCATGTTGAGGGCACCTGACCTGGTATGGTTCCGCAGGAGGGGTACTCATCCCCCCCTTTTCTGACCTGCTGGGGCTACATGCTCGGATAAGGGTCTGGTATGGATTTTGGGGAGGGCCCTGTGACCTTTTTAAAAAAAAAATGGCATGGGGTTCCCCTTAAAAATCCATACCAGACCCGAAGGGCCTGGTATGGATTGGGGGTGGGGGGGGGGGTCACGTCGTTTTGTTTTTTACTTTTTTCTATTGCCTATTCTATTCTTGTTTTTTTTTCTATTCTTGTTTTTCTTTCATTCACCTATTACAGGGAACCTTGTTTACAGCTGATGACTCGTCTGTTGTTAAGGATGCAGTGGCCGGCTTCCCAGCCTGCTCCTTAACAACCAGCTATGCACTATGCATTGCGTAGTGCATTGTGAGGCGCTTGGTGGGCGAACATCCCGCCGAGCACCCCGCAAATTCGGGTGTTCGCCAAACGGGCGAACGGGCGATGTTCGGGTCACACTTTTGCTCGGCTCGAACTGTTCGCCCAACTCTACCCCTAAGCCTTGAAAGACTTTAGGGTTGATTTACTAAAACTGGAGAGTAGGGATGAGCTGAACACCCCCTGGTTCGGTTCGCATCCAGGACATGCGAACGGATCGAAAGTTTGCGCAAACTTTCGAACACCATTAAAGTCTATGGGACTCGAACGTGAGAAATCAAAAGTGCGAATTTTAAAGGCTAATATGCAAGTTATTGTCATAAAAAGTATTTGGGGATCCGGGTCCTGCCCCAGGGGACATGTATGAATGCAAAAAAGTTTTAAAAACTGACGTTTTTTCAGGAACAGTGATTTTAATGATGATTAAAGTGAAAAAATAAAAGTGATATATTCCTTTAAATATTGTACCTGGGGGGTTTCCATAGTATGCCTGTAAAGTGGCGCGTGTTTCCCGTGTTTAGAACAGTCCCTGCACAAAATGACATTCTAAAGGAATAAAAGTCATTTAAAACTGCTTGCGGCTGTAATGTAATGTCGGGTCCCGGCAATATGGATGAAAATTATTGAGAAAAATGGCATGGTAAATCCCACAGCCCATTACCAGGCCCTTTGGGTCTTGTATGGATATTAAGGGGAACCCTGCACCCAAATTAAAAAAAGAAAAGGCGTGGGGCCCCCAGGCCCTATATACTCTAAACAGCAGTATACAGGCGGTCCAAACAAGACAGGGACTTAAGTTGAATCTGTTTGTAATTTGGAACAGGTACATTTTGTAAGTGTAGCTCCAGACAAAAAATTAATTTTTAAGCTTTTTGGATAACATAGGTAAGGGTTATCACCCCTGTAACATTTGTTTTGCTGTCTGTGCCTCTGTTCAGAAGATTTCACCTCACTTTCTGTCCCAATGACAATTGGATTTAGAAAATTTGGGGTTATTAGGGAAACAAGGATTGGTGATAAAGCATCAGTGGAGACACCTTTTTCCCATATTAACTCTTACAGTAGAGAATTTCCCTTCCTAGGGGTAGATTTCCTCTCACTTCCTGTTGTCTACCTCTCACTTCCTGTTGTCTACCTCCGTTTGTAAGTAGGAGTAGTTTGTAAGTTGGATGTTTGAAAGTAGGGGACCGCCTGTATATACTATACGGCCTGCCCTATATACTCTGCAGAAAATTGAGCCTTAGGTGTTGGTGGTACCAGAAGACTGTAAGCCCTCACAGTTACACTTGGTGGGCGCTGAAATGGGCCCTGGTGGGAAATATTATATCAAGAATTGTAATTACATGCCCCTGTTGAACAGGGGTAGACAAATTGGGCCTTTGGTGGTGGTGGTGCCACAACATTGTAAGCCCTCACAGTTACACTTGGTGGGCGCAGGAATGGGCCCTGCTGTGAAATATTGGATCAAAAATTGTAATTACATGCCCCTGTTAAACAGTGGCAGAAAAATTGGGTCTTAGGCAGTGGTGGTGGTGCCACAACACTGTAACCCCTCACAGATACTCTAGTTGAGCGCAGGAACGAGCCCTGCTGCAAAATATTACAGCAAAAATTGTAATTACACGCCCCTGTTAAACAGGGGAAGAAAAATTGGGCCTTAGGCACTGGTGCTGGTGCCACAACACTGAAACCCCTCACAGATACTCTAGTTGAGTGCAGGAACAAGCCCTGCTGCAAAATATTACAGCAAAAATTGTAATTACACGCCCCTGTTAAACAGGGGCTGAAAAATTGGGCCTTAGGCGCTGGTGCTACAACACTGCAACCCCTCACAAATACTCTAGTTGAGCGCAGGAACGAGCCCTGCTGCAAAATATTACAGCAACAATTGTAATTACAAGCCCCTGTTAAACATTGGGCCTTAGGCACTGGTGGTGGTGCCCAGAACCAAAAATGTTCTTAGAAGCTATCAACATGAACATTGAGGAGGAATAGGATAGTCACTCAGCATAACAGGATAGTCACTCAGCATCAGCATAGGCAGTCTTGAAGGGATCTCTCATTCATAAAAAAAAAATATCGGTTACATCAGCATCGGGTGCTTGGTAGCTGGTGATCCAAGACTGATTCATTTTTATGAAGGTAAGTCGATCAACTGAGTAGGTGGACAGGCGCACACTGTGATCGGTTACAAAGCCTCCAGTAGCACTGAATGTGCGTTCTGAAAGAACGCTGGATGCAGGACAGGCCAGTAGCTCAATTGCATACTGTGCAAGCTCTGGCCAGTGATCCATCCTCAAGACCCAGTAAGCCAGTGGATTTTCGGTTGGAAAGGTCTCCAAGTCTGATCTTGCCCCTAGGTATTCCTGCACCATGTAAATCAGACGCTGGCGATGGTTGCTGGAACCGATTAGACCTTGGGGCTGCGGACTAAAAAATTGTCTGAACGCATCGGTCAGATGGCCACCTTCTCCACCGCTCCTTCTGTGACTGACCGAAGCCTCAGCAACACGTTGTCCAGGACCAGGAATTTGTAACCTTCCAGGCTCTGGAAACACGTTGCACAAACCTTTCTGCAAGGCCTCCTGAAGATGTTTCATCCTCTGCTCCCTCTGCGATGGCTGGATAAGTTCCGCAACCTTACCCTTGTAATGTGGATCAAGAAGGGTTGCCAGCAAGTAATGATCCCTCTCCTTGATCCCACGAATCCGAGGGTCATTTTGCAGGCTTTGCAGGATCAGGGAGGCCATGCAGCGTAGGTTTGCTGAGGCATTCGGTCCAGAGTCCTCTGGGTCAAAAAGGACGACATGATCTGCAGCCACCTCCTCCCAGCCACGTACAAGTCCATGGGTTTCTGGGGACTGTAAATGATCCCTTGAAGACTGCTACTGATGCTGAGTGCTAGGCTCCACCTCCATGCTGACACAATCCTCCTCCTCCTCCTTCTCCTTCTCCTCCTTGTCCTCTTCCTGTGTGATCGGCGGGCCCGCAGGAACACTGTCTGGATAAAGGGGGCCTTGAGAGGTAAGGAAGTCCTCCTCTTCCTCCCTCTGTTCTGCCTCAAGTGCCCTGTCCATTATTCCACGCAGCCTGTGCTCCAACAGGTACACAAGAGGGACAGTATCACTGATGCATGCACTGTCACTGCTCACCATCCTCGTGGCCTTCTCAAATGGTGACAGGACAGTGCATGCATCCTTGATCATAAGCCACTGGCGTGGTGAAAAAAAGCCAAGCTCCCCTGACCCTGTCCTGGTGCCATAGTCGCACAGGTACTCATTGATGGTCCTCTGCTGCGTGTGCAGCCGCTGCAGCATGGCAAACGTTGAGTTCCACCTGGTGGGCATGTCACAGATTAGGCAGTTCTTGGGCAGGCTGTATTCCTTTTGGAGGTCAGCCAGCCGAGCACTGGCATTATATGACTGGTGGAAATGTACACAGACTTTCCTGGCCTGCCTCAGGAGATCCTGTAAGCCCGGGTACCTGCACAAGAACCGCTGCACCACCAAATTAAGGACATAAGCCAAACAGGGCACATGGGTCAAGTGTCCCTGTTGGAGGGCGGAGAGGAGGTTGGTGCCATTGTCGCAAACCACCATTCTTGGCTGAAGCTGGTGTGGTGTCAACCACCTCTGAGCCTGCCCCTGCAGAGCTGACAGAATTTCTGCCCAGTGTGGCTCCTCTCCTCTAAGCACACCGCTTGCGTAGCCCCTTGAACGCCTACGGAGCACCGCTGGTTCCGAGGACAAATCTATAGAGGAAGAGGCCATGGAGGAAGAAGAGGAGGGGTGGAGGAGAGAGGTATGTCAGAATCACCACTAGTAGCATTTTGGAGGCGTGGTGGCGGAACAAGCTCCAACAATACTGCACCCTGTCCTGCATCCTTCCCAGCTGCCAGCAGAGTCACCCAGTGCGCCGTGAAAGATAGGTAACGTCTCTGTCCATGCCTGCTGGACCATGAGTCAGCGGTAATATGCACCTTACCGCTGACCGCCCTGTCCAGCGAGGCCAAGACATTACCTTCCACGTGCCGGTAGAGAGCCGGAATCGCCTTCCGTGAAAAAAAGTGGCGTTTGGGAACCTGCCACTGAGGAACCGCACATTGCACAAACTCACGGAAGGGGGCAGAGTCTACCAGCTGAAAAGGCAGCAGTTGGAGTGCTAGTAGTTTAGCCAAGCTAGCATTCAGCCGCTGAGCATGTGGGTGGCTGGGACCGAATTTCTTTTGACGGTTTAGCAACTGGGTTAGGGAAATTTGCCTGCTACAATCGGACGTTGGTGTAGCGATAGCAGATTGCCTGCAAGTACTTGGCACACTTAATTCTACACCTTCATTCCTCTCAGTGCAGGTTTCTGAGAGAACTGAAGGTATAGTGGGGTTGGAGATCCCAGCTGATGAGGAGCAAGGAGAGGTCCGCCTTGTTCTTTGGTGTGGGTCTTTTAAGTACGCTTGCCAACGGACTGCATGGCAGGTCGACATATGTCTGGTCAAGCATGTTTTGGCCACGCTTGATACGCTTCAGACATATGTTGCAAACAGCAGCGGTGCGATCTGCTGCACACGTCTCAAAAAAGGCCCACACCAAAGAACTTTTGGAAAAAAGCGCAGAGTCAGCAGCGCCCTGCACATGCGGAGCTCTGCGGTGTGCTGCAGTCGGTTGGCTGCCCTTAAGCTGGCCCCTGGATGGCATCCTGCCTCGTTGGAGATGTGCCTCCTCCTCCTCCTCTCTCTTATCAGGCAACCACGTAGAGTCAGTGACCTCATCACCCCCTCCCTCCTTGTCACTGGAGCAAACCTGGCAGAATGCTGCAGCTGGGGGAACATGACTGCCAGTTTGTTGTCCTTGGGCACCCCCTCTCTCTGAGCTCACTTTACTACCTTCCTCAAGATGGGTACCATGATCGGAGCCTGCGCGTCCTCCTGCAGCATGTACCCAACACTGTGGTCGAACAGTTCGGGGGACTCCTCCGTGCATGATGGTGGGGCTAGGGAAGGAGTAACTGATGACCAGGGATGAGCCGAACACCCCCCTGTTCGGTTCGCACCAGAACCTGCGAACAGACAAAATGTTCGCGTGAACTTTAGAACCCTATTAAATACAATGGACTCGAACGTTCGAAATCTAAAGTGCTAATTATAAAGGCTTATATGCAAGTTATTGTCCTAAAAAGTGTTTGGGGACCCGGGTCCTGCCCCAGGGGACATGTATCAATGCAAAAAGAAGTTTTAAAAACGGCCGTTTTTTCGGGAGCAGTGATTTTAATAATGCTTAAAATGAAAAAATAAAAGTGAAATATTCCTTTAAATTTCGTACCTAGGGGGTGTGTATGATATGCATGTAAAGTGTCGCGTGTTTCCCGTGCTTAGAACTGTCCCAGCAAAAAATGTCATTTTTGAAGGAAAAAAAGTCATTTAAAACTCACTCGCGGCTATTAATGAATTGTCGGCTCCCGGCAATACATACAAAAGTCATTATCCACTAGATTTTGCATTCTCCAGTTTTAATAAATCAACCCCACTGTCTTTGAATCCCCTTTGGCAACTATTTCCCCATGGAGATTGGAAACACCCCGAAAAGCTGTTTGCTCCCCTAAAGTGCTTTTTAGCCCTGTATCCATTTAGTTAATATTTTGTGCAGAAGAGTTTCCACTGTGGATACAGCAGTGTCCCATCTTAACAAAGCACTTACCATTCTGGTAGAGGACATCCTTGTCCTTAAGGACCCAGCTGATTAGTAGTTGGGAGCCTTTTCTAGTACTCTGTTCTCACTGGCGCTGTACTTCATCTGATTCTGGCTGTGACCTCACTTTGTCCAGCCATGTTTGAGTGGTCAACATCCCCTTAAAGAGATTTAACCGCTGTCAAGGTTGATCCCACTTGCTAATAGAATGCAGGGACAAGATGGCTCTAGCAATACATTTCAGCTGTGACAGTTTGCTAGAAGTCGACTTTCTCATTTCTCAAACACGTCTCATGCTAGTTTATATGCATGGCACTTCAGGTAATGCTACTGGTGGCAATAACACCTATATTCCTCAGTGGAAGAAGTCAAGGAAAATACTTCAAAGTCTGTTAAGAAGCATCCTTTTTGTTTCTCCACTCCTTCAACCTCCATGCAAAGACCCTTGCCTTATACTCAGAGAAGCCTTCCTCTGCAAGAAGGTGCACCGCCACTTTTCAGCGTGATAGGACATTTGTTTACCTTGGTGGAACACTTGTGCAGCTTGCATTTCAGACACTTGGAGGTGGTATCCCAGTTTTCTTCCCTGGCCCTTCCTCAGTTCCTTGCATACAACAAGCATCTGTGTCACTGCATAGATTAGCAGATCTTCATTAATCCATCTTGGTTCATCTGGATCAAGGTGCCATTAAATTAGTTCTGTAGAAGAATTGTTTCAGGAGTTTTACTCCAACCTGTTCACCATTCCCAAGCCCAGAGGTGGCATTTGCCCCATTCTGGTTCTCAAAGCTCTAACTGTCTTCTTTCAATTCCAAAGATCATGAATGGAATCTACCAAATCTGTTATTGACTCTTTTCTAGGGAGACTTTATGGCTACTGTGAACATCAACAAATTGTACTTACATGTCCCCATCTTTCCAGTGCATTAGCAAATCCTATGCTTTGCTGTGTGACCCTATTACTACAAGTTCTTGTCTCTGCCTTTTTGCTTTTCATCTCTAGCTTGGGTATTCACAAGGTTCTGGCACCAGTATTCTCTGATGCATTCTCATGGCATACCCACTGTGGGATATTTAGACAATCTCCTGTTGAGGGAACAGTTAGTGATGACTCTGTTGGACTGAAGAATAAAGATTAATATCTAATATTCTTGTATCTCAAGGGCGTTTCTGAATTAATTGCATTCATAGTCAGGTTGACTTAAAAATAAAGTGAGTTTATTATCTCACAGGTGGCATCATAAATACAATGAAAAAATAGTATAACAGTTCAGTTCAGTGTAGGTAAATATATATAAAATAGAATTGATTGCTGTAGCAAGCTTATGAAAGCATGTGTCCTTAGTGTGTGCTGGCTTCAAACTCCATATTGTCTTGTTCCCAGTGTGAAGAAACAGGAAATTACGTTCTTAGGCTTCTGGTAAAATTCAGCTGTTCTTCTTGTCAATCTTAGTGTAAATGTGTCAGTGTTATCTCTCTAAAGTGGGTGTGAATGAGTCTTCATGTGTGTTCGTGTCAGTATGTCGTGTAAGTGTGTTGTGCTCCCTCCCATCTCAAACTATAGGCTTATATATATCTTTACATATGTCGTTACCTCATACAAACTTAGAACCTTGTATGGCAAACATTAATTTCTGCTAACTTCAGCAATATGTTATACCAATAGAAGATATTGGCTCAGAGACATATGGAGTTTGATTGACAGGCACACATGTGGTACTCTATACTTGGAGTGGTGTGCTGACGATGTACTATCATAACCAAACATCTCCTATATGAACATATATTACTAACAATAAAATAACTATTAGCTAATACATACTAGTATGACTAAGACTTCACTTAAACAAACTTAACAAGAGATATAAAGAAATATATTATTTATCTCACTACGAAAATACTGATCTATTCTGGAGATCTATTCTTGTCACCCTACACCAAGATGCCTTATATGTCATACTCAAATTGGCTTCACCAGAAATATCCAGCAATACTCAGCTTTAGATTGAAGAATCATGTCATATCAATTGATCAAGGTCATTCATTCAAACCTAATTTACTTTGATTAATCATAAAACCAAATATGTTTTGCAAGCTTGCCTTATATTAATATAACACCTATAAGTGCCGAATTATGAATTTGAAATAATATTCTAACAATCCCCCCTGAATTATGATTAATCATATTAAAATTATTAAATATCATTCATATCACAATCACTCCTCCTTGTATCAAATGATCGGACACAATATTCCTCAGAACTGAAGTAGCTAGAAATATTTCTCCTTCTAAATGCTTTTCTCTTTACGTTTAACTCTTCTTAGATCTATCTATTTAAAATCTTAAAATAATGCTATAGATTTTTTTTAAATGTATAACATAATGATGACTAATATCAATAATTATTATTAATAATAATAATAATAATAATGATGATAATTATTATTATTATAATAAGTAAATGATGCAATAATATATTTCCATATTTGTGCTCAAATAATATTTTAACTCTATGAAAATATACTTTACACTCTAAAACTTTTCATAACTTTCCATTGTTCTATTAAGAGTGATATGTTTCTTAAGTTATGAACAAAATATGTTCTATTAACTAGAATGATTGTGCAGTTGTAAACTAAAAATATTCAATATATGAACAAGGAAAAATAAAAATAATAATGATAACCCTAACTTAATATGAACATTAATATCAGAATAATTGGATAATCAAAAAATGTATATGTGGACAAATGTTTCAGTCCCAAGTTATTTATCTATAGTAGATAGATAAAGTTCCTTCTGATTAATTTTTTCTTCATGAAATGTCTTTAAAATTTCTTCAAGTTCTGTTAGGTTAGAAAAACCTTGTTGAATAAGATAAAATAGTCAAATATGAAATATAAATCTTTTGTCCAATATTCTTCTTGAAAGGATCTCTTCTTTAACTTTGAATTTCTTGATATTCTCTTTGCTCTTTATAGGAGCTTGTTATCCTCCATATTTGTTTGATTTTAGATGCCATATCTGTAAAAGAGAGGCAGTATCATTACTCGGGAATAAAATATTTGCATTAATTCTTGTACTTTTTCTCAACAAATGTTAAATCATTATGGGACAATAGCTTTGTGAATTTGTTAAAACTATATGTGAAATAATACTATCTTATATTTTCCTTCAAAGAGAACTTCTGTATGACTATGTACTGTCCTTATCCTGTTTAAAATGATCTAAACTATAAAACATATGTACTGTGAAGTTTAGGTACGACAGGATGCAATATTTCCTTTTGGTCATGATAAAAAACCTTGTTTTAATAAACAAAGAAAGGTTTCATATCACCCCAGAGATGACAATGGACTATGCCCTTGTTCTCATCCCTAAATGATTAGAAATATGCGTAACTGTATTCTGTGTTGAAGTTCTTATTCTAGTGTTAGACTGTTCTGCAGTAACAAGTACTGGTTCAATGTCTTTCTCAGCTCTTATGCTGGAAACCTGAGATAAAGACTTCTCAGAGACAGCTGTATAAACATGTGCTGGTGTACATTCCTGAATATGTCTTCCATTCCCATCTATCTGAATGTGTATGGGTAATAAAGCTCTGAACCATAGAGGATATTTTTTCCTAACTTCTCTAAAACTACCTTCCTCAAAAATATATTTTAGTGAGCAGTCAGGTGTCTGTACAATGATTTTGTTTGATTTCACTATGCTCTCTGTAGCTTTAATTGCATAGTAAACACTTAGCAATTTCTTCACACCTGGCTCAAAAGTTTTTTCCAAAAATGATAAAACTCTGGATAAATAGGCAATTATTTTCTCCTTACCTTCTTGTAATTGAGACAACGTTACTGAGATGGCATTCTCAGATACATGCGTTTTCAAAACAAACGATGCTTCAGAACAAACCTCTATTGTACTTAAGGCTGGAGCATTCTGCAAATCTTTTTTCAACAATTCAAAAGCATTTTTCTCATTTCGACCCCATTGGTCAACTATATTACCTTTATTCCTCAAAAGATTATATAGTGGATTAACTTTTTCTGCGAAACAGTGTACAAACTCTTTGCAATGATTTATTTTATGCAAAAATTGATGCAATCCCTTATACGTTGTTGGAGTTGGGATTACAGTAATATCTCTAACTGTTTCTTGCAACAATTGTCTCTTTCCTTGACTAATTTGCATGTGAAGGTATTTCACCTGACTTTTCATCAGCTGAACTTTTGTTGTGTTTAATTTTAAACCTTCAGCTTGTAACATCATAAACAACTCAGACAAAAGAGCCATATGTTCATCGATATTCTGAGTACTCAGCAAAATTGTATCCACATGCTGACAAATACAGTCTGGCCTGAAAAATGTTGAAAGTATTTTTGCTATAGTTTCATGAACTACACCATCACCAATACCTAGACCAGGTATTAATCGAGTGAACGTATAAGTCTCTTTTCTGAATGTGAACACAAGTTTGTATTGACAACTTTTAGTTAAAGGGATGGAATAATGACTATTAGCGATTTCTAGTACAGAAAACACTTTGTCCTCAGCATTCAAATTTAACTTTATGTTAGATTTATCAGGAAGAACTGGGCTATTTGTGATGTGTTTATTCAATGTCCTTACGTCAACTGATAAGGAATATGAATTATCAATGTTTTTGATAGGCCAAATACAGTTATTTACCACTGATTTAGCTTTCTTTACAATTCCAAGTTGCACAAACTCTTGAATAATGTTAGAAACTGAACCGATTGATTCTAGTGGTAACTCACACTGATTAAGAGGTTCTGGATCCTTCCCCTCAATATTTAATTCTGTACTTTTTAAAGTTCCAATGTCATTTTTGAACTTTGACCACAAACTTGGAAAACATTGTACCACTTCCTTTAAAGCACAATTTCCATCAACATCAGGCCACTTTTGTTCTGTAGACATATTGGTAATGGAACCAACATTACTGTATACAGAGCAATCAATAAGCACTGATTTGGGCCTAGATGGATCTTTCCAAATACTTTTATTAGCCAAATCAATCACCCACTTTTGTTTATTGATTACATCACTGCCAAGTATATTCTCTGCTTCGTGACAGACCCAAATGTTAATATTAGTTTTCACTAATCCAGGTACTTCAAATGTTACATTGGATACCTGTCTAGCAGTAGAATTACCTGTATTATTAAAACCCACTATATTACACATAGGAGAATTGGGTTTCAAAGATATGTTTTCTTTGGTAAGGCTAATCTCAGATCCACTGTCAATGAGACAATTAATATGTTTACCATTCAGCAAACATTGTATATATGGCTGTCAGGGACGTGCTGGGCTTGAACCTGGGACCTCTTCTGTGTCTGGCATTGACTCTTCCAGCGGAGCTATCTGAGATGCTGGACAGTTCCCTGCCTCATCTGCTGGATAACCTATCTGATCCATTAGACTACTCTGCTTGGTGTCTGATTACTGTTGAACTCTGAACCCCTTGCTCCTCCCATGTACTTCCTATAAAAGACATTCCAGAGATGTTGCCCCTTGCGGTTTGATCTGCTTCTGTTCCCTGAGTTCCTGATTCTGTGCTTGTATCCTGTTCCTGTGTTTGACCCGGCTTCCTGACCACGCTTCTGTCTCCAGTCCTGACCTCGGCTCGTTTGACCCTGCTCAGTTATCTGCCAGTCTGCCTGTTGCCAAGATTCGGCCTGGACTTTGACTACTCTCTGCCTGCCACTTGTGATGTTTACCTTGATGTGTATGACCCGGCTTGTCTGACTCTGCAAACCTGCACCAGCTTACCTGCATCCTCTGCTCTGCAAGCTGCACATGCTGACCTGCATC
This sequence comes from Rana muscosa, assembly GCA_029206835.1. Classification (NCBI taxonomy): domain Eukaryota; kingdom Metazoa; phylum Chordata; class Amphibia; order Anura; family Ranidae; genus Rana; species Rana muscosa. The sequence continues at coordinate 299,164,227 of CM055127.1, read as the reverse complement.
CTTTGCAATGCAAACCTGCACCTGCTGACCTGCATCCCTGCTCTGCAAACCTGCACCTGCTGACCTGCATCCCTGCTCTGCAAACCTGCACCTGCTGACCTGCATCCCTGCTCTGCAAACCTGCACTTGCTGACCTGCATCCCTGCCCTGCAAACCGGCACCTGCTGACCTGCATCCTCTGCTCTGCAAGCTGCACCTGCTGACCTGCATCCGCTGCTTCCGGAACCAGCCGTTCCAGTCTCCACTCGGCTCCACCACTCCAAGCAGTGAGGATCAGACAGGCACCCTTACCTCACCGTGCTCTTACCACCACTGTCCCCACTCCAGTGGTCTCTGAGCCGGGGTTGTACGGGAGGTCCCTCTCCGCACGTCAGGCTCACACCCAAGGTACGTTACAGTATCAAACCGCCATGCCTGAGCCTGCAGGAGATACCTTGCCTATGGACAATGTCTATCGACACCTTACAGCTCTCACTCAGATCGTGAAGTCTCTGCAGGGCAGCCATGTCCGAATGGATAAGCAGACACAAACTCAAGCCACCTCTGCAGATTCACCTCCAACCCCAACTTCCTCTATTGGAATGTTACCATCTCGTGAGCCCAGGGTCCCTGTTCCTGAGAAGTTTTTCAGGGATCGGAGTAAATTCCGTGCGTTTCGCAACGCATGTGAACTTTACTTTTCGTTGCTACCTCTGACTTTTTCATCTGAAGCCACCAAGGTGGGCTTCGTTATCGCTTTGCTGCAGGGGGAACCTCAAGCTTGGGCCCATCACTTACTTGAAGTCCGCCATGTAGTTCTAGACTCTCTGCCCTCTTTTCTTGATGCCATGGCCCGACTTTATGACGATCCACAGCGGACTTCTACTGCCGAGGCTGCTCTCCATGCGCTCCAGCAAGGCCGCCGAGCGGTCGAGGACTATGTGACTGATTTCAGACGCTGGAGCGCGGATACCCAGTGGAATGAGGCGGCTCTGCGGCATCAGTTCCGTCTTGGTCTCTCTGAAAGCCTGAAGGATGAGTTAGCACGGGTCGGTGTTCCTGATGTTCTAGAGACTTTAATTAATTTGTCTATCCAGATAGACCGACGACTCCGGGAGCGCAGAGCAGAAAGGTCTACCCAACAGCTCCGCCCAGCTTGGATGCTACCCCGGATACGAGCCCCTGTGTACCCTGCCAGTGCCAGTACGGTTCCAACTGAACCCTCTTCCCTCAACCAGACCGTCAAGCCAGGGCAGCTTGGACTAATGAAACATTCCCTATCGGCCAAGGAACGACTTCGTCGGCTGCAGAATTATCTATGCCTGTATTGCGGTGAACCCGGTCATTATGTCTCTTCTTGTCCTGCTAAGCTGCGCAAGGTCCTGGCTACCTCTTCTCCCAACTACTCACCTCCATCTACCAATGCTACTCACCTGGCTCTTCCTATCTCTTTCCAACTACCAGGGAGGACAATACCAGTAACTGCAATAATCGACTCAGGGGCATGTAGTTATTTTGTCGATCTAGACTTTGCAGCAAACAACACATCCCACTCCAACCTAAGACTCAGGGACTTTCCATTTTCCTGGCAGATGGGTCTCGCATCAAGTCCGGAGTAGTGACCCAGGAGACCCCTCCTTTGCCTGTGATCACCTCCATGGACCATAAGGAACTATTGACTTTGGATGCTATTGCATCTCCCATGTTTCCAGTTATCCTGGGTCTACCCTGGCTTCAGGCACACAATCCACAGATTGATTGGGGAACTGGAAGTATTAAGTTCCAGTCACCATACTGTCAACACCACTGCATGCTTCCACGTCCCAGCACCTTGGGGCCTCTGTTATGCCTGGATTCAGATCCAGAGATACGAGCTTCTGTACCCAAACAATATCATGAGTTCCTGGACGTCTTCAGCAAACGAGGGGCCGAAGTCCTCCCGCCTCATCGTCCTTACGATTGTCCAATCGAGTTTCTTCCCGGTGCTGAGATTCCTTTCGGACGGATCTTCCCCCTATCTGAACGGGAGCTTGAGGTACTGAAAGAATACGTTGATGAGAACCTTAAGAGGGGTTTCATCCGTCCTTCCACTTCTCCAGCAGGGGCAGGAATCTTCTTTGTGGAGAAAAAAGACCATTCTCTTCGGCCCTGTGTAGATTACCGGGAATTAAATAAAATCACGGTCAAGAACCGGTACCCTCTGCCTCTGGTACCTGAACTTTTTCAAAGACTCAGGACTTCCTCTGTGTTTACCAAACTAGACCTGCGGGGGGCGTACAACCTGGTACGCATTCGAGCAGGGGATGAATGGAAGACTGCCTTTCGTACCAGGTTCGGCCATTACGAATACCTAGTAATGCCCTTCGGCCTATGTAACGCCCCTGCCACCTTTCAGCATCTAGTCAATGATGTTTTCAGAGACTGTCTGGACATTTATGTAGTTGTCTATCTTGATGATATTTTGATTTTTTCCTCCTCTCTTGAGCAGCACCGGAAACACGTCAAGAGTGTACTCTGTCGTCTCCGCCAGCATGGACTGTACGCAAAACCAGAAAAGTGTGAATTCGAGCGACAGAGTATCCAGTTCCTTGGCCTAGTGATCTCTACAGAGGGATTCAAGATGGACCCACAGAAGGTTTCAGCCATTCTGGATTGGCCTGCACCTTCAGATAAAAAGGGGGTGCAGCGCTTCGTTGGCTTTGCCAATTTTTATCGGAGGTTTATCAAGGGATTCTCTGCTATTATTTCCCCGATTACGCAGCTAACGAAGCAAAATGCTCGATTCCAGTGGACATCTGAAGCACAGGCTGCTTTCACAAACCTAAAAATACTTTTTACGTCTGCTCCTATTCTAAGTCATCCCGATCCTGCCCTACCGTATCTACTTGAGGTAGATGCCTCAGAGACAGCGGTTGGAGCTGTTATCTCCCAGCGCCAAGGTCTCAAGGACTTGATACACCCGGTAGCCTTCTTCTCCCGTAAGCTTACCCCATCTGAGAGGAATTATGATGTTGGAGACCGGGAGCTCCTGGCCATTAAATCTGCCCTTGAGGAGTGGAGGTACTTGTTGGAGGGAGCAGCGCATCCTATACTCATTTACACAGACCACAAGAACCTAGAGTATCTGAGAGCTGCCAAACGTCTGAGACCACGCCAGGCACGTTGGGCACTATTTTTCTCTAGGTTCTCGTTCCACATAACTTACCGGCCAGGCTCCAAGAACACCAAACCAGACGCTCTTTCCCGCATGTTTGATGATCCAAAAGAGGTGTCAGCTCCAGATACCATTCTATCTGAAGGCAACTTCTTACTTTTACAAACTAGCCTGATGTCTGTCTTGAAGCAAGCTTCTACAGGTGTGTCTTGTCCCTCTGGAATCACTCTGGTACCCAAGGACGGGTTACTTTGGAAGAATGACAAAATCTTTGTGCCAGAAGAAGTTCGAGTCACAGTGTTAAACTTGTGTCATGATCATCCCCTGGCAGGCCATTTCGGAATGCATAAAACCCTTGAACTGATTCAACGCACGTTTTGGTGGCCGGATCTTGAAAAAGACTGCAGGGAATATGTAGGTTCATGTGCCACCTGTATCCGTAGCAAGACCACTAGAAGCAAGGCCTGGGGTCTGCTCAGACCCTTACCAGTCCCTGACCGTCCCTGGAAAATGATTGCCATGGACTTCATAGTGGAACTCCCCCCGTCTGAAGGTTGCACAGCCATCTTTGTAGTGGTTGACCGTCTATCCAAGATGGCCCACTTCGTGCCTCTCAAAGGCACGCCCTCTGCCATGGAAACTGCCCAGGTCTTCATTAGGGAAGTAGTAAGGCTACATGGGGTCCCTGCGGACATCGTTTCGGATAGAGGGGTGCAGTTCACCTCTCGCTTTTGGAAGGCTTTGTGCAAGGTCCTGAAGATTGAGTTGTCCATGTCCTCGGCCTATCACCCCCAAACTAACGGGCAAACCGAAAGAACGAATCAGACGCTCGAACAGTACCTCAGATGCTTCACCACCTTCGTTCAAGACGACTGGGTAGCTTTACTACCCTTGGCAGAGTTTGCCTTTAACAACGCCAGTCATTCGGCTACAGGTCAATCGCCATTTTTTGCCAACTACGGGTTTCACCCGACCTTCTTACCTGATCTCATCCCTGATTCAACAGTCCCAGCGGTCCAGAGTATTGTTGATTTCCTGACCCGTAACAGCAGGATATTGCAGGAAGCCATGACTAAGGCACAAGCAGCCAATAAAAGGATCTTTGACAGGAAAAGGAGAGGGGAATTATGCCTGCAACAGGGTGACCAAGTATGGTTATCGACCACCAACCTTAAGATGGCTTGCCCCGCAAGGAAACTGGCACCCAAGTTCATCGGTCCTTTCCCAGTAAAACGGAAATTAAACGAGGTCTCCTATGAACTTGCCTTACCGGAGTCGTTGAAGATTCACCCAGTCTTTCACGTTTCCTTGCTGAAACCCGCAGTGCCCGACCCGTTTCCAGACAGGGGATCGGGACCACCCAAGCCTGTAATCATTGACGGTGATGAGGAGTTCGAGGTGGAGGCTGTCTTGGACTGCCGAAGAAGAGGGAACCAGCTTCAATTCCTGATCAAGTGGAAGGGGTACGGTCTGGAGGAGAACTCCTGGGAACCCCAACAGAACATCCACGCCCGAGAGTTAATCCAGGCCTTTTTTCGCAGTCACCCCCAGAAAAGAGCTCTATTGGGCACCCGGAGGTTGCCCTTAAGGGGGGGGGGCACTGTCAGGGACGTGCTGGGCTTGAACCTGGGACCTTTTCTGTGTCTGGCATTGACTCTTCCAGCGGAGCTATCTGAGATGCTGGACAGTTCCCTGCCTCATCTGCTGGATAACCTATCTGATCCATTAGACTACTCTGCTTGGTGTCTGATTACTGTTGAACTCTGAACCCCTTGCTCCTCCCATGTACTTCCTATAAAAGACATTCCAGAGATGTTGCCCCTTGCGGTTTGATCTGCTTCTGTTCCCTGAGTTCCTGATTCTGTGCTTGTATCCTGTTCCTGTGTTTGACCCGGCTTCCTGACCACGCTTCTGTCTCCAGTCCTGACCTCGGCTCGTTTGACCCTGCTCAGTTATCTGCCAGTCTGCCTGTTGCCAAGATTCGGCCTGGACTTTGACTACTCTCTGCCTGCCACTTGTGATGTTTACCTTGATGTGTATGACCCGGCTTGTCTGACTCTGCAAACCTGCACCAGCTTACCTGCATCCTCTGCTCTGCAAGCTGCACATGCTGACCTGCATCCTTTGCAATGCAAACCTGCACCTGCTGACCTGCATCCCTGCTCTGCAAACCTGCACCTGCTGACCTGCATCCCTGCTCTGCAAACCTGCACCTGCTGACCTGCATCCCTGCTCTGCAAACCTGCACTTGCTGACCTGCATCCCTGCCCTGCAAACCGGCACCTGCTGACCTGCATCCTCTGCTCTGCAAGCTGCACCTGCTGACCTGCATCTGCTGCTTCCGGAACCAGCCGTTCCAGTCTCCACTCGGCTCCACCACTCCAAGCAGTGAGGATCAGACAGGCACCCTTACCTCACCATGCTCTTACCACCACTGTCCCCACTCCAGTGGTCTCCGAGCCGGGGTTGTACGGGAGGTCCCTCTCCGCACGTCAGGCTCACACCCAAGGTACGTTACAATGGCCTACCATTCTCGTCCAAAATAATCGGTGCTACATATTGTAATGGCAGAGAAATTGAATCCGGGTGAGATTCTATTTTTGGCAATGGCAATAAACCCTCTCTTTCAGTGACAGCTCCTTTTGCCATAATATCTGAACTGCTGTGAACAGTCAAATTACTGATCTGTTTGACTTCAGTGGCATAAGGCAATTCAGTCAAAATATAATCTTGACATGAAAAAGGTTGTACAGAAGCTGATTTTTCATTCTCCATATCTTTAGTTTTTATTTGTGAGTCTCTTTTAAACTTACAGCAATGTTTTTTCACATGGCCAGATCCATGACAGTAAAAACACGTCATATGGTCTCCTTGCCTCACTTGTCTGCACCTGTCATCGTCATTCCTGCTAAGACCTGTCGTTTCTGACACATCTGCAGCCTGACTATTTTTGTCACATTGAATTATAGCAACTTCGTGTGTAAGATTGCTTTGATTCAATTGTCTCCTAATTTTATCAATGAAGCTTACTATATCATTAAAATTTTGACGTTACTGTGCTATGGCTACAGAAGTTGGGTCAAGGTATTTCATTTTTTTATGAAAGCTATTTTTAAACCTAGGTCATTTTCATCATCTACTCCAAATATCATTTCATAAACCTTGCAAAATCTTGTCTTAACCACTTGACCACTGGGCACTTAAACCCCCTTAATAACCAGACCAATTTTCAGCTTTCGGTGCTCTCACATTTTGAATGACAATTACTCAGTCATACAACACTGTACCCATATGAATTTTTTGTCCTTTTTTTCACACAAATAGAGCTTTCTTTTGGTGGTATTTAATCACTGTTGGGTTTTTTATTTTTTGCGCTATAAGAGAAAAAAGACTGAAAATTTTGTAAAAAAATGATTTTTTTTTCGTTTCTGTTATAAAATTTTGCAAATTACTATTTTTTCTTCATAAATTTTGGCCAAAATTTATACTGCTACATATCTTTGGTAAAAATAAGTACAAATTGGTGTATATTTTTTGGTCTTTGTGAAAGTTATAGAGTCCACAAGCTATGGTGCCAATATCTGAAAATTGATCACACCTGAAGTACTGACAGCCGATCTCATTTCTTGAGACCCTAACATGCCAGAAAAGTACAAATACCCCCCAAATGACCCCTTTTTGGAAAGAAGACATTCCAAGGTATTCAGAAAGAGGCATTGTGAGTTTTTTGAAGTTGTCATTTTTTCCCACAATTCTTTGCAAAATCAAGATTTTTTTTTTCTCTTTTTTTTTTTCACAAAATTGTCATATTAGCAGGTTATTTCTCACACACAGCATATGCATTCCACAAATTACACCCCAAAACACATTCTACTATTCCTCCAGAGTATGGCGATACCACATGTGTGAGACTTTTACACAGCGTGGCCACATAGAGAGGCCCAACATGCAGGGAGCACCTTTAGGCATTCTGGAGCACCCAGGCCAATTCTGACATTTCTCTCCTACATGTAAAAATCATCATTTATTTGCTAGAAAATTACATAGAACCCCAAAACATTATATATGTTTTTTTAGCAAAGACCTTAGAGAATATAATGGTGGTTGTTGCAACTTTTTATCTCGCACGATATTTGCGCAGCAATTTTTTTAACGCGTTTTTTACAGAAAAAAAAGTTTTGTGCTTAAAAAAAAAAAAAAACAGTAAAGTTAGCCCAATGTTTTTGCATAATGTGAAAGATGAAGTTACGCTGAGTAAATAGATACCTAACATGTCACCCTTAAAAATTGCACACACTCGTGGAATGGCCCCAAACTTCGCTACTTAAAAAAATCCCCATAGGCGACGCTTTAAATATTTTTACTGGTTACATGATTTTAGTTACAGAGGATGTCTAGGGCCAAAATGATTGCTCTCGCTCTAACGTTCGCAGAGATACCTCACATGTGTGGTTTGAAAACCGTTTTCATATGTGCGCGGGACTTACGTATGCGTTCGCTTCTGTATGCGAGCTCACGGGGACAGGGGCGCTTTAAAAAATATATATATTTTTTTATTGTTCATTTTACTTTATTTATTTTAGTTTGACATGTTTTTCCGCCCCCAAAATTTTTTTGATCACTTTTATACCTATTACAAGGAACGTAAACATCCCTTGTAATAGGAATATGGCATGACAGGTCCTCTTTACAGTGAGATATGAGGTCAATAAGACCCCACATATCACCTCTAGGCTGGGAAGCCTGAAAAAAAAAAAACAACAATCCTGGCTTTGATCGTAGCGGTGAGTCGGTAGAAGCACCGGAGGGCAGCGGGAGGGGGGGACATCCCCTCTCGCCTCCCGTAAGAATGATCAAGCAGCGGAACAGCCGCTATGATTGTTCTTATGGTGTAGGGAATCACCGGCTGAAAAAGCTGATATCTGAATGATGCCTGTAGCTGTTCCCATCAGATATCTCCGCACAAAGTCAAGGACGTCATATGACGGCCGGCGGGCAGGAAGTGGGCATTGCGGAGTATTGCCGGGCATTGCAGGGCATTGCGGAGTATTGTGGACTATGGCAGGGTATTGCGGAGTATGGCAGGGTATTGCACGGGGTATTGCACAGGGTATTGCAGGGTATTGCAGAGTATTGTGCAGGGTATTGCAGAGTATTGTGCAGGGTATTGCAGAGTATTGGCAGGGTGTATTGCAGAGTATTGCACAGGGTGTATTGCAGAGTATTGCGCAGGGTATTGCAGAGTATTGCACAGGGTATTGCAGAGTATTGCGCAGGGTATTGCAGAGTATTGCGCAGGGTATTGCAGAGTATTGCGCAGGGTATTGCAGAGTATTGCGCAGGGTATTGCAGAGTATTGTGCAGGGTATTGCAGAGTATTTTGCAGAGTATTGCGCAGGGTATTGCGCAGGGTATTGCGCAGGGTATTGCAGAGTATTTTGCAGAGTATTGCGCAGGGTATTGCAGAGTATTTTGCAGGGTATTGCAGAGTATTGCGCAGGGTATTGCAGAGTATTGCGCAGGGTATTGCAGAGTATTGCGCAGGGTATTGCAGAGTATTGCGCCAGGGTATTGCAGAGTATTTTGCAGAGTATTGGCAGGGTGTATTGCAGAGTATTGGCAGGGTATTGCACCAGGGATGGCTGAGCAGGGATGGATGGATGGCTGGATCTGTGACTGCAATTGTCACAGATCCAGCCCACAGAGCTGCTGCTGCCATCCGCTCCCTCCCCTCTCCTCTCACACTGTACCGATCGGTACAGAGAGGGGAGGGAGGAACCGGCGTCATCAAATGACGCCGGTCTGTTTACAAGTGATTGCTCCGTCATTTGACGGAGCGATCACGTGGTAAACGGCCGCTATCGGCGGCGATTTACCGCGATTCGTGATCCGAGGACCCGGCGGTCACGGAGTTTCCCGTGTGCGCGCACCAGGGGGCGCGCGGGAGCGCGATTCTGGGAGGACGTTATATAACGTCCTCCCAGAGTTAAGCAACCACCTTGTCGACGTTATTTGTCGGCAGGTGGTTGTTAAGTGGTTAAACAAAAATGGATCTTCTTCTGCAGTAGTCTGTAATAGATCTAACATTTCTATGGTCGGTTTTTGCTCACCGGTCATACATAGCAATAATTGTCGCAATCTATCTGTCGCGTCATTTTGTTTTTCCTGACCTTCGTCATCACTAACAAGTGAATGGATTCGTTTAGCAAAATTAACAGGAACCCACAACTTAAATATGTAATTGCGTTGATCGTTTGAAAGGTTAAAACGATCTGCAAACATTTCAAATAAATCCCAATTAGAAAATACAGCTGCCTCAACGTCATAAATAGGAAAGTCTTTTAACACTTTCATAAGTTGGTCATGTATTTGCAACTTTAGTTTTGCAGTTCTACATAATACGTTTTTATGTTTAATTTCTATCCCATTAGTAGCTTCAATATTCTCTATTTCCGAACTTTCTGGAAAATAAGATTGTAGCTTTGACTTGGTTTCAGTCTTTTTGTCATCTGTAGTTATTACAGCAATCTATCTACTGTCATTTTGTAACTCTGACAAAATCATTTTTTTAGATTCTAATTGCTCTTCAAGATTCTCTATGTAATTACAAAAAATCTCACAGTTTGGACAACTAAAGCCCCGTACACACGATCGGTTTGACTGATGAAAACCGTCCGATGGATGGTTTTCATCAGACCAACCGATCGTGTATGGTACCCATCGGTCTTTTTTCCATCGGTTGTAAAAAATAGAACTTGTTTTAAAATTTTCCAATGGATAAAAAATCGATGGGAATTTCCGATCGTCTATGGTCAAGTCCATCGGTTAAAAAACCCACGCATGCTCAGAATCAAGTCGACGCATGCTCAGAAGCATTAAACTTCATTACTCTTTCGTCCATGGACCGACACAGCTTCTCTATTGACAAAGTGGGTATTATCCATTAATTAGGAGTGACTAGGCAGAAAAACTTGTAAAAAGTGTTGCATCACACCTTCTACAGTACCGCCCAGGGGGCGGACCCTCTGGGTATACCCTCTCAGTCTGCATCTTCGCAGATCAGTTTTTTTCTGTCTAGCAAGGAGTAGGACATGGCTCCCTTCGGGCCCATTGGTCCGGGGAAAAAAGATATATATATATATTTTTATTTTTTTTGCTACATTTGTTGTTTCCTGCGATCTTCGATCAACTGCCGACTGGGTGACAGGCTGGATCCTCGATCCTTGTAGTCTCCCCAGTTTCGGCCATCGAGCGTGTGCCGACCCTAGCTACGCGCTGGGTTTTCCACGACATGCCCGTCGCTCCACGGGTGGCCGGTGAGCTTACGCTCCAGGGCCTGCATCGGACCGCTCAGCTTCGGCTGACCTTACGGCCGAGTCGCAGCAGCCTGGCCGGTGAGCTTACGCTCCAAGGCTTGCATCGGACCGCTCAGCTTCGGCTGACCTTACGGCCGAGTCGCAGCAGCCTGTCCGGTGAACGTCATGCTCCAGGGCATACATATGATCGTCCCTTCTGGGTCCAATCACAGCATGCCTGGCCAACAGTCACCTTCCGTGCGCGGACGATGATCTGTTTGGAATGTCTTCCAGCAGAATACATGCAGGATAGGTAAGTAAAACTCCCCTGCCTCGGCTGGGTGATTTAGCTGGACATTCCTGGAGAGATCAAGTAAGTGGTTGTGGCCCCTTTCTTCCCTCTCTCCCTGCCTTTCCCTCCTCCCTGGGCTTCTAGCTAAAGGTTGCTGGGGGTCACCTAGGGGGTCCCACTGGAGCGGGGCTGGCTGTAACTAACATTTAAAAGAAATGTCATTTTTTCTTACCTGTGTTTGTGTCCTTCCTCCTCCATGCTGTCGGCGGCCATTTTGAGGTGGTCCATGCCAAGTTTGGCCTCTTGTGACTGCCCGGCGGCCATCTTCCTGTGGTTCGGCCACACCCACTGGCCCCTATCAGCTGATCGGCGGCCATGTTTGTCCACCCTGTATGCAGATATTGCCGTTCGGCGGCCATCTTTTTGTGGTCTATGGCTGCTTGACCTCTATCTTCTGTCGGCGGCCATTTTCTTAGAGCCCACATTATCTTCCATACAGACGTTTTTGGCAACCATTTTTCGAGAGCCTCCGGCCTCTAGGGTGCATTACACTGGCGCGAAAATTCACACAGGAAGTGCTGATAAAAGAAGCAGACTGACACAGCAGCAGCGGGACAGCATCACAGGCGCAGCATAGCAGTACCTATCCATGGTGGTGAGTCCTCTGGGTGACCCGGCCTCTCTGCAGCACAGGAGGGTGGCCTATTGATATCTTGCCTGGAGCCCTGTGAGTGTCAGCGTGTGGTCAGCATGGCATCTGAGCCAGATGTCTTCTCCCCTGAAACACCAGATTTAGCAGCTGGTGCCCCTGAGGTGTCTATGAACGCTATGACTGCAATCCTAGAGGCGTTTGCTGCCAGGGTGGAAGCAGCACACGGGAATACAGGGGGTAGTAAACGCCCCATCCCCTGCAAGCTTCTGGGGATAATTCTGGTGCAGAACCAGGTCCAGCTACGGCTCGGGGCCCAGATTCTGACGCATCAGAGACTGCAGACCGTGACCGGACAGTGAGAATGACTCAAAGTCCAGGTCAGTACGCGAGACGGCTTTGGTATCTGACCTTATTACTGCAGTGCGGGATATGCTAAAATTGGAAAATACTGCAGAAGCAGCAGAGACTCCGGTACACTTGGGTTTCATAGACCTGCCCGCACTGCTAAGGTGTTCCCTTGTGTGTCTTTTGATAAACTCTTATACAAGGAATGGGAGAACCCACTGAGGGTCTTTACAGCCCCAAAGAGGTTTGCGGTACGGTACCCCTTTTGAGGAGAGTTTTCTGAAGAAATGGACCTCTCCCCCCTATAGTGGACCCTCCGGTGTCCAGACTTAATAGAGCCACCACAATTCCTGTAGAAGGGGCTCCTGTTTTCAAGGACCCTGTGGATAAGAAGGCTGAAGCACTCGCTTGCTACCTATACTCAGTGGTAGGCTCGGCAGTACGCCCGGCATTGGCGGGGGCCCTAGTGTCTCACACACTTACTGAATGGGCAAGATTGCTACTCCAGGGGTTAAGGAGTGAGATGCTCCTCCTGATGAGATAACATTGGCCGACCTGTTGGTCCAGGGCCTTAGGTTTGTCTGCGAGTTAGACATGAATACTATTCCCCTGCTGTCTAAAACTTCGGTTTATGCAGTAGCAATACGCCGCCTGATCTGGCTAAAAGGCTGGTCTGCGGACCAGACTTCCAAGAAAGCCCTGTTGGATCTGCCTTTTAAGGGCGACAGACTTTTTTTGGGGCTTCTCTGGATGACATCATCAAGGATGCCACAGGAAGTAAAAGCACTTTGCTTCCCCAAATTAGCAAGGGTAAGGGGCCACGCCAAGGGCAAGGGTCCTCCTTTACTGCACACAAGTGTTTTTTTCGTCCCCCTAGGGCGACAGGGAAAAGACCCCAGGCCGATAAAGCGCCTGCCCAAGGACAAAAGCGTCCCTGGTCCCGCATACCCAATAAGCCTGCGGACAAATTTGCGTCCGCATGAAGGTCCACCCCCACCCAGCTCTCGGGTGGGGAGACGTCTTCGCAAATTCGCGACTCAGTGGACAGCACTAATCTCCGACAGGTGGGTTTGCGAAGTAATCTCCTCAGGCTACAAGATAGTTTCTCTCTTGTCCACCGGACAGATTCAACACCTCCAATCTCCAGCTACTACCGACCCGTCGGGAGGCCCTGTATGGGGCGGTCCAGGGTCTACTGGAACGCGAGGTAGTTATTCCAGTTCCAGAACTGGAACGGGGTTTTTACTCAAATCTGTTCATTGTGCCGAAGAAGGAGGGGGTTCGTCCAAGCTTGGATCTCAGAGCCCTCAATTGCTTTGTGAAGGTACAAAGTTTTCGGATGGAGTCGGTTCGATCTGTAGTCACGGCTCTCCATCCGGGGGACTTTCTGGCCTCCTTGGACATCAAGGACGCATACCTGCATGTCCCCATATACTCCAGACACCAGAGGTTTCTGCGATTTGCTGTCGGGAAGGACCACTACCAGTTTGTGGCCCTCCCGTTGGGCCTTGCCTCAGCACCCAGGACGTTCACCAAGGTGCTCGCTCCGATTCTGGCACTTCTAAGACAGCGAGGTATCGCTATCACAGGCTACTTATACGCCCTTCTGCTGAAGGCCCCTTCAAGCTCAGAATTAGAGGTAAGCGTGTCCATTACCTGTCAGACTCTTCGAGACTGTGGTTGGATACTAAACACGCAAAAGTCAGTATTGGTGCCCACTCAACGCCTAGGGTACCTGGGGTTGATTCTGGATTCTTCAGAGGCAAAGGTATTCCTCCCTGTGGAGAAGTTGCAGACCCTCCGGGCTGCAGTACGGCAGCTGACTTCCAGGAATTGGTCGTCACTCCGTTTTTTGCATGCGAGTGTTGGGCCTCAGGGTAGCCTCCTTCGAGGCGGTTCCATATGCTCAAGACCACACTCGAGTGTTACAGAAGGAAGTTCTGTCCAGATGGAACAGATGTCCATCATCTCTGGATTATCAAATCCGAGTGAGCCACATAGTCAGGAGATCCCTGGTATGGTGGCTGACAGCACCGGCTCTAATGGCCGGGAAGTAATTTCTTCCGGTTTACTGGATAGTGATCACGACGGACGCCAGCCTTACAGGTTGGGGGGGAGTCTGGGGTGTTCAGTCGGCGCAAGGTCGCTGGACCGCAGAGGAAGCCCTCCTGCCGATCAATGTCCTGGTAATCCGGGCGATCAGGCTGTGCCTCTTCAAATGGTCTCAGAGGCGTCCAGTCAGGATCCAGTCAGACAACGCCACAGCAGTGGCATATGTCAATCATCAAGGAGGAACAAGAAGCTCAGCTGCAACATCGGAGATCGCTCGCATCCTGAAGTGGGCAGAGAGGAGCGTACCGGCACTGTCGGCCGTGTACATTCCGGGTGTGGAAAACTGGCAGGCGGACTACCTGAGCCGCCAGATGCTGGACCAGGGAGAAGGGTCCTTACACCCGGAGGTGTTCCAACTCCTCTGCCAAAGATGGGGCACACCAGACGTAGATCTTCTGGCTTCCCGACTCAATCGGAAGGTATTGAGATTTGTGGCCCGGTCAAGAGACCCATGGGCAGACGCAACGGACGCGTTGGTAGCATCGTGGGGTCAGTATCGGCTAATCTATGCCTTCCCTCCCTTAAGGCTTCTTCCTCTTCTGCTCCGCAGAGTGGAGGCAGAGGGAATTCCAATGATCCTATTCGCTCCAGATTGGCCTCAGCGTCCTTGGTACGCCGATCTAGTACGTCTGGTAGCAGACGTCCCCTGGCGCCTACCACTACGGAAGGACCTGCTATCGCTAGGTCCCATATTCCATCCTGCTTTACAGTCATTGGCTTTAACGGCATGGCTGTTGAGAACCAGGTACTGAGAGACCGGGGCCTGTCAGACTCAGTAATCTCTACTATGAGAAGTGCTCGAAAACCGTCCTCTAGGAAGGTCTATCACCGCACTTGGAGGGCCTACATCTCCATGTGTGAGGAAATGAAATGGCATCCGCATACTTATTTGGTTTCCAGAATCCTGCTGTTTTTACAGCATGGGGTGGACCAAGGGCTTGCCCTAAGTACGATTTAAGGGACAGATATCTGCCCTGGCTGTCTTTTTTCAGCGACCCCTGGCGACTCACTCTCTCGTGAGTACATTTGTGCAGGGGGTCCGACATGTGGCCCCTCCGGTCCGTCCCCTGTTACCTCCGTGGGACTTGAACCTGGTCCTCTCGGTGCTTCAGAAGGCACCGTTTGAGAATATTAGAGATATTCCCCTGTTGACACTTTCTCAGTGGTCTTTTTGGTGGCTGTTACGTCAGTTAGACGAGTCTCTGAGCTGGCAGCCTTGTCCTGCAAGGCTCCCTATTTGATTTTCCACAAGGATAAGGTGGTGCTGCGGCCGCAGCCTTCCTTTCTTCCGAAAGTCGTTTCGGCTTTTCATCTCAACGAAGACATTGTACTTCCATCCTTGTGTCCTCAGCCGTCGAATCCTAAGGAGTCGGCGTTTCATTCCTTGGACGTTGTCCGAGCTTTGAGAGTATACCTATCTGCTACTTCCCTGTTCCGGAAGTCAGACTCACTGTTTGTTTCGGTGGCTGGTCCCAAGAAGGGCCAAGCAGTCTCATCGGCCACCATCTCTAGGTGGATCCGACAGATAGTAATCCAGGCTTACGCCTTAAAGGGTCATGCGCCCCCCTTTCCTATCTCGGCGCATTCGACCAGGGCAATAGGTGCCTCTTGGGCTTTCCGACATCAAGCGTCTGTTTCCCAATTATGTAAAGCGGCGACTTGGTCGTCCGCTCACACTTTCACAAAATTCTACAAAGTTGATGTAGGTGCATCTTCGGATGCCTCTTTTGGCCGCAAGGTTTTGCAAGCGGCTGTTTAGAGTTGCAACTCCTCTGTTGGAGGAGTGCTGTTTTGTGTTTGGGGTGAAGTTTATTTTTATGCTGTTACCACCCCTCGTTTTTTTCTCTGACACTGCTTTGGGACGTCCCACTTTGTCAATAGAGAAGCTGTGTCGGTCCATGGACGAAAGAGTAAATAGGATTTTTTACTCACCGTAAAATCCTTTTCTCTGAGTCCATGGACCGACACAGCACCCACCCCTCCTTTTAAGTTTGTACTGCTTTTTGACGAACTGATCTGCGAAGATGCAGACTGAGAGGGTATACCCAGAGGGTCCGCCCCCTGGGCGGTACTGTAGAAGGTGTGATGCAACACTTTTTACAAGTTTTTCTGCCTAGTCACTCCTAATTAACGGATAATACCCACTTTGTCAATAGAGAAGCTGTGTCGGTCCATGGACTCAGAGAAGAGGATTTTACGGTGAGTAAAAAATCCTATTTTTTCTCGGCTCATCGGAGTGTTTTACGTCACCGCGTTTGGAACGGTCGGTTTTTTGACTGATGGTGTGTGGCCAAGACTGATGAAAAACAGTTTCATCGGATTTCCGATAGACAAATCCATCGGACGAAAATCCATAGGTTATCCGATCGTGTGTACGGGGCTTAAGAGACTCTTGGGACACATTTTTATGTATTCCTGTGTTCTGTACATTATTAGTCTCTGTCTGATTTAGTGTACACACATTTTTGACAGGTAAAATATTAATAATCATCTTATTAAATATTCTCACCAATTTCAATACATTACTTATTTTCTTACGTAATTTATGTACAGTAAACTTGGATTTCTTCCTCGTATATCACGGGACACAGAGCGGCATAGTCATTACTATGTGGGTTATATAGAATTACCTTCAGGTGCTGGCACTGGCAACTTCCAAAACAGGAAGTACCCTCCCCTATATAAGCCCCTCCCATCCGGGAGTACCTCAGTTTTTTGCCAGTGTCTAAGGTGTTGGCCAAGGTTAACATGTATTCATCTGGGCTTGTGTACAGGTTCTCTGGGCCTTAGCAAGCTATTCCGGATCCGACCAAAAAAGCTTCATAGCTAAACGGTCGGTACCCGGGCCTTGCAGAGAAGAGCAAGGTTTTGCCTGTAATGCCTCTCTTAGGAGGGCTGGACCCTGGGATCCACAGCTCTGGTCATACCCAAAACCAAGAGGCTATCTGTGCAGGGTGCTATACAGGTCCAGGGGAGTGGAATCCTTGGGAACCCGGTCCCTGAAGGTCTAGTACAATGCCTGCCGTGAGAGGTGAAGTTTGGGCTTCTGTGGACCAAAGAAAGTCCTGCGGCGGGGAAAAGGTAAGTGGGGGCCCCTCAGGAACTTGGTTCTATTGAGGGGACCCCCAAGCCTAATATGTCTTTCTGCCTGTTACCTAAAGGTATTCCCGCTAATAGCTGTATATGCCTAAAAAATCCTAGAAATGTCTTTTCATAAAGGAAGTTTTAAAAAAAAAAAAAAAAAAAAACTGTAAACCTGGAAATGTTTTTCATAAAGGAGGTTTTGAAAAAAAAAAAAAAGACAAAAGTGCGGTACCTGTGTTTGTCCACTGGAGGCCGCTGTGGAACGTCTTTTTTTCTTGGGACTATTCCTTCCATGGTGAAAGTCCAGGCAGATGAGTGAGCTCTCTATCAGGGAAGCTGCATTCCTCTGTCATGCTGCCAAGTAGTTTCTTTCCATCCCCGGGTCCTGGTGAAACAAGGACCCTGGCTCCTCTCCCTACATAGCGCCAAGAGCGCACACGTGCACGCGCGTGCGCACACGCTTTCTCTTAAAGATTTAGCTTCAAAAAGGGGGCGGAGCCTGGCGGATGACGCGCTCTGTGCGCCAAGCGCTTCTGCGCATGTGCGGGCGTCCCAGCAAGATAAAAGGACTCAGTCCACGCTGCTTGCTATAGACACAGAGCATAAAAAGGAGCTGGTAGCATGGTATAGGGGCTTACAGCGGGCGGTTGATACAGGCATCCCCAGAAAGACGCATTGGTAGACACCCACTGATGTACATAGCAGCAAATTGCATTAGACTATTTCAGTAAAGGGGTGTATTGCGGCTGGAATACCTCAGCTTTGAACTAAGGAATATGCCGCCTAAAAAACTCTGGGATATACCTCTCAGGAAGTGTAGGGGGTCTCCATCGGGCTCTGAGGATCTTGAGCAGTCATCTGCACCTTCCTCCCCTGAAAAATCAGAGGTTAATGCCCATAAGGAACCCCCGGGAGTGCCAGGTACTGCGGCTGTCCTCAGTCCACCTGCTCCTGCATATATAACAGAGGAGGTTTTTGCCTCAACTCTGGAGGGATTGGAGCAGAGATTGGCAGCATTGATCGCTTCTTCTCTACAGGAAAGAAAGCGCGCCAGATCTCCATCACCTCCATCAGAGTGCCTGTTGGCAGAGCAACAGTCCCAGGAAGGGATTGACCTACCTGAAGGGGATCAGGAGGAGGTTAACTCTGTTTTGAGGAATCGACAGTAGATGAACCATTTTCAGCATCACAGACTGAAAGATTGTGGGTCCAGACCCTAACTGACATGGTTCTATCTGCATTTAAAATGCCTCTTGTTGAACCATCAACTACTGCTGTCTCCTCATTGGGGTCGCTAAAAGCTCCCCAGATTAATTGCTCCTTTCCAATTCATCCATTATTGGAAGGACTTATATACCAGGACTGGGAACATCCTGATAAACTATTTGTTCCACCTAAGAAATTTCAGGTGATCTATCCCATGGAGGAAAAGTTCCCCCAGAGATGGAATGTTCCTACGGTGGACGCAGCCATCTCTTCTGTGAATAAATCACTGACATGTCCAGTAGATAATGTTCAAGGATCCAGTAGATAAAAAATTGGAATCTTTATTAAAAACTGCTTTTTCCACAGCAGGGGCTGTTACACAGCCAGCAGTGGCAGCTATTGGAGTCTGCCAAGCTTTAAAGGATCAGATGAAAATGGTCCTGAGGGATTTGCCAGACCAGCAGGCCCAGGCTCTGGCTGATCTGCCTAGAGCATTATGCTTTGCGGTTGACGCCATCAAGGATTCCATCCATCAGGCCTCCCGCCTCACGCTGTCTTTGGTACATATGCGTAGGCTTCTGTGGCTCAAGAACTGGTCTGCTGAGGCTCCTTGTAAGAAGCTCTTAGTTAGTTTCCCATTTCATGGGGAACGCCTTTTTGGCGAAGACCTGGATAAGTATATCCAGAAGATTTCCAGTGGTAAAAGTACTCTCTTACCAATTAAAAAGAGGTCTAGGGGTCCATCTTTTAAGAGGACTGCCTCTCCTATCCCTGGGACGTCTGCTACTAAGCAGTTCCGACGGCCTCCTCGGTCAAACTCAGGGGGTAAAAATCAGGGACAGTCACAGGGTAATAAGAAACCCTGGATCCGAAGAGGTACTAAACCAGCCTCCAAGTCAAGCCTATGAAGGGCTGCCCCCACTCAAACAGGTGGGGGGAAGACTTCAGTTGTTCGCAGAGACCTGGCGGGAGACGACCAAAGACAGATGGGTGCTCTCCGCAGTAACTCTGGGATACAAGTTGGAGTTAAAAGAGTCTCCTCCTTCCCATTTTATGTGGTCAGGCATGCCAAAAGACCCTCTGAAAAGAGGGTCTCTCCTAGTGGCGTTAGAACAACTATTGCTCCAAGGAGTAATTATGGAGGTTCCTATGGAAGAGTGGGGGTTGGGTTTCTACTCAAACCTTTTCACAGTCCCGAAACCAAACGGGGACATAAGACCCATATTGGACCTAAAGAGTCTAAACAAATTTCTAAACATCCGGTCCTTCCGGATGGAGTTGATCCAATCGGTCACCGCTGCCCTACAGGGGGAGGAATGGTTAGCCTCGATCGACATCAAAGATGCTTACTTGCATGTTCCCATCTTTCCAGGTCATCAAAAATTTCTACGCTTTGCAGTAGAAGGGCGCCATTTTCAGTTCAGAGCCTTACCATTCGGTCTGGCCACAGCACCACAAGTGTTCACAAAAATTCTGGCCCCACTGTTGGCCGATCTAAGAACACGAGGTGTAACGATAATGGCATACCTAGACGACCTGTTGTTGATGGACCACTAAGTTGCCAAGCTAGAAGTGGTAATTATCGATACAATCAAGTATCTAGAATCTCACGGTTGGGTCATCAACCTGGACAAGTCAGCCCTACAGCCGGTAAAAAGCCTGGTATATCTAGGGCTACAGCTGGATTCAGACCAGAGGAAGATTTTCTTACCTCTAGACAAGGTATCCTCTTTGAGGGGCTTGGTCCATCTGCTTTGTGCAAAAAGACAGCCGTCCATACGCCTGTGCATGAGGCTGCTAGGAAAGATGGTAGCATCATTTGAAGCTGTGCCATACGCCCAATTCCACTCAAGGAATTTGCAGAGGGCCATATTGTCAGCCTGGAACGAAAAAGTTCAGGCTCTAGTAGACTTCCCGATGGCTTTGTCCCCTTCCGTTCGGAAGAGTCTCTGCTGGTGGTTGATCCCCCAGAATCTCCAGAAGGGAAAACCCTTCAGTCCGATATCCTGGAAGGTGGTCACTACAGATGCCAGCCTTATAGGCTGGGGGGCAGTACTGGAGCAATGGTCTCTCCAGGGCAGATGGTCAAATGTAGTAAAAACCCTGCCCATCAATCTCTTAGAGATACGAGCAGCCCGGTATGCCCTAGTAGCCTGGACATCCAAACTCCAAGGGTCCCCTGTCAGAATTCAATCAGACAATGCCACAGCAGTGGCATATATCAATCATCAGGGAGGCACCAGGAGTCGTGCAGCCCAGAGGGAAGTAAGTCACATCCTGGAATGGGCAGAAAAGCATGTCCCATGTATATCAGCTGTCTTCATTCCAGGGGTGGAGAATTGGAAGGCGGACTTTCTGAGTCGCCAACAGTTATGCCCAGGGGAATGGTCCCTTCATCCCGAGGTCTTCCGAGCAATATGTCAGCGGTGGGGAACACCGGAAGTAGATCTGCTAGCATCCAGATTCAACGCAAAGGTGGACAGATTTGTCTCCCGGACAAGGGATCCCCTCGCTTGCGGCTCGGATGCTCTGGTGTTCCCTTGGGATCAGTTCAGACTGGTATATGCATTCCCTCCGCTACAATTGTTGCCTCGACTCCTTCGCAGAGTCAGGTTGGAAAAGAAGCCGGTGATCCTGGTGGCTCCAGCGTGGCCCCGAAGGGCCTGGTACGCGGAGATCATAAAAATGTCTGTGGGGAGTCCTTGGACCCTTCCACGTCGTCCGGACCTGCTTTCGCAAGGACCGATATACCACCCTTCCTTACTAACTCTAAGTTTAACGGCCTGGCTATTGAATCCCACATCCTAAAGAAGAGAGGTCTCTCTAACTCTGTGGTATCAACTATAATCAATGCCAGGAAGCCTGTATCCAGGCAGATCTACTATAGAGTTTGGAAGGCGTACATCACTTGGTGCGAGGCCAGAAAATGGCATCCACGTAAGTACGTTATAGGCAGAATTCTGGACTTCCTACAGTGGGCTGTAGACAGGAAGTTTGCCTTAAGTACTATCAGGGGTCAGGTTTCGGCCTTATCAATACTATTTCAAAGGCCCCTGGCTATGCATTCACTTGTCAAATCCTTTATGCAAGGGGTGACTCGTATTATTCAACCGATTGAAGCTCCCATATGCCCATGGGATCTAAATTTGGTTCTGTGGGTTCTGCAGAAGCAGCCATTTGAACCTTTGCGGAACATTTCCTTGGTTCTACTCACCAGAAAATTGATATTTTTAGTAGCCATATGCTCGGCTAGAAGAGTGTCGGAATTAGCCGCCATGTCCTGTAAAGAGCCATATCTGGTTATTCATAAGGACAGAGTAGTATTACGTCCTCACCCAGCCTTTCTTCCTAAGGTGGTATCGAGGTTTCACTTGAACCAGGATGTGGTTCTTCCTTCTTTTTTCCCCAAACCGAGCTCGGTAGAGGAAAAGTTATTGCATTCTTTGGATGTAGTAAGAGCAGTTAAAACTTATCTAAAAGCCACTGCTCAGATTCGTAGAACGGATTCTTTGTTTGTTCTGCCGGAAGGCCCCAGAAAGGGTCAGGCAGCATCAAAATCTACTTTAGCCAAGTGGATTCGACAGGTCATAATACAAGCCTATGGCTTGAGAAGTAGACCGCCTCCGTTCAAAGTTAGGGCGCACTCCACGAGAGCAGTTGGAACTTCATGGGCAGTGCATCACCAGGCCTCCCTGGCTCAAATTTGTAAGGCCGCAACATGGTCTTCAGTACACACGTTTACTAGGTTCTACCATGTGGACATTAGAAGTCAGGAGGATATCGCCTTTGGGCGCAGTGTGTTGCAGGCCGCAAAAGATCCTCATGCCTGATGGCGCCCAGCTTATGTATGGTGTATCCCCCCCCTCATTTGGCATTGCTTTGGGACGTCCCACATAGTAATGACTATGCCGCTCTGTGTCCCGTGATGTACGAGGAAGAAAATAGGATTTTTATAACAGCTTACCTGTAAAATCCTTTTCTTGGAGTACATCACGGGACACAGAGCTCCCACCCCTCTTTTGGGGACACGTATTGCTTTGCTACAAAACTGAGGTACTCCCGGATGGGAGGGGCTTATATAGGGGAGGGTACTTCCTGTTTTGGAAGTTGCCAGTGCCAGCACCTGAAGGTAATTCTATATAACCCACATAGTAATGACTATGCCGCTCTGTGTCCCGTGATGTACTCCAAGAAAAGGATTTTACAGGTAAGCTGTTATAAAAATCCTATTTTATCAATCTGTGTATTTGCTTGTAAACATTCATTGTACATATATGACCACAAGTGACTGTCATTTGGATAAAAAGACACATCTTTAAACTCTAGCTTGCTATCTCTAGCTATTTCATCAATAAATTCCATAACTTTTACTCACCGAATTTCTCGTCTTCAACCATCTGTTACTGGACTGTTGTCCACATCTGACGCAACACAAACGCCTCTTGGTTGATAGGTTCTGAACCGTCTTTTTTCTCGAGACTTGAATATTCGCAAAACTGCGCTAATCTCTCCCCCCCTCAGCAAGGGTCGAGATTTCCATAAAAATTGAGAAATGAAGGCTGTCTGGCTCGCCATTTGAAGAATAAAGATTAATATCTAATATTCTTGTATCTCAAGGGCGTTTCTGAATTAATTGCATTCATAGTCAGGTTGACTTAAAAATAAAGTGAGTTTATTATCTCACAGGTGGCATCATAAATACAATGAAAAAATAGTATAACAGTTCAGTTCAGTGTAGGTAAATATATATAAAATAGAATTGATTGCTGTAGCAAGCTTATGAAAGCATGTGTCCTTAGTGTGTGCTGGCTTCAAACTCCATATTGTCTTGTTCCCAGTATGAAGAAACAGGAAATTACGTTCTTAGGCTTCTGGTAAAATTCAGCTGTTCTTCTTGTCAATCTTAGTGTAAATGTGTCAGTGTTATCTCTCTAAAGTGGGTGTGAATGAGTCTTCATGTGTGTTCGTGTCAGTATGTTGTGTAAGTGTGTCGTGTAAGTGTGTTGTGCTCCCTCCCATCTCAAACTATAGGCTTATATATATCTTTACATATGTCGTCACCTCATACAAACTTAGAACCTTGTATGGCACACATTAAATTCTGCTAACTTCAGCAATTTGTTATACCAATAGAAGATATTGGCTCAGAGACATATGGAGTTTGATTGACAGGCACACATGTGGCACTCTATACTTGGAGTGGTGTGCTGACGATGTAATATCATAACCAAACATCTCCTATATGAACATATATTACTAACAATAAAATAACTATTAACTAATACATACTAGTATCACTAAGACTTCACTTAAACAAACTTAACAAGAGATATAAAGAAATATATTATTTATCTCACTACGAAAATACTGATCTATTCTGGAGATCTATTCTTGTCACCCTACACCAAGATGCCTTATATGTCATGCTCAAATTGGCTTCACCAGAAATATCCAGCAATACTCAGCTTTAGATTGAAGAATCATGTCATATCAATTGATCAAGGTCATTCATTCATACCTAATTTACTATGATTAATCATAAACCAAATATGTTTTGCAAGCTTGCCTTTATATTAATATAACACCTATAAGTGCTGAATTATGAATTTGAAATAATATTCTAACATGGACAATGTGACATTGACTGTCCAGACCTTACAATTCAGTTGGAACAACAAAACATAGTACGAATAAATCTTGTCTCTGGACCAACTGATCTTGCTAGGGATGAATCCTGAGCACCCTGTTATTGCAGGGGATTTAGTAATCAGTAGTGATGAGCCGAACACTCCCGGGTTCGGTTCGCACCAGAACCCGCGAACGGACCGAAAGTTCGAACGAACATTAGAACCCTATTAAATACAATGGATGCGAACGTTCGAATTCTAAAGTGCTAATTATAACAACTATTATGCATGTTATTGTCCTAAAAAGGGTTTGGGAACCCGGGTTCTGCACCAGGGGACATGTATCAATGCAAAAAGAAGTTTTAAAAACGGTCGTTTTTCGGGAGCAGTCATTTTAATGATGCATAAAGTGAAAAAAAAAAAGTCAAATATTCCTTTAAATATCGTACCTGGGGGGTGTCTAAAGTATGCCTGTGAAGTGCCACGTGTTTCCCGTGTTTAGAACTGTCCCTGCACAAAATGACACTTCTAAAGGAAAAAAAAGCCATTTAAAACTGCTTGCGGCTTTAATGTAATGTCTGGTCCCGGTAATATGGATGAAATTCTTTAAGAAAAATGGCATAGCTACCCCATGACCCCCCCCCTACCCCAGCCCATTACCAGCCCCTTTGGGTCTTGTATGGATATTAAGGGGAACCCCGCACATAAAATAAAAAAGGCCCTATATACTCTGAACAGCCCTATACAGGCGGTGCATACAAGACAGGGACTGTAGGTTTGTTCTTATGTAGAGTCTGTTTGTAATTTTGAACAGGTACATTGTTGAAGTGTAGCTCCAGACCAAAAATCTATTTTTAAACTTTTTGGAAAACATAGGTAAGGGTTATCACCCCTGTAACATTTGTTTTGCTGTCTGTGCCCCTGTTCAGAACATTTCACCTCACTTTCCGTCCCAATGACAACTCTTTTTGAAATGTGGTCTTTTTCTTGAAACAAGGATTGCTGATAAAGCATCAGTACAGAGGAGACACCTTTCTCCCATATTTATTCTTACAGGAGAGAATTTTCCTTCCTAGTGGTAGATTTCCTCTCACTTCCTGTTGTCTTCTTGCGTTTGCAAGTAGGAGTCGTTTGTAAGTTGGATGTTTGAAAGTAGGGACCTGCCGTATATACTCTGCAGAAATAGGCCCCTTAGTTGTTGGTGTTGGCACAACACTGTAAGCACTCACAGTTACTCTTGGTTGGTGCTGGAACGCCCTGCTGTCAACTATTATATCAGGAATTTTAATTACATATAATTGTTGAACAGTGGTAGTAAAAATTGGGCCTTTGATGGTGGTGCTGGTGCCACAACACTGTAAGCCCTGACAGTTACTCTTGGTGGGTGCAGCAATGGGCCCTGCTGTGAATTATTAGATCAAGAATTGTAATTACATGCCCCTGTTGAACAGGGGCTGAAAAATTGGGCCTTAGGCACTGGTGGCACAACACTGCAACCCCTCACAGATACTGTACTTGGAGCACAGCAATGAGCCCTGTTGCAAAGTATTGCTTCAAAAATTGTAATGACACGCCCCTGTTAAACAGGGGCTGAAAAATTGGGCCTTAGGCACTGGTGGCACAACACTGCAACTCCTCACAGATACTGTACTTGGAGCACAGCAATGAGCCCTGTTGCAAAGTATTGCTTCAAAAATTGTAATGACACGCCCCTGTTAAACAGGGGCTGAAAAATTGGGCCTTAGGCACTGGTGGCACAACACTGCAACTCCTCACAGATACTGTACTTGGAGCACAGCAATGAGCCCTGTTGCAAAGTATTGCTTCAAAAATTGTAATTACACGCCCCTGTTAAACAGGGGCTGAAAAATTGGGCGTTAGGCACTGGTGGCGGCACCCATAAACAAAAATGATCTTACAAGCTATCATCATCAATCGTATCATTGAGGACTCGGAGGAGGAGGATAGCCAGTCAACATAACAGCACAGGCACTCAGCATCAGCATCAGTCTTGAAGGGATGTGACATGTTAAAATCAATTAGTCTGTTATATCAGCATCAGGTGTGTGGTAGCTGGTGGTGATCCAAGACTGGTTCATCTTGATGAAAGTCAGTCGATCAACCGAGTCGGTGGACAGGCGCACCCTGTGATCCGTGACAAATCCTCCAGCAGCACTGAATGTGCGTTCCGAAAGAACGCTGGATGCAGGACAGGCCAGTAGCTCAATTGCATACTGTGCAAGCTCTGGCCAGTGATCCATCCTCAAGACCCAGTAAGCCAGAGGATTTTCGGTGGGGAAGGTGTCCAAGTCTGACCTTGCCCCTAGATATTCCTGCACCATGTTTATCAGACGCTGGCGATGGTTGCTGGAACCGATCATACTTTGGGGCTGCGGACTAAAGAATTGTCTGAACGCATCGGTCAGACGGCCACCTTCCCCACCGCTCCTTCTTTGACTGGCCGAAGCCTCAGCAACTCGTTGTCCAGGACCAGGAGTTTGCAACCTCCCAGTCTCTGGGAACGCGTTGCACAGACCTTTCTGCAAGGCCTCCCGGAGTTGTCTCATCCTCTGCTCCCTCTGCGACGGTAACATAAGGTCCGCAACCTTACCCTTGTACCGTGGATCAAGGAGAGTGGCCAGCCAGTAATGGTCCCTCTCCTTGATCCGAAGAATACGAGGATCCTTCCGCAGACTTTGCAGGATCAGGGAGGCCATGCAGCGTAGGTTTGCTGAGGCATTCGCTCCGGAGTCCTCTGGGTCACTAAGGACGACATGATCCGCAGCCACCTCCTCCCAGCCACGTACAAGTCCACTGGTTTCTTGGGACTGTAAATCATCCCTAAAAGACTGCTGCTGATGATGCTGAGTGCCAGCCTCCACCTCCATGCTGACACAATCCTCCTCCTCCTCCTCCTCCTCCTCCTCCTCTTCCTGTGCGATGGGTGGGACAGAAGGAACACTGTCTGGGTAAAGGGGGCCTTGAGAGGCAAGGAAGTCCTCC
The DNA here is from genome assembly GCA_029206835.1 of Rana muscosa. Taxonomy (NCBI): domain Eukaryota; kingdom Metazoa; phylum Chordata; class Amphibia; order Anura; family Ranidae; genus Rana; species Rana muscosa. The sequence continues at coordinate 299,137,478 of CM055127.1, read as the reverse complement.
TCTTCCTGCCTCTGTTCTGCCTCAAGTGCCCTGTCCATTATTCCACGCAGCGTGTGCTCCAACAGGTGGACAAGAGGTACAGTGTCACTGATGCATGCACTGTCACTGCTCACCATCCTCGTGGCCTCCTCAAATGGTGCCAGGACAGTGCATGCATCCCTGATCATGCCCCACTGGCGTGGAGAAAAAAAACCAAGCTCCCCTGACCCTGTCCTGGTGCCGTAGTCGCACAGGTACTCATTGATGGCCCTCTGCTGCGTGTGCAGCCGCTGCAGCATGGCCAACGTTGAGTTCCACCTGGTGGGCATGTCACATATAAGGCGGTTCTTGGGCAGGTTCAACTCCTTTTGCAGCTCAGCCAGGCGAGCACTGGCATTATAAGATCTGCGGAAATGCACACAGACTTTCCTGGCCTGCCTCAGGACATCCTGTAAGCCCGGGTACCTGCCCAAGAAGCGCTGCACCACCAGGTTAAGGACGTGAGCCACACAGGGCACATGGGTCAGTTGTCCCTGTCGGAGGGCGGAGAGGAGGTTGGTGCCATTGTCGCAAACCACCATTCCTGGCTTAAGCTGGCGTGGCGTCAACCACCTCTCGGCCTGGCCCTGCAGAGCAGACAGGACCTCTGCCCCAGTGTGGCTTCTGTCCCCCAAACACACCAGCGCAAGCACGGCATGGCATCTTTTTGCCTGCGTACTTGCGTAGCCCCGTGAACGGCTACGGAGCACCGCTGGTTCATAGGACAAACCACAGGAAGAGGCCATGGAGGAAGAAGAAGAGGAGGGGGTGGAGGAGAGAGGTGTGTCACAACCAGTAGTAGCATTTTGGAGGCGTGGCGGTGGGACAACCTCCAACACTACTGCACCTTGTCCTGAATCCTTCCCAGCTGCCAAAAGAGTGACCCAATGGGCCGTGAAAGAAAGGTAACGTCCCTGTCCATGCCTGCTGGACCATGAGTCAGCGGTAATATGCACCTTACCGCTGACCGCCCTGTCCAGCGAGGCCAAGACATTGCCTTCCACATGCCGGTAGAGAGCCGGAATAGCCTTCCGTGAGAAAAAGTGGCGTTTGGGAACCTGCCACTGAGGAACCGCACATTGCACAAACTCACGGAAGGGGGCCGAGTCTACCAACTGAAAAGGCAGCAGTTGAAGCGCTAGCAATTTAGCCAAGCTAGCATTCAACCGCTGGGCATGTGGATGGCTGGGAGTGAACTTCTTTCGACGGTCCAGCAGCTGGGGCAGGGAAATTTGCCTGCTAGAATCGGACGTCGGTGTACTGCTAGCAGAGTGGGCGCAAGTACTTGGCTGTGACACACCTAATTCTACACCTTCATTCCTCTCAGTGCATGTTTCAGAGAGGACTGAAGTTATAGTGGGGTTGGAGATCCCAGCTGATGCGGTGCAAGGAGAGGTCCGCTTTGTTCTTTGGTGTGGGTCTTTGAGGTAGGCTTGCCAACGAGCTGCATGGCAGGTCAACATATGTCTGGTCAGGCATGTGGTACCCAAGCGGCTGATGTTTTGGCCACGCGATATACGCTTGAGACATATGTTGCAAACAGCAGCTGTGCGATCTGATGCACTAGCCTCAAAAAAGGCCCACACCAAAGAACTTTTTGAATGACGGGCAGAGGCAGCGCCCTGCACAGGCGGAGCTCTGCGGTGTGATTCCGTCGGTGTACTGCCCTTACGCTGGCCACCAAAGGGCATCCTGCCTCGTTGGAGATGTGCCTCCTCCTCATCCTCCTCCTCCTCCTCTCTCCTATTAGGCACCCACGTGGAGTCAGTGACCTCATCATCCCCTCCCTCCTCATCACTGGAGCCAATCTGGCAGTATGCTGCAGCTGCTGGAACATGACTGCCAGATTGGTGTCCTTCTTGAGCATCCCCTCTGTCTGCTCTCACGCTACTGCCTTCCTCTAGCTGGGTTTCATCATCAGACCCTTCGAAACGCTGGGCATCCTCCTGGAGCATGTACCCAACACTGTGCTGAAACAGTTCGGGGGACTCCTCAGGAGGAGGACATGGTGGGTCTAGGGAAGGAGTGACTGATGATTTGTCTGACATTGATACCAGGGAAGACGACGCTTTGGCAGCTGCTTTTCCAGTACCCTGAGCCTGGGTGAGAGAGGATGAGGAGGAGGAGGAGGGCTTGGTCATCCACTCTACCAAGTCTTCGGCATGATGTGGCTCAACATGTCCAGCTGCCGAAAAGAAGGACAAGCGTGTCCCATGGCCATGTGCTGATGACAATGCACCGCGTCCACGACCAGCACTGTTGCCCCCAGACACAGAGCCTGCTTGCCCTCTTTTATTGCCTCCTGACTGTCTGCCTCTCCTTGTTTGCCTTCCAGACATTCTAATAGATGGCCTGCAGGGAGATGGGAAAAAAGCAATAAGGGCTACCTTCAGGTGTCCTTCTCTGTCCCTTGAAACAAGGACTTTCACAGTGAAATAAACTGACACTCTCCCTACCTACAGTTTTCTGTCCCTAGAATAAATGTTTTTTTTAATCACAATATAGCACAAGGACAATTCACTCACTGTCCTTACAGGTCCCTGGAAACAAGGACTTGCAGAGTGAAATAAACTGACACTCTCCCTACCTACAGTTTTCTGTCCCTAGAATAAATGTTTTTTTTAAGCACAATATAGCACAAGGACAATTCACTCACTGTCCTTACAGGTCCCTGGAAACAAGGACTTGCAGAGTGAAAGAAAAAAAACACTCTCCCTACCTACAGTTTTCTGTCCCTAGAAAAAATGTTTTTTTTAATCACAATATAGCACAAGGACAATTCACTCACTGTCCTTACAGGTCCCTGGAAACAAGGACTTGCAGAGTGAAATAAACTGACACTCTCCCTACCTACAGTTTTCTGTCCCTAGAATAAATGTTTTTTTTAAGCACAATATAGCACAAGGACAATTCACTCACTGTCCTTACAGGTCCCTGGAAACAAGGACTTGCAGAGTGAAAGAAAAAAAACACTCTCCCTACCTACAGTTTTCTGTCCCTAGAAAAAATGTTTTTTTTAATCACAATATAGCACAAGGACAATTCACTCACTGTCCTTACAGGTCCCTGGAAACAAGGACTTGCAGAGTGAAATAAACTGACACTCTCCCTACCTACAGTTTTCTGTCCCTAGAATAAATGTTTTTTTTAAGCACAATATAGCACAAGGACAATTCACTCACTGTCCTTACAGGTCCCTGGAAACAAGGACTTGCAGAGTGAAAGAAAAAAAACACTCTCCCTACCTACAGTTTTCTGTCCCTAGAAAAAATGTTTTTTTTTAATCACAATATAGCACAAGGACAATTCACTCACTGTCCTTACAGGTCCCTGGAAACAAGGACTTGCAGAGTGAAATAAACTGACACTCTCCCTACCTACAGTTTTCTGTCCCTAGAATAAATGTTTTTTTTAAGCACAATATAGCACAAGGACAATTCACTCACTGTCCTTACAGGTCCCTGGAAACAAGGACTTGCAGAGTGAAAGAAAAAAAACACTCTCCCTACCTACAGTTTTCTGTCCCTAGAAAAAATGTTTTTTTTAATCACAATATAGCACAAGGACAATTCACTCACTGTCCTTCCAGGTCCCTGGAAACAAGGACTTGCAGAGTGAAATAAACTGACACTCTCCCTACCTACAGTTTTCTGTCCCTAGAATAAATGTTTTTTTTAAGCACAATATAGCACAAGGACAATTCACTCACTGTCCTTAGAGGTCCCTGGAAACAAGGACTTGCAGAGTGAAAGAAAATAAACACTCTCCCTACCTACAGTTTTCTGTCCCTAGAAAAAATGTTTTTTTTTAAGCACAATATAGCACAAGGACAATTCACTCACTGTCCTTCCAGGTCCCTGGAAACAAGGACTTGCAGAGTGAAAGAAAAAAAACACTCTCCCTACCTACAGTTTTCTGTCCCTAGAAAAAATGTTTTTTTTAATCACAATATAGCACAAGGACAATTCACTCACTGTCCTTACAGGTCCCTGGAAACAAGGACTTGCAGAGTGAAAGAAACTGACACTCTCCCTACCTACAGTTTTCTGTCCCTAGAATAAATGTTTTTTTAAGCACAATATAGCACAAGGACAATTCACTCACTGTCCTTCCAGGTCCCTGGAAACAAGGACTTGCAGAGTGAAAGAAACTGACACTGTCCCTACCTACAGTTTTCTGTCCCTAGAATAAATGTTTTTTTTAAGCACACTATAGCACAAGCACAAAACACACTGACACTCTCCCTACCTATCCTTCTCTTTCCCTAAACTAAAGGAATCCAGGTTAAGCAAGAAAGAAATAACAGTCACTGTCCCTGCCTATGCTGCTCTATCCCTGCTCCGGAACACACTACACTAGGCCGCCGTGCTGGCGGCCTTTTATAGTGTGGGGCGTGTACTAAACACCCTCAGCAATAATTGGCCACAGGCATCCTGCCTGTGGCCAATCATTGCTCTCCTCGCTGCCGGCGCTGTGATTGGCCAAGCATGCGGGGTCACAGTGCATGCTTGGCCAATCACAGCGCCTGGATGACACTGCGATGGCGTAGTGCATTGTGGGCCGTTCGCGTCACTCGAATTTGGCGCGAACGGCCCAAATCGTTCGATCTTCGTCGAACGATCGAACAGCCGATGTTCGAGTCGAACGTATGTTCGACTCGAACACGAAGCTCATCCCTAGTAATCAGAGAAGTCTTATCTTCTGATCAGCATCTTGGAATTTTGTGCATTTTGGCTGTCTCAACTTTTGACTATCAAACTGGAGCTGGTCAAACAGCAGTGACGTGCATCAATAATCAGAGAAGAACCAGAAGTCTGACCATGGCAAGATGGGTAGATCAGAGCCTGTCTTGGAGATGTTCCAGACTTGTCAGCCATATAGATTTAAATGATGGACAATTGGCAGGCATATTACCTTAGATGGCAGCTCCTCGACTTAGGGAGAAGTGGTCCTTGCATCTAGATTCCCAGGATCTGTTTCACAAGTGGTAGATGGTGGATGTGGGCCTCCTGGCCTCTGGACAGGTCTCCAGGTACAAGGATCCTCCTACTGAAGCAGAGGATATTTCGGTGGCTCCATGGGATCCGTACACCTTGATTTATGTCATTCCTCTTATGAAACAACTTCTGCATCTGTGTTGAAGGATTAAGAGGGAGGAAATCCCAGTGATTTTCATTGTTGTGGACTGGCCCAGGCAGATGTGGTATGCCAACCTGACAAGATTCCTTGCAGATGCTCTGTAGGCCTTACTTCTTAAACAGGATGTTCTTTTCTAAGGGATTGATTTGCCATGCTTGCTCACAGTCACTGGATTTACCAGACTGGCTGTTGAAATTCAGGTTCTGAAAGATAGGGACATTTCTGAGACTGTGTTTCATAAGATGCCAAAAACTAGGAAGTCTATTTCCTGCAGTATCATTGGATATGGAAGGCATACTTCACTTGACTTGAGTGTTGGGGCTTCCATCCCAGGAGCTTCTTCATAGGGTGAATTCTCTCCTTCCTGCAGCTGGGTCTGGAATGGGTCTAGACCATTGTCTGGCTCACAGCACTATCAAGGGCCAGGTTTATTCCCTTTTCTGTTCTGTTTCAAATGCCTCTCACGGTTTGCTTCATACTATTGTACATGGGGTTTCCCATGTAGCTCCCCCCATAACTCCATGAAATATGAATCTGGCCTGTCACTGCACTTCAGAAGCCACTTTCAGAACTCATTTGAGACATTCCTCTCTACTTTTACCCACAAGGTGATGATTCATTTATCCTTATCCTGCAAGGAACCCTTTTTGGTTCTACAAAGGGACAAGATGGTGTTTATGCCTTCTCGTTCCACCATCTTTTGGTAGCTCAATTAGACCATCATCCAACTGTAAAAGCGCACACATTAGGACGCACACACCTAGTGCATTACAGAACCTTTATTGTATAAAACAATTGTTTTATACAATAAACATCCGGTCATGTACTAGGCGTGTGTGCCCTCCTGTGTGTTCTTTTACAGTTGTCTACTAGATTCCCCAATCTGAGGAGGGCTGAATCGACGAAGCATACCTGAACGGTGTTGTTCCATTGCTTTTGGTGGTCTACTGCACAAGTAGACTCTGAGACAGAACTCTGAAGCCTTGTACACACGACCGAGTTTCTCGGCAAGAACCAGCAAGAAACTTGCTGGCAGAGCTTTCTTGCCGAGTAAATCGGTCGTGTGTACGCGGCTTTCAGTTTTCTTGTCAAGAAAACCGACAAGAATCTCGACGAGAAAAATAGAGAACCTGCTCTCTATTTTCTCGTCGAGATTCTCGTCGGCATGTTTCTTGACGAGAAAAGTGTGTGTGTGTGTGTACACTTACCTGTCGCTGTGGAAACCTGCGCATGCTCAAAATGACTTTGACGCATGCGCGGTAGCTTCCTAGGCATAGGTAGGGTGTAGCAAGATGGCGGCGACGGCATCGAATGTGACGAGCGCACGCTCGTCGTAGTCGATGACGTCACTGCGTTCGCTCTATTCAAAGAACCGCGGGTTCTTTGAATCGAGCGTGTGTACACTCGGCCGGGACAAGTTTCTTGTCCAAGAATCTCGTCAAGAAAAACGACAAGTTTTTTCCTGACGATATTCTCGGCCGTGTGTACGAGGCTTGAGTGCTGAAAGTATTTATGGGTTTTGTGCAGACCATCATCCAAGCTTGTGGTCCCAAGGATTAGGTTTCCTCCTTGCTGTTGAGATGCACTCTACTAGATCTGTGAATGCTTCTTAGGCTTTTTGCCATCACGCAACTATTTCTCAGATTTCCAAGGCTGCTACCTTGTCTTTTGTTCACACATTCTCACGTTCTAAACCAACAAACAAATGCAAAACCTCCTGCACTTAAGAGTTGACCCTAGAGGTGGCAGTTGCCTAGATTCCCATTTTGGCTTTAATGGACATGCTGCCCCTTGCTGTCCTTTTACAACTGGGGAAGTCAGGGTACACTGACACCATAAAACAAAACGGAAGGTGCACCAGCCTAGTGCGTTATCCTCAAAACATATATTTTATTATTAAAAAGTGGAAAGTAATATACTCACAAGCCAACAGGTGCATCAAAGATTTTCATAATATAATAACAACATCAAGTCCACGATACATCATCATTCGTAGCTGGACATTAGGAATCCAGCAGGCTATTCTCTAAGCTCTACCAGGTGGACATTTCAGACTCCTCTGGTGTCAGTTTCATATGTAAGAACCTTCAGGCAGATATTTGATGAGCAAGGCGTTCCTAGCTAACTGTTGTTTTCTTTGGCCTTCTTGTTTGTTTTCTGTGTTTCCCACCCTTTGATTGGACTGCTTTTGGACATTCAGATGGTTAAAGATTTCCTGTGTCCCTTAATGCACGCCCAGTAAAATAATTTTCTTGGAATTCATCGGGAACACAGGTTAAACCCCTAAACAACAAAAATCGGTGCTACAAGAGACACCAAAAAGGATCAGACTTTTAAGGCATAGACAACAATGTGGAGATTTTAAGAACAATTATTTTACAATTTATTGAAAAAAGTACATGGTATAACATAAATGTTCAAAATGATTAAAAATCATATGGAATGATACAGTATACACAGTGAGCCCTGCGTATCGATACGTTTCACAGTTAGGCTTCTTCAGGATATGAACAAGGTTCAAAGAAGAAAACAAGCCTCACTGTCTGGAATGAGATATACATAAATTATACATATGAAAAACAAAACAACATCATAATATATCAAAAACATACTGATATCTGTCCCATGAGAAAACCAACACAAAAGACACAGACAAACCGAGAGAATACCTTAAAGTGGACTTGTCCTCATGCATTAGGGTCCAATGGACAAAATGTTATAGATATTTCAAAAGAAATCCACAATGACAAAAGAATGTTCAAACAGGTTGCAGCATAGTAAACCACAGATAACGGATTCTAACGGAAAAAGTTATAATAGATAAATGATGATCCATATAGTTACAGGGAAAGAGAGAAAAACATATAAGGAGTAAAGGATGAAATATATATACCTCTTTATGTAGGAGTAAAACGCTCAAAAACAGGGGCATATGAACGTCACATGTGACAACATATATAGAGTATTGTAGGGATCCAAAACGGTGAATCACCAGTGAGGAACTCCTTTTCTGCCAATTAGACTTGTGCACAACGGAAAAATTTGTTTACTTTCGGTTCGTTTCTTGTGCACAACGGAAAAATTTGTTTAGTTTCGGTTCGTTTCTTTTCGGTCCTGTTGATTTGTAATCGTTCGTAATTTTGCTAGACGGGATTTTTCGTGTTCGGACTAATTCGTATTTTCGCAAGCGACATTTTTCTTTGAATCGGAATGATTCGTATTAATGTAAGCCTTATTTTTAGTTGATTTATAATTCGTACTTTCGGTAGAGTACATTGTTTTTCGTTGTTTCTGGACACATATATAGTGCCGTCGTACGTGTTGTACGTCACCGCGCTTTGCTTGAGCAATTTTTTTCACGATAGTGTGTAGGCAAGGCAGGCTTGAGAAGAATCACGTCGAGAAAAACGCAGTTTTTTTCAATGACATTAAAAGCGGTCGTGTGTACGCGGCATTATTGTGCTTTGAATGGATTGGTACATTCATAACTTTTTTCATAACGAATTATGCCGAGGGCATTCGCTATTTGTCATATAATTTATTTCAGATTCGGTTTTATTCGTAATTGCTTTGTTTGGAAATTCAAATGCTTCTGAACGTCCGAAAGTTGCTAAATTCGGACGAATTTCGATTCGTTACGAAACGAATTGCACAAGCCTACTGCCAATCATTTATTCAAAAAGCCCAAGTAGACACAGTGTCCAAGACGGGAATCTAGAGAAATGTCACAAAAGGAAATCAGATGGAATAGTTCCCACTTCAAACAACCACTGGCGCTTATAATAGCATATAGGGGAAAGGTCTAAAAGTACTTACATTCAACATGTGACTTGCGGTTGTGCCCGTGGGAGACAGTCCAAACTGTGCACACCTACATGGGGGCCCCCTCCGTTATTTATACCCTCTATGCGGGCGCATAGGCAATGACGTCAGCGGTAAGCGCCGCTACATAGAAAAGGCGCCCATCGTCATAGCGATGTGTTTTAGAGACGAAGAGTAAAGTGCATGCGCGGGATGTATTAACCGCGCATGCGCAACATAACACGGACCATTGTCATATAGGCAAGACCAAGAATCAAAACAAAATGCCTCCTGTGGTAACAAATGTAATTACACCCTGAAATAAAGTTCATAAAAAAGAAAAACAGCAAAAGGCTATCCTAAACAAGGTTTGTATGTGTCACAAGCACCGGCAAATTGGTCATGGGACAGTAAGTATAAAAATATAAAACATATGAACATTAGTTGTACCGTTTATAGGTTTATACAAATTCATACACATTGTCGTTCAAGTAATATGGACACTAAATCATGTCAATAGTATCATATATAGTAAAAATATGATAGAGCTTTAAGTACCGTACATTACTGTAGCCATGAATTATCATGTAGGTCCTGAGTAGAATCCCTGACTCATAGGTCAGATTCACTGTAGGCAAAACAGAATGGAAGGTTAAATGTATACCCTAACGGGAATAATGATAATACCCGAAAGGGATATGTTGAGAGAAGCAAAAGAAATGCACAAACAAGAAACGAATAAAGAGGATGATATAAAATATGGAAGGAACATGTATAGAGAAGGGCAAAGCAGTCACTACAAAAAGGGTCTAAAGCTCATCATGTCATTGAGACCCGGGTAGGTAGTAGCCCAAAAAATTAAACACCCATTGGGTCTCCCTTTGGAGAACTTTCTGGTCAAAGTTGCCCCCTTGAGGGTCCTCATGGATCCGATCGAGGGCAGCAAATTTGAATACCAGTGGGTCATATTTGTGCCTGAAAGCCGCATGGTGGCCCATAGTGGTGTTAAGGAGGCCACTGTTGGCATAATAGACATGGTCCTTCATCCTCTTCCAGAATGGCCTGATCGTCTTGCCAACGTAGAAGGCTCCACATCGTGCAACCCGTTTGAACATTCTTTTGTCAGTGTGGATTTCTTTTGAAATATCTATAACATTTTGTCCATTGGACCCTCATGCATGAGGACAAGTCCACTTTAAGGTATTCTCTCGGTTTGTCTGTGTCTTTTGTGTTGGTTTTCTCATGGGACAGATATCAGTATGTTTTTGATATATTATGATGTTGTTTTGTTTTTCATATGTATAATTTATGTATATCTCATTCCAGACAGTGAGACTTGTTTTCTTCTTTGAACCTTGTTCGTATCCTGAAGAAGTCTAACGGTGAAACGCGTCGATATTATACGCAAGGGATTCCATATGATTTTTAATCATTTTGAACATTCATGTTATATCATGTACTTTTTTCAATAAATTGTAAAATAATTGTTCTTAAAATCTCCACAGTCTATGCCTTAAAAGTCCGATCCTTTTTTGGTGTCTCTTGTAGCACTGATTTTTGTTGTTTACTATATATACACGGATGTAGCAATGTGAGTGCGTCCTTCTGCAATTTTTCACAGGTTAAACCTCTCTCTTTTTTATGACCATGCTCTCAGTACTGCTTTGCTACAAAACTGAGGAATACTAGTGATCCTGGAGTGGCCTACAGTTTTTTGGTTCAATCCTTTTAAAGACAGAAATATTACTCGAAGGTTAAAGACTTCCTGTGTCTCCTAATGAAATCCAAGAACGTGATCTTACAGTGAGTATAAAAATCTGATTTTAGATTAAATGCCCAGAAATTCTGACTCTTCTTGTTTAGTGCTAGGTCATTTAGCAAGAAAGTTCTAAAAGCAGTGGCAGCCATGCAGCAAGAATTTTAGGATGGTCAGAAGGGCAGGTTTCCTTTAATGACTGTGTTCAGTGAATTGTTCCACAATACACAAGAAAATTATTAGCATATTATGTTGCACAAAGCCTTATCAAATACTATGCAGAGACGTCCCTCATACCTTACTGTTGGTTAAGTTTCACTCTCCAGTAGTTTCTATCTTTTTAGATGCTTTAGTCTGTTTCAAGTTATAATGTTAATGTTGTTATTGTAGGAAGTCTGGAAGAAATACAGAGAAGCTACTCAAGAAACAAAGATGTTTAATGTGTTGAAAATGGTAATGAAGTTTCCACTGTGCATAAATGTTAATTGTTATCAACAGTACCAACTTTCCTGCGCAGACCTGCATTAGTGCTGTCTCGTAGAGGGAATACTTTATCAGCATTTTAGTGTGCTGTCTTGTATCACTTGTCTTTTGTGTGTTGGTATACAAATTTTAGTATTCACCATTCAGTTGTTTTCTAATGGTTTTGTTTTAATTTAGATTTGTTTTATTTCTGGTATTTTACCATTTACACTGTTAATGTATTCAGCAGGTTTTGATTTGGTGTTTACCTTTTATGTGTATTTTTGTTCAAAAAAAGTTATAAAATATGAGTATAAGATTTTTTTTCTTTTTTATCAATACCAAAGTAAGTCGATATAAATCTTTCTTTTTATTAATGAAATGCGAGTTTCTCCTAAAGCTGAACTCCAAGCAAACAGCTAAGCATCCTGTTAAAATACCAGGCATATAGCTGTTTTACCTGACACGGGACTTACATTCCTGATCAGCCAGTTTTAAAGATTGAATCCAAGTACACATGGCCGAGAATCTCGTCGTAAAAAAAACCTGTAGTTTTTCTCGACGAGATTCTTGTCAAGCTTGACGGGATTCTTGTCAAGCTTTCATTGCATATGCACTGTCAATTAAAAATCTTGTTGTCGTAAAGCGTGGTGACGTACAACACGTACGACGGCAGTATAAAGGGGAAGTTCGATTCTAATGACGCCACCCCTTGGGCTGCTTTTGCTGATCTTGTGTTACCGCGTGTTTGTAAAAGTTTGGGGAGAGATTCGCGCTTTTCAGTCTTCGTGCTTTCAGTTCGTTACAGCATGAGGAATGTGCTATCTCCATTACAAACGCTAGTTTTACCAGAAGGAGCGCTCCCATCTCATACTTGATTCTGAGCATGCACGCTTTTTTAAGACTCGGAAAAGCATACACACGACCGTTTTTTCTCGCCGGGAAACAAGCTGACGAGAAAAACGAGAATCCTGACGAGAAAATAGAGAACAGGTTCTCTATTTTTCTCATCGAAATTCCCTGCAGTTTTCTCGACGAAAAACCTACACACGAACGTTTTTCTCGGCAAGAAAGCTCTCCCAGCTGTTTTCTTGTCGTTTCTTGCCGAAAAAAACGGTTGTGTGTACGAGGCCTTACAGAGAGCTAGCATGACAGCACACCAAGGTTGTTCCCTGACTTTTCTCTGTTGTGGTTAGGCAATACAGCTAGGTCACCATCCTGCCCCTAGCCAGTGACTGGACAGAGAAGGAGCAGCAGGAGGCAGATGAGTTTGTTTCTCACTTGCTCACTATGTTTTGTTCTCCTTTCAAGATGCTCCTTGTTAGACATGGGAGCCGTCGAAAAATTTGTTTCGTTCCGTTCCGTATTAAAAAAAATTCGTACGACGCGCATAACGAACGATTCGACCGGAACGAACGAATGATTCGACCGGAAATGTACTTCCCCCACCCAATTCCAGCAGCAATCTTCTCTCTATAATGTTGAATCTTTTCTCTCTATAATGTTGAATCTTTTCTCTCTATAATGTCGAATCTTTTCTCTCTATAATGTCGAATCTTTTCTCTCTATGTCAAATCTTTTCTCTCTATAATGTCAAATCTTTTCTCTCTATGTCGAATCTTTTCTCTCTATAATGTCGAATCTTTTCATCTTGGAGCCGAAATTCGTAAACGAAACTTCGTATTTCGTACAGAATTCGTATCCATAAAAATTCGTAATTCGATTCGTACAAAACTAATCGCACATGTCTACTCCTTGTGTGCACATGAAAATTGCAGTATAACTGACTGGCTCTTAATACTGCTTTGCCCTTTCCATTCCAAGCTCTGCTTTACAGGGGCTGATATCAGTTGATAATTACACTAGTTGCATTTCAAGATCCATTTCCTTATTAAATTAAATGAAATGCATGAACTGGTGTTTTCACATCTGCCTGGAGTTTAGGTGATATATAATCTGAGGTTTATATCTTTTTAGCACCTACAGACAGAGATTAATGACAAAGCTGAAGCCATACTGACAATCAAAATGGAGTTAAAGCAAGCCCATGAAGAGATTGAGAAATTGGTGAGTGTTACCCAACCTTCTCTGAAGATGCATAAAAGTGTGTGTGTGTGTGTGTGTGAGAGTAGGTGGTTACTAACAGTCTGCACGTGGTGGAGCATAGGTGTTCTAACACCCGATTGATAAAATGGGAAAAAATGTTTACATTGATGTCCTCCCTGCCTTTGTATTTGTTGATGTATATTGATGTATATACTGGTAAGTAGGGATGAGCTCCGGCGTGTTTGCATTGAACACGTGCAGAGCCCGCCAGGAAGTCGGCACCGCGCTGCGCTAATCACAGCCAGGGAGACATTTCCCGATCTCTGCAGCCGAGCATCGGGAAATTTCTCCCTGCCTGTCATTAGCGCAGCGCGGTGCCGACATCCTGGCGGGCTCTGCACGTGTTCAATGCGAACACGCCGGAGCTCATCCCTACCGGTAAGTATATTGCTTTGGTGTTTTAGCAAACACATTGGCAAGACGGGGGTAGTAAGGACTTCGATGCAAAATGTAAGAACAGATACCCTCTTTAGCAATAGGATGTGACAAAAAGCAACCCTTATGCCCAAAACTGGTAAACCAGCTAAAAACGCTTTTTATTCCATTCTTATTTTTAGCATATGTACTGTACTATACAAGTTAATGAAACCAATAATTATAAATAAAAATAAACAGCGCACCAGGGTTTTTTGTATCATCTACCTTAAGGCTATAGTGGCAGTTGAGAAAACCCCACAATCCCAATGGGGAAACAACATATTAGTAAAAACAGCGCTCACTAAAGATATTTGAAAAAATATATTTTTAGTGAGCACTGTTTGTACTTTAATGAAACCAATACAATAGAGTTCTTTAACCACTTCAGATCCGCGCTATAGCCGAAAGATGGCCGCAGCGCGGACCTGAACTGCCGGGAGGGCGTCCCTGGACATCCTCCTGTTTACTTCCGCATTGCGCGCAGCCGCGGGCGCGCATCGGGGAATAGCTGTGCCCGCTGTGTCACGCGGGTGCCGATGCGCGTGCTTGGCGGCCGCGATGTCCGCCATGTACCCGCGATTGGCAGTCACAGAGCCAGGGACGTGGATCTCTGTGTGTAAACACAGAGATCCACGTCCTGTCAGGGAGAGGAGATCGATGCTGTGTCCCTTGTACATAGGGACACAGATCGGTCACCTCCCCCAGTCAGTGCCCAGTAAGGAAGTGGTTAAATTAACTTGAAAGCAATTAACCTGCTGGAATAAAATAAACTTCTGAAAACCACTTTACAAATTCCAATATCCTCCAGATAAGCCAGAACAAACAAGGCAATGTCTAAAGTAGTGTATCAAAAATAACAGCGCCACAGATATGTTTGCCCTAGTGGACAGCTGCTACTCTAATTATTGCAAATGACAATAAACAAACAATATAATATGGTAAAAGTAGCGCTGGTCCACACACCAATCTCCAATATCAACACTATTATTGTGCAAAATACACAAAAAATATATGCAACAATTGCTTGTGCAATTACACTAAATAAGCGATATGCAATAATATCAATAAAGTGCTAGTGCTGCAATTAGTGCAAATCATGCAATCATGAAAACATCTACTACTAAAGTGCTTATATGACAATCTATTTAAGGTTTCCAAACTGGAAAGTATGTATAAAAAATTTAAAAAACAAAATAAATTTTCAAAAATCAAACATTCAAGATGTGAAATCCAAGCTATTCTGTGTCCAAATTCACCAGTGCTCCAACGAATCCTTCACCACTCTCACTAAAATGGACTTACCAGATGGATATGCTGGTAAAATTATAACCAGAAAACAAGCCTAAATATTTCCCAACGATCACCGACTTCAACTCCCTCTCCTCACAGGTTTATGGTCAGGCTCCCTTCTCAAAGAACATTGTATTCAAATGTGGAAAAACGCAAAGAAACGGAAGGACGCTCCCATAGCGTAAAACTTTATCACAGGCTTTCATTAAAAATATGTGTTCCACTCACATTTAAAAAGTGCCCACCTGACACTAGGGAAGAACATGCTCAGCTGTGCTGGCTGTTCACCTTCGGACCTAACACAGACCGCGAGTGTGAATTGGCATACGCAATGTCATTAGCGCCCTTGCCCTGCCCTACGTACGTTTCGTCATGTGACATCTTCAAGGAGCGGATTTCACATCACAAGTTTGATTTTTGAACATTTCTTTCGTTTTTAACATTTTGTATATATATTTACCAGTTTGGAAACCTTAAATGGATTGTCATATAAGCACTTTAGTAGTGGATGCTCGCATGATTGTAGGATTTGCACTAATTGCAGCACTAGCACTTTATTGATATTCTTGCATATAGTTTATTTAGTGTAATTGCACAAGCAATTGTTACATATATTTTTTGTGTACTTTGCACAATAATACTGTTGATATTGGAGATTGGTGTGCGGACCAGAGCTACTTTTACTATATTAGAATGTCTAAAGTAGACATATCGTGCAAAGCAACAGACTTATTCAATAAACAGTGCCAAGAGAAACACAGAAAAAGCAGCAGACAGATAGGAATTATTTAATTATTTCATACTAATGTAGCGGCCTTACCCTCTCTCTCTTCTTTAGCGATTACTTCGGTCTAGGGGTACCTTGAAGGGGAGAGCGAGGTGCGCCACAGCCCATGTCCTCTAGATTACAGCATGTAGAGGTGAAGGCCAGTATCAGACTACATTCGGGCTGTGTATACGCTCAGAGCCAGGTTTGTTCTGCTGATAACCCCTCTTTGCTCCCAGTAATTGGAGTACCACACACTGAAAAAGGTCAAACACATATTTATTCCATAACGGCAAACAAATAGTCTTTGCGAGCAGACAGTTTGAGACCCATAGAACAGTTCAGTATTGGTGGGGAGTAGGTCAAGGCACAATCCTTAAAGAAACTAAACCGTTGAGGTTTCACCAACGGTTGCTAAGCACAGTGGTTGTAAAATTTACTTTTTGGCTTCAGAGTCTCTTCCAGCGACTCTAGTGAACAGGAACTGGAGTTACCTTCGCTACGTTGCAGCCCCTGTCAGGGGGAAGACATCCCTCCAAGAGAGTTACCAGAGGCCCCGCCATCACCGGATTAATGCTGTACCGGGCTATCCGGAAGGGTTACACTCCCCGGCCTCCTCACCTCAGATACGGGTCCCAACACCTTAGGGCCCCTCGGACTCCTCCACCCTCGCGGAACCCAGTCTAAGTTACTGGGTCCCAGGCCTTGGCCGTAGTACCTCACCCCAGGCTTAAGGTGCCTGGGATGGACTCCATCCCTCCCTTTGGCCAGGTCAAGGGCACCTGGGCCCAGAACTCCGGAACGCCAGCACCCAGGCTGAAGGTGCCTGGGCGCAGCCGCGTCCTCCAACTCTGAACCCCGAGGTCAGGACGTCCGCCCCTTTTATCTCCTCTCCCTTTGCTTCACAGCGGGTTCCCCGTCCCGCTGTACCAGCGCCAGGAAAGGACAAAAAGGAACAGTCTTGCGGTGCAGGTTCAACTCCGGCCCAGGGCGATAACGTCACCTGCAGGCCACAGGGAACCTTGCACCACCAGAGTCCTCCAAGAACCACAAAAGGGATTCTCAGATTCCCTAACAATTAGCACATCTGGGTTAAATAACCCAGATGCCCCCCCCCCAAATTTAAATGCCCGCTACACTCATTATTTAATCAATTAGATTTTGAAGTAAGAGTAGAACAAGGCGAATTATGATGTATTGCTTTTGGTTCAGCACTTTGCATGTAGGGCTTTGATTTGCTCTACTGAATAAGCTCCAGTGTTCTCTCTGTGTTGTGTCTTTGTCTCATAGGGTGTAAGGTATACCAGTGTTATATGTACATGCTCAAATGGAAGGGATTGTCTAAACTTTTCTACCCCCCCCCCCCCCCACATACCCACAGATACAGTAGTTGTAATGTCATATAAAGGCATTCCAAAGTTTTACTTGTTTCCCCTGTGCACTGACCTTAACATAATATACAATTATATGGGATCACAGGCATCATGCAACCAACAGACATGCACAGAATAAACCACACCACAATTATAATACCATAAACAAGATTTTTTATTTAATTCTTACAATACATACCGTATATACTCGAGTATAAGCCGACCCGAGTATAAGCCGAGGTACCTAATGTTGCCACAAAAAACTGGGAAAACTTACTGACTCGAGTATAAGCCGAGGGTCAACAATGCCTTACTGTTCCCATCCTCACTGTTTCCTATCCTCACTGTTTCCTATCCTCACTGTTTCCTATCCTCACTGTTTAAATTTTACGTGATAGGCGATTCTCATCAGACACTCTCCGCCTATCACGAACATTCTCTCATCCTCAGTTTCCCAGCAGACACTGTGTTGGGTGTTCCGCCAATCACAGACGTCTGCTGGGAAACTGAGGATGAGAGAACGTTCGTGATAGGCGGAGAGTGTCTGATGAGAATCGCCTATCACGGAAGGGACTAGGAAGAGACCGCGGGATTTGAACGATGGATGCCGCAGCCGTAACTTTTTTTCAGGTACTATTTCCAATGTAAAATTTCGCTGACTCGAGTATAAGCCGAGGGGGGGGGGGGCTTTCAGCCCCAAAAAAAGGGCTGAATATCTTGGCTTATACTCGAGTATATACGGTATATATATATATATATATATATATATATATATATATATATATTTGGAATAATATTGGCCACAGCCTTCTTCATTGGTTTAATAACTCTATGAATCACATCAAACTTTTTACCATAACTTCAAATATTTTCTTAAATAACCATCTTCAACCCAGCCACTGAGACTCGAGCTGATTCAGCATTTATAATCAACTTTTAACTTTAAACCTCCCCTCTAGCTACAGTCTAGAGGGAGCCACCACATGAATAGGCCGCAACGAAAAAAGAGGGGGGGGAGTAGGGGGGGAGTCCTCTTTGCTGTAATATGCTCTGGAACCGGTGCTGACCCAATCAGACTGGGCCCTTAAATAGGCCAGCACCGGCTTCCAGAAGTTTCCTAAAGGGCATCTGATTTTTACTGGCCAATCCCTGCTTGACCTTTACCTTCTTCTAGAACCCTCTAAATCACCTGACCTGTCTGACCAATCCCTAGCTAAACCTCTATTCTTCCAGAACCTTCATTGAATTCTAAACCTTAGTTAACCCACTGACCTCTATAACCCTCCTAGTCACCTGACCCTTCTTAGCCAATCCTGAATAACCTCCATTCCTTTGAACTATTAAACTATTGCTAATGCCGTGGTCCCATGAGGAAAGGGAGGCCTAAACGGCTCTCCCCTTGTTATCCCCATTATGTGACAGTCTACCTTTCTAAATGGTCATAATTTGCCTATTCAGAAAGTACTCCTATGTATTAAAGTGTTTTTTTTACCTCTTTGTCATGATATTACATTTACATTCATGGGCTGATTATTAAAACATGGCAGACCTAAATTATTTAGATCTCCATGAGTCTAAACTTAATTTGGTTTTTCAAGATGAAAATGGAATGAGGATGACCATGCATGCATGGAGTTTTCACCCAGTCATTTAATCAGTCAGATGTCAGTAGCAATCAAGTTGTTTAAGGCTCCTAGAAAACATGTCTGCATCAATCGGATCACTTTTTCTTGCTCAGGTGAGTGCCAAAGAATAGTTACAATAGCAGTCAAGCCGCAAGTCTTTGATAGAACAAATGCAAGTAACCATTTAAGTTCTAAAAAGTGTTACAACTATAATAGTTATGATGCTTGGACAAGTGCTCTCTTAAAGCAGTTTTAATGAAAAGAAATTTAAATTAAAATAATAAACATACTCACCTGCTGTGTGCAATGGTATATCTTTTCACCGGCAGCAAGGTCCAAAATCCTCACACTCATGTTAGTTTTTCATCAGTAACAAATTCCAGGGGTCCAAGTAAAAAATAGTGATTTTCTGGTACGGTACCTCCTTCCTATTGAATTCCATTTACCATTTAGTACCAAAATCCTTCTGGAGATACGGCCATGGACCAGGTAATATGCTTCACATCTTTTGGTCCTGTCCTATCTACAGACTTTTTGAACAGATACACTCAACGTTTTTGGATTTTCCTTACTGTTCCGTACCAAAAGACCCTGCAAACTACTTCTTTACCACAATAGAACCCCCCCAAGGCAGCACGGTCCTGCATTCCAGCACTTTACCCACTGACAATATAACAATGGATCCATTGAGTTGAGGACATTAAATTAATGGATGATCTGATGTCAGGGGCATTGGCTGCAGAGTGGTCCAAAGTCGCAAGTACCCCTATAAAGGCAGTGTGACAGAAAGGTACAATCCAGGTTGTCATTTAGTCCTCCTGTGGAAACTGACCTCCATCTGACATCAGTCCTTGTATGTGCAGGAACGTTTCAAGGAGGCGCTCCTCTTCATCAGGGGCATGCTCAAAGATTGACGCCAGGTGAAGTATAGTTTCCACAAGACTGAATGACAGCCGAACTTCCTGGATACCTTAAAAAAAAAAAAAAAAAAGCAGAATAAGTGTCAAATCCAGCTACTATGTGATGCACAAGCCTCGTAAAGTAAGCATAAAAACTTTTACTTCTATTACTATTAAGTCCAACACAGGTTTGACACGATGGACTTGTGTCTTTTTTCAACCTCACCAACTATGTAACTATGTATGTATGTAACTAACACACATGTTCCCCTTCTCAGACACTGCAGCTCACAGTGTTCAGCAACAGTGCTGTGAACCGAAAAAGTGGTGGGCAGGATTTGGTGTAGCCCGGTGCTGACCGACAATCTACAGGCTTGGGATTCAACAGTGACAATGCTGATATCCACCCCTAGAACATTTTGTCATCTCACTGTAGTGCAAGCAAACACAGCCTACATGAGCGTGGCAGCTCTGCTTTGAATTTAGGAGCAGTGCAGCATCCTTGTTGCCACATCACAGGAATCTGTATTAAGTCAACTTTTGTGGGACCTTACCAGGGGGACTAATAGAAGCTATCTGCGGATATAATTTGTGCATATTTCTTTTTAATGGGAGGTCATAGTCCACTTTTAAATATCATTATGAAACCAATTCTAAAATACACCTCCATTTTTTTATGTATTTCTATATACAACCTATTCAGTGTGCAGTATTTTGTGTTTTTTTTTTTAAATTTAAATATGTGCTTTTTTTTAAGAAAAATCTAATTCACAAAATTGAGAAAAATTTTGACCAAAATGTCGGCAAAGTGGAGTCAAGATACAAGAACAGAATCCAGACTCTTATGAATGAGAATTCAGATTTAAGGTAAAAAAAATCATACTATTTTGTTTTGTTAAATCTGTAGTAACCCCAAATGTCCAGTAGGTGTCATGGCAGACTGATGAAAACGGTTATACAGCTGTTCATAGATAGAGCAAGTGAAATAGGCCTAAAGCAGTATTAGCCCTGGTTCACACTGGTGCGATTTGACATGTCAAATCGGCGATATTTGCCGCAAATTGCGGGCAATGGCACCGTCCTAATCGGTGCGGCGCTGCACCGATTTCAAAAAGTAGTTTCTGTACTACTTTTTGCGATTTCGGCCGCGATTTACATTGACATCTGCCAGCGAGAGTGAAATCGTGTGAGTTCAGCTGAACTCGCACGGCTTCACTCCCGCAGCCCAGTGTGAACCTGGGCTAAGGGTGAATTCACACTATGGTAAAACATCTGTCACCGCAGGGACACATAGGAAACACTTGTTTCCCATGTGTCCAATTCAGACAGCAACGTAGGCTAGACATGCTGCATTTTATCGCAGCACACCGTAATGTAGCGCACCGCACTACTGTAGATTGCTGTACGTTTTGTACACTTCAAATAAAGTTCGTACAAAAACAAAAGAGAGCCGTGTGATGCGCTGAATTGCTCCCCACATTGCCTCTATGGCAGCCGGCAACGGAGGCCTGCCGGAGCAGTGAATCCCTCCAGCAGGTCTCTGTTGCAGTGTGAATACAGCTTTTAACCCAAAAGCAAACATTTATTATATTGCAGCTTATCACTTTTCTTTATCGTACACCACGGGACACAGAGCTAGTCATTACATAATGGGTTAAGGGTCACCAGCGGTGATTGGACACTGGCACAACCAATGGAAGACAGTTCCCCTCCATATAACCCCTCCCATCAGGGAAGTACCTCAGTTTTTTCGCCAGTGTCGAAAGGTGTTGGACGCGTTAGGAGGTGCTAAAGGAAAGCTCTACCAAAGAGACCCTCTGGGGGTAAAAGAGCTATGCTTTCGGATCCATCCAAGACGCCTACAAATGAGCTGAATCTGGATGGGATCCGGGCCTCATCCATGAGGCGTCGCCTGTAATGTCTCTCTTCGGAGGACTGGGCTCTAAGATCCAGCACTTTCGCTATTTCGCTATAAAGTCCTGGTAAGAGTCTTGTACAAGGCCCAGGGGAGAGGTATCCTTTAAATAGGAACCCATATCCCTGAAGGTTGGCACACATAGCCCACCGTGAAGGGTGAAGTTTGGTATCTGTCTGAAAACTTTCAGCAGAAAAACCTGCGGCGTGGATAAGGTGAGATTAGAAGGTCCATAACTAGGTTGGGACCTTTTTCAAAAAGTGGATGTCTTCTTTTTTTCCACCACTGGGGGGAGTAAAGAGCTGAATATACTCACCTCACTCTGTTCAGTGTCGGCTTCGGCGAAGTACACTGCTCGTCACCTCCGCTGCTGAGCTTGCTTGAGCACCCCGCTCCTCCTTCCGGTGGCCGATACAGACACCTGCAGATGCAGGTAAGTGGGGACAGGGGCTGATGAGAGTCCTCTCTCACTATGGCCACCACCATAGCGCTAAAGGCCGCGCGCGCGCGGGAGCGCGCTTTATCGGAGGGGGGGGGGCCGAGGCGTGCGCGGGCACGTGGCGCGCGCAGGCACAGAAACGGCGCCAAATTTAAAAGACTGTCAGTGTAAAAAGCACTGCAGCAGCAAGCAAGCTCGTTAGTTCTCTTGTTCCTGGCAGAGAAACACAGCAGCTATACAGGGACGTAAGACTCCATGTGGTTGGATTGGGTACTTCCTAGAAGACATCCATGTTATGCATAGTTATGTGTTAAAAGTTGCATACTTAATGTATTTGCTAAACTGAACACGGTAGTATATGCATTTAGGTACCTTGTATTTTGTCTAAACAGTAAGTCTTCCAGGGGAAGTAATGCAGACAAAAAGAGATAAAAGAGCACCGCCGCCTGAGACAGGAGGCTCTAGCTGTGCTGACTCGGTACCTTCCTCTCCTGTGTTGCCAAAAGCACCTGTACAGGATGAGCCATTACCTCTGTCAGGTATGGCGGCTTCCCCAGTGAAGCCTGGGCCTGCATATGTCACTGAGGACACTTTATCAGCTGCCCTAAATAATCTGGAGGAGAAAATTGCTACTTTAATCGCTAAATCCTCTAAAAAGGACAATAAGCGAAGCAGATCTCCTCCAGTATTGGACCTCCCTTCAGAAGTACCTGAGGAGGAGGAGGATGAGGAGGAGGCTACATCAGCAGAGGATGAGGAGTCAGACGGATCAGGGATATCGGATGAGCCTTTTTCGGTATCCCAGATTTTAAAGTCACAGGTGCAATGCTATGCAGGAGCCGTGCGAGCTGCATTTAGGTTACCCTCTTTGGAGGTAACAGAATCACCTGTCTCCTCCCTAGGATCATTAAGATCCCTGCAAGGTGCATGCTCCTTCCCGGTTCATCCGTTACTAGAGGATCTATTGTACGCAGACTGGCAACATCCAGATAAGCGTTTTTCACCTCCAAAAAAGTTTAACATTCTTTATCCTATGGAGGAAAATTTTTTAAAGAAATGGAGCCTGCCTACGGTAGATGCGGCTATTTCTTGTGTAAATAAAAACCTGACATGTCCAGTGGATAATGTACAAGTGTTTAAAGATCCTTCTGAGAAGAAGTTGGAATCCTTACTGAAATCCTCCTTCCTTTTGGCCGGCGCAATTATCCAACCTGCAGTAGCAGCAGTCGGTATGTGTCAGGTCGTCAGCCAACAGGTAAAGCAGGGGCTGAAGGAGCTACCTTCAGAGCAGGCTAAAAATTGGGAGAATTTGCCTAAAGCCTTATGCTTCACAGTGGATGCCATGAGAGATTCTATCATACAGGCATCACGCCTTACACTCCAGCTGGTACAGATGCGCAGAGTACTTTGGCTTAAGCATTGGTCAGCGGAAGCCCCATGCAAAAAGTTGTTGTCAAGTTTCCCGTTCCATGGCGAACGCCTTTTTGGGGAAGATTTAGAAAGATATATCCAAAAGATATCAAGTGGTAAAACGACACTTTTACCTGAGAGAAAGAAAAACAAGAGACCTTGTTTTAAACACACTCTCTCCCCAGCTCCCGGGAAATCTGACTCCAGCCAGTGGCGACGGCCTTTTCAGCCGCCCAAAAAAGCCAAAGAACAGGCTCAGAAGAACAAGAAGCCGTGGGGTTCAAGAGCTAATAAGCAAGCCCCCAAAACCTCTCATTGAAGGGGCGCCCCCGCTCGGCCGAGTGGGGGGAAGGCTTCGTCAGTTCTCAGCGACTTGGCGGACAGAAACCCAGGACAAATGGGTGGTATCCACAATATCCTCAGGGTACAGACTGGAATTTCGAGAGATCCCATCTTCTCAATTCCGAAGTTCAAGACTCTCCAAGGATCCACAAAAAAGAGGATCCTTCTTCAAAGGTTTGAATCACTTAATAGCTCAAGGTGTGGTTACAGAGGTACCCCAAAAGGAGCAAGGTTCAGGTTTTTACTCAAACCTCTTTGTGATTCCAAAACCGAACGGAGAAGTCAGACCCATCCTGGATCTAAAAAATCTAAACCAGTTTCTGAACGTTCGCCATTTTCGAATGGAAACGATTCGATCCGTGGTCGCTACTTTAAAAGGCGGAGAATTCATTGCGTCCATAGATATCAAAGACGCATATCTACACATACCAATCCTCCCCGCTCACCAAAGATTCCTAAGGTTTGCGGTAGAAGATCGCCACTTTCAATTTGTGGCCCTGCCATTTGGTGTAGCCACCGCGCCCAGAGTATTCACAAAGGTGCTAGCTCCTCTGTTAGCAAACCTAAGAACACGGGGCATTGCGGTAACAGCCTATCTAGACCATCTACTATTAATAGATCAGTCAAAGGAGGGATTGGATCACGCTGTAGACACTACAGTAGGATACCTGGAGCATTTAGGATGGATTATAAACTTACAAAAATCCTCTCTCCAGGCCCAAAGAAGGATAGTGTACCTGGGCATGATCATAGATACAGCCCAAAACAGGGTATACCTGCCAGAGCCAAAGATACAGTCTCTGAAAGACCTGATCCACAAGGTCAAAGCAAACAAGAGGCCGTCTATTCGCCTTTGCATGAGACTATTGGGAAAGATGGTAGCCTCCTTCGAGGCGGTCCCTTACGTCCAGTTTCATTCGAGACTACTTCAAGGCAATATTTTAGCCTCCTGGAACAGGAAGAGCCAAGCTCTGGATATACCCATGCGCCTGTCCTCACAAGTACGCCACAGCTTCAATTGGTGGCTAGAAGCCAGGAATTTACGGAAGGGAAAGTCCTTCCTCCCAGTGGCCTGGAAGGTGGTATCTACGGATGCCAGCCTATCGGGCTGGGGTGCAGTATTCGAGGAGGCTTCTACCCAGGGAACCTGGGCCAAGACTCAGGGGATCCTGCCCATCAATGTGCTAGAGATCCGGGCGGTATATCTAGCCCTCAAAACCTGGACATACAGGTTACAGGGCTACCCAGTTCGGGTTCAATCCGACAATGCTACGGCAGTAGCTTACATCAATCACCAAGGAGGCACCCACAGTCGGGCAGCCCAAAGAGAGGTGAACCGGATCTTGGCATGGGCAGAAGAGCATGTACCTTGCATCTCTGCAATCTTCATTCCAGGGATAGAAAACTGGCAAGCAGACTACCTGAGTCGTCAGCAGCTGCTACCAGGAGAGTGGTCTCTTCACCCAGAGATCTTTCAGGCCATATGTCTGAGATGGGGAAACCCAGATGTAGACCTGCTAGCTTCCAGGTTCAACAAGAAATTGGACAACTTTGTGTCCAGAACGAGAGATCCTCTAGCCTACGGGACAGACGCTCTAATAACTCCATGGAATCAGTTCTCACTGATCTATGCATTCCCTCCGATCCCTCTTCTACAAAGACTGCTTCGCAGGATCAAGGAGGAGGGAATACCAGTAATCCTAGTGGCCCCAAACTGGCCCAGGAGGCCTTGGTATGCCGAGATCGTAAAAATGGCGATAGGAAGGCCCTGGAAGCTTCCACTTCGACACGACCTGTTGTCACAGGGTCCAGTATTCCACCCTTCCTTACAAAGGCTAAATTTGACGGCCTGGCTGCTGAGACCCACATTTTGAAAAAGAGAGGGGTCTCTGGCCTGGTTCTTTCTACGCTCATTAATGCTAGAAAGCCAGCCTCCAGACTCATCTATCATAGAGTCTGGAAAGCATACGTTTCCTGGTGTGAATCCAGAAGTTGGAATCCTCTGAAATATGAAATAAGTAGGATTCTTGCTTTTTGCCAGTTAGGAGTGGATATGAAATTAGCCCTTAGCACCATCAAAGGGCAAATATCGGCTCTATCAGTCTTCTTTCAGAGACCATTGGCATCTCAGTCCCTAGTTCGGACATTCATTCAGGGGGTACTGAGGATAAATCCTCCAGTCAGGTCTCCCTTGTGTCCATGGGATTTGAATTTGGTATTGTCAGTGTTGCAAAAGCAACCTTTTGAACCTATTCGCCATATTCCTTTTAATTATATTAAGTAGGAAATTGGCCTTTCTGATTGCTATAGCTTCTGCTAGGAGAGTATCAGAGCTAGCAGCTCTTTCTTGTAAAGAGCCTTATCTAATTTGTCACAAGGACAAGATCGTACTACGACCCCATCCGGCTTTTCTGCCTAAGGTGGTGTCGGCTTTTCACTTGAATCAAGACATTGTTCTGCCTTCCTTTTTTCCAAACCCGCGGACGGCGGGGGAAAAATTATTACACTCTCTAGATCTAGTGAGAGCGGTAAGGGTGTATCTGCAAGCAACCGCTCAGATACGTAAAACAGATGTTTTGTTTATTTTACCAGATGGTCCCAAGAAGGGCCAAGCGGTATCAAAATCCACCATTTCCAGGTGGATTAGACAAGTAATTGTTCAAGCTTATGGTTTAAAGAACAGGACTCCTCCTTTTCCTGTTAAGGCGCACTCTACCAGGGCGATAAGTGCTTCATGGGCAGTGCACCACCAGGCTTCGATGGCTCAGATCTGTAAGGCTGCAACTTGGTCCTCAGTCCATACATTTTCCAAATTCTATCAAATAGATGTGAAAGGACATGAGGATTCCGCCTTCGGGCGAAGTGTGCTGCAGGCAGCAGTATAGGGCTTCTGGTCCGCAAGCGGTCGGTTTGATCTGTGTCTCCCCCCCTTCATATGAGCATTGCTCTGGGACGTCCCATTATGTAATGACTAGCTCTGTGTCCCGTGGTGTACGATAAAGAAAATAGGATTTTTATAACAGCTTACCTGTAAAATCCTTTTCTTGGAGTACACCACGGGACACAGAGGTCCCACCCTTCTTATGGGAACCTTACTGCTTTGCTACAAAACTGAGGTACTTCCCTGATAGGAGGGGTTATATGGAGGGGAACTGTCTTCCATTGGTTGTGCCAGTGTCCAATCACCGCTGGTGACCCTTAACCCATTATGTAATGACTAGCTCTGTGTCCCGTGGTGTACTCCAAGAAAAGGATTTTACAGGTAAGCTGTTATAAAAATCCTATTTTTAGATGTAATGGCTGCATTAGTTTTCTTTTCCTTCTTTTATTTTCACCTGGTGATCTAATCAGTAAATCTGTTGTTTTTCAACAGAACAAGCTGTCCTGCAGATGTAGAAGTTAGAGGGTTAGGACAAACCATTTACCACTGACAGGGGTGGTCAGCTTTTATTTATTTAAAACCTTTATCCCAAAAGGAACAAAACTGTTGCTGTAACCGCTTAAAAAGTGTTAGCTGGAGTCTGGCTTTAATTTTTTAGTGTATCTAAATTTACTGCATCTAACACTCCCCTCCTCCCAGACTGACCATACTGCTGTCCAAGGTGTCTCTGTTGCTCCTTCACCCAGAGTGGAGGAGCTCTAATAGAGGAGGTGTGTTAGTGGACAGTTCACTAATTAAAAAAGAGGGAAAAAGCCTGAAAAAAGAAAACGAATGCAGCCACCACATAAGCTGCAATATATTACATTTTTGGTTTTGGGTTTAATAATGCTTTATTTGCAAGCAGATATAAAAGACACAAATGATGCTAACATCTCATAAAAAATGTTTATTTTTATTGCTTTTGACTCAACAAACAGACCCAGCGGGCCATACACAAAAATAAACTATTTACATTTCTTCAGCATTGGCTCTCTCGCCCTCCTTCCAGACCCCCACACAGTGATAGGAAAAATACAGTTATAAGGCCACCTTTTCTTAGTAACAGTCGATATTTTGTTTAGATATGCCAAATAGTCACATACATATTAACTCCTACCGCAGGTGCATTCTATTAGGTGCCACTCAATCCGCCACCGTAACTTCACTATTCATCCAACTGCCCCACACTTTATCAAATTTCTGTGGTATGCCCCTGCTAGCGTAAGTAGCCTTGTATAAAGGTGCAGCCCTATTAACCACACCCTTCCACGCTGATACAGATGGAGGATTGGGCTTTTTCCATGATAACACTATCATTTTCCTGGTGTA
Organism: Rana muscosa; assembly: GCA_029206835.1. Lineage (NCBI taxonomy): Eukaryota > Metazoa > Chordata > Amphibia > Anura > Ranidae > Rana > Rana muscosa. The sequence continues at coordinate 299,109,471 of CM055127.1, read as the reverse complement.
ATATATTAGAATCGTCAACAGAGTATGAGTCACTCTCTTTGGGGCTAGATTGTCTACCAGTCCCAAAAGGCATACCTCTATCGTGGGCTGTAAATGAATGGCGGTTACTTCAGCTATGCATTCTGTAACCCCCTTCCAGAATACTTGGATGGACGAGCAAGTCCAAAAAATATGCATGAAATCGGCAGTGAGGGAACTGCACCACCAGCAACAAGGTGACTGCGTAGGGAACATCTTGGCCAGTCTAGCTGAAGTAAGATATATGCGATGCAGGAATTTAAATTGAATGAGATGGTCCCTGGCAGAGACCAATCTAGTAAAATGAATGCCCCATACATCATCCCAGTCATCCCTGTCCATCTGGGAGAACACCTTACCCCACGCCGCCCTACACTTTGCGAGGAGATCTCCTCCCTCACCAATCAACTGTTTATATATTGTAGACAAGGCCTTGTCCAAAGTGTCCTCTCTTGGGCAGAGTAAACTTGTTTTTCAGGGCGTCAAACTGTAGCAGTTTCCCACCATCCACTATGTCTTTCAGAGTCCTAATACTAAATTTAGTCCAGGTGATTGGATCAGGGTACTCACTAAAATGTGCTAACTTGGGATTCTTCCAAAATGGTGTGTAAGGAGAAATCTCAGAAGCACTGCCCACCCTGTTCACTGCTACCCATGCCCTACAAGCTGCACGCATTGATATTGTGAGCCTATACGTAGCCCTGAGTCCGCGATGCTGGAGATGCGTCAGCGCCTCATAAGAACTAACAATAGCCGCCTCTAGTGTATTGGCAGTGTCATCCGCAGGTAGAGTGAACCACCTGTGGACGAATACTAGCTGACCAGCTAAGAAATACCGGTGGAAGTCTGGGACCGCCAGTCCCCCTTGTTTCCACGGCAGTTGTAACACCCGGAGTTTAATTCGGGGGTGTCGCCCCTGCCACAGGAAAGTTGTTATGAGTTGATCAATTTTTTTTAAATACATATCTCGGTATCCAGACAGGGGAATTCCAAAATATATATAAAAACGGGCAAAAATTTCATTTTCACTAAATTCACCCTACCTATGAGCGTCAAAGTTAGGTTTTGCCATGCCTGTAGCCTATATTTCTGTTTAATCAAAAGTGGATCGACATTCAAGGCAATAAAATCAGACACAGAGTTGGAAATGCGTAACCCCAGATATTTGAGCACCTCCACCCGCTGCAAAGGACAATCCGCGGGAATCTCGCAACTGGGGGACGGCGTCCTGAGTGAGAGAATCTGGGATTTTCCCCAGTTGACTTTCAGACCCGAAATTTAGGATATCTAGAGCTGCCGACAGGGAATTATCGGAGTCTCGCAAAAAAAGAACCATATCGTCCGCATACAGTGCCGTTTTTTCGGTCAAGCCACCCACCGTAATTCCCCGCACCTCCTCGGAGGCTCGCAAGGCCGCAGCCAAGGGTTCAATCATGATGGAGAAAAGACCCGGGGACAAAGAGCAACCTTGGCGAGTGCCCCTATGTACTGGAAAAAATTATGACAACATATTGTTTAACTTAATGGCCGCTGTGGGGGAATGATATAGAACAGCCTTTTTCAACCTTTTCAACACAGAGGAACCCTTGAAATAGTTCTCCGGTCTCGGGGAACCCCTGCTAAAAATTACAGATCTACAATTCATGAAACCTTAGTGTGATGGTCAGTGGGAAGAATGGTCCTTACACTTGTGGTCATTGGGAAGAATTACCTCCTTACAGATAGCTAAAAAGATCAATGGTGTCAGTAGGAAATTATCTGAGAGGCAGAAATTACCCAATGCTGAAGGAACCCCTAGCAACCTCTGGAGGAACCCTAGGGTTCCACGGAACCCTGGTTGAGAATCACTGATATAGAATATCGATCCACTTCCGGAAATGAGGACCAAAATCGAATACCTCCAGTACCACCCTCATGTAATTCCAGTCCACAGAATCAAAGGCCTTCTCCAGATCCAAAAAGACCAGTATCCCACCGCTGGAACTGTCCGGGCCCAACTGCGTGTGGGTGAAAACCCTACGTAGATTGATATCCGTGGCCTTCTTGGGCATAAAACCTGTCTGGTCGGGGGAAATAACATGGTGTAGGACCGACATAAGCCTAGTAGCTAACAGTTTGGTTAGTATTTTGAAGTCCATATTCAATAAAGAAATGGGCCTATATGAAGAACACTGCATTGGGTCCTTATCCGGCTTGGCCAATAGTACAATATGAGCCTCATAAAAGGAGAGGGGGAGGCCTCCCTTCTGAAAACAGTCTGTGTATAATTGCAGTAGTCTAGGTACCAAGATCTCTGAGTAACGATGGTACCAGTCAATTGGCAGACCATCAGGACCAGGAGCCTTGCCACTCGGAAACGACCCTATTGCGGAAACCACCTCCTCCTCCCGAAACGTGGCATCAAGAAAATTGCTAGAGTACTCTGGCAGCGTGGGCAACCGTAGGATCTCCAACGTGTCCCTAAGGTCACTAGTGTCATAGGGATCTATAGGGGAGTACAGAGACCTATAGAAGGATACAAACTCCTGTACTATGTCCTCCCTGTCTCTCAACAGGTGTCCAGTAGTGATGAGCCGAACACCCCCGGGTTCGGTTCGCACCAGAACCCGCGAACGGACCGAAAGTTCGTACGAACATTAGAACCCTATTAAATACAATGGATGCGAACGTTCGAATTCTAAAGTGCTAATTATAACGACTATTATGCATGTTATTGTCCTAAAAAGGGTTTGGGAACCCGGGTTCTGCACCAGGGGACATGTATCAATGCAAAAAGAAGTTTTAAAAACGGTCGTTTTTCGGGAGCAGTCATTTTAATGATGCATAAAGTGAAAAAAAAAAGTCAAATATTCCTTTAAATATCGTACCTGGGGGGTGTCTAAAGTATGCCTGTGAAGTGCCACGTGTTTCCCGTGTTTAGAACTGTCCCTGCACAAAATGACACTTCTAAAGGGAAAAAAAGCCATTTAAAACTGCTTGCGGCTTTAATGTAATGTCTGGTCCCGGTAATATGGATGAAAATCTTTAAGAAAAATGGCATAGCTACCCCATGCCCCCCCCCCTACCCCAGCCCATTACCAGCCCCTTTGGGTCTTGTATGGATATTAAGGGGAACCCCGCACATAAAATAAAAAAGGCCCTATATACTCTGAACAGCCGTATACAGGCGGTGCATACAAGACAGGGACTGTAGGTTTGTTCTTATGTAGAATCTGTTTGTAATTTTGAACAGGTACATTGTTTAAGTGTAGCTCCAGCCCAAAAATCTATTTTTAAACTTTTTGGAAAACATAGGTAAGGGTTATCACCCCTGTAACATTTGTTTTGCTGTCTGTGCCCCTGTTCAGAACATTTCACCTCACTTTCCGTCCCAATGACAACTGTTTTTGAAATGTGGTGTTTTTCTTGAAACAAGGATTGGTGATAAAGCATCAGTACAGAGGAGACACCTTTCTCCCATATTAATTCTTACAGGAGAGAATTTTCCTTCCAAGGGGTAGATTTCCTCTCACTTCCTGTTGTCTTCTTGCGTTTGCAAGTAGGAGTCGTTTGTAAGTTGGATGTTTGAAAGTAGGGACCTGCCGTATATACTCTGCAGAAATAGGCCCCTTAGTTGTTGGTGTTGGCACAACACTGTAAGCACTCACAGTTACTCTTGGTTGGTGCTGGAACGCCCTGCTGTCAACTATTATATCAGGAATTTTAATTACATATAATTGTTGAACAGTGGTAGTAAAAATTGGGCCTTTGATGGTGGTGCTGGTGCCACAACACTGTAAGCCCTGACAGTTACTCTTGGTGGGTGCAGCAATGGGCCCTGCTGTGAATTATTAGATCAAGAATTGTAATTGCATGCCCCTGTTGAACAGGGGCTGAAAAATTGGGCCTTTCGTGGTGGTGGTGGTGGTGGTGGTGTTGCCACAACACTGTAAGCCCTCAGAGTTACTCTTGGTGGGTGCAGGAATGGGCCCTGCTGTGAATTATTAGATCAAGAATTGTAATTACATGCCCCTTTTGAACAGGGGCTGAAAAATTGGGCCTTTCGTGGTGGTGGTGGTGGTGGCGTTGCCACAACACTGTAAGCCCTCAGAGTTACTCTTGGTGGGTGCAGCAATGGGCCCTGCTGTGAATTATTAGATCAAGAATTGTAATTACATGCCCCTGTTGAACAGGGGCTGAAAAATTGGGCCTTAGGCACTGGTGGCACAACACTACAACCCCTCACAGATACTGTACTTGGAGCACAGCAATGAGCCCTGTTGCAAAGTATTGCTTCAAAAATTGTAATGACACGCCCCTGTTAAACAGGGGCTGAAAAATTGGGCCTTAGGCACTGGTGGCACAACACTCCAACCCCTCACAGATACTGTACTTGGAGCACAGCAATGAGCCCTGTTGCAAAGTATTGCTTCAAAAATTGTAATGACACGCCCCTGTTAAACAGGGGCTGAAAAATTGGGCCTTAGGCACTGGTGGCACAACACTCCAACCCCTCACAGATACTGTACTTGGAGCACAGCAATGAGCCCTGTTGCAAAGTATTGCTTCAAAAATTGTAATTACACGCCCCTGTTAAACAGGGGCTGAAAAATTGGGCCTTAGCCACTGGTGGCGGCACCCATAAACAAAAATGATCTTCCAAGCTATCATCATCAATCGTATCATTGAGGACTCGGAGGAGGAGGATAGCCAGTCAACATAACAGCACAGGCACTCAGCATCAGCATCAGTCTTGAAGGGATGTGACATGTTAAAATCAATTAGTCTGTTATATCAGCATCAGGTGTGTGGTAGCTGGTGGTGATCCAAGACTGGTTCATCTTGATGAAAGTCAGTCGATCAACCGAGTCGGTGGACAGGCGCACCCTGTGATCCGTGACAAATCCTCCAGCAGCACTGAATGTGCGTTCCGAAAGAACGCTGGATGCAGGACAGGCCAGTAGCTCAATTGCATACTGTGCAAGCTCTGGCCAGTGATCCATCCTCAAGACCCAGTAAGCCAGAGGATTTTCGGTGGGGAAGGTGTCCAAGTCTGACCTTGCCCCTAGATATTCCTGCACCATGTTTATCAGACGCTGGCGATGGTTGCTGGAACCGATCATACTTTGGGGCTGCGGACTAAAGAATTGTCTGAACGCATCGGTCAGACGGCCACCTTCCCCACCGCTCCTTCTTTGACTGTCCGAAGCCTCAGCAACTCGTGGTCCAGGACCAGGAGTTTGTAACCTCCCAGTCTCTGGGAACGCGTTGCACAGACCTTTCTGCAAGGCCTCCCGGAGTTGTCTCATCCTCTGCTCCCTCTGCGACGGTAACATAAGGTCCGAAACCTTACCCTTGTACCGTGGATCAAGGAGAGTGGCCAGCCAGTAATGGTCCCTCTCCTTGATCCGAAGAATACGAGGATCCTTCCGCAGACTTTGCAGGATCAGGGAGGCCATGCAGCGTAGGTTTGCTGAGGCATTCGGTCCGGAGTCCTCTGGGTCACTAAGGACGACATGATCCGCAGCCACCTCCTCCCAGCCACGTACAAGTCCACTGGTTTCTTGGGACTGTAAATCATCCCTAAAGGACTGCTGCTGATGATGCTGAGTGCCAGCCTCCACCTCCATGCTGACACAATCCTCCTCCTCCTCCTCCTCTTCCTGTGCGATGGGTGGGACAGAAGGAACACTGTCTGGGTAAAGGGGGCCTTGAGAGGCAAGGAAGTCCTCCTCTTCCTGCCTCTGTTCTGCCTCAAGTGCCCTGTCCATTATTCCACGCAGCGTGTGCTCCAACAGGTGGACAAGAGGTACAGTGTCACTGATGCATGCACTGTCACTGCTCACCATCCTCGTGGCCTCCTCAAATGGTGCCAGGACAGTGCATGCATCCCTGATCATGCCCCACTGGCGTGGAGAAAAAAAAACAAGCTCCCCTGACCCTGTCCTGGTGCCGTAGTCGCACAGGTACTCATTGATGGCCCTCTGCTGCGTGTGCAGCCGCTGCAGCATGGCCAACGTTGAGTTCCACCTGGTGGGCATGTCACATATAAGGCGGTTCTTGGGCAGGTTCAACTCCTTTTGCAGCTCAGCCAGGCGAGCACTGGCATTATAAGATCTGCGGAAATGCACACAGACTTTCCTGGCCTGCCTCAGGACATCCTGTAAGCCCGGGTACCTGCCCAAGAACCGCTGCACCACCAGGTTAAGGACGTGAGCCACACAGGGCACATGGGTCAGTTGTCCCTGTCAGAGGGCGGAGAGGAGGTTGGTGCCATTGTCGCAAACCACCATTCCTGGCTTAAGCTGGCGTGGCGTCAACCACCTCTCGGCCTGGCCCTGCAGAGCAGACAGGACCTCTGCCCCAGTGTGGCTTCTGTCCCCCAAACACACCAGCGCAAGCACGGCATGGCATCTTTTTGCCTGCGTACTTGCGTAGCCCCTTGAACGGCTACGGAGCACCGCTGGTTCAGAGGACAAAGCACAGGAAGAGGCCATGGAGGAAGAAGAAGAGGAGGGGGTGGAGGAGAGAGGTGTGTCACAACCAGTAGTAGCATTTTGGAGGCGTGGCGGTGGAACAACCTCCAACACTACTGCACCTTGTCCTAAATCCTTCCCAGCTGCCAAAAGAGTGACCCAATGGGCCGTGAAAGAAAGGTAACGTCCCTGTCCATGCCTGCTGGACCATGAGTCAGCGGTAATATGCACCTTACCGCTGACCGCCCTGTCCAGCGAGGCCAAGACATTGCCTTCCACATGCCGGTAGAGAGCCGGAATAGCCTTCCGTGAGAAAAAGTGGCGTTTGGGAACCTGCCACTGAGGAACCGCACATTGCACAAACTCACGGAAGGGGGCCGAGTCTACCAACTGAAAAGGCAGCAGTTGAAGCGCTAGCAATTTAGCCAAGCTAGCATTCAACCGCTGGGCATGTGGATGGCTGGGAGTGAACTTCTTTCGACGGTCCAGCAGCTGGGGCAGGGAAATTTGCCTGCTAGAATCGGACGTCGGTGTACTGCTAGCAGAGTGGCCGCAAGTACTTGGCTGTGACACACCTAATTCTACACCTTCATTCCTCTCAGTGCATGTTTCAGAGAGGACTGAAGTTATAGTGGGGTTGGAGATCCCAGCTGATGCGGTGCAAGGAGAGGTCCGCTTTGTTCTTTGGTGTGGGTCTTTGAGGTAGGCTTGCCAACGAGCTGCATGGCAGGTCAACATATGTCTGGTCAGGCATGTGGTACCCAAGCGGCTGATGTTTTGGCCATGCGATATACGCTTGAGACATATGTTGCAAACAGCAGCTGTGCGATCTGATGCACTAGCCTCAAAAAAGGCCCACACCAAAGAACTTTTTGAATGACGGGCAGAGGCAGCGCCCTGCACAGGCGGAGCTCTGCGGTGTGATTCCGTCGGTGTACTGCCCTTACGCTGGCCACCAAAGGGCATCCTGCCTCGTTGGAGATGTGCCTCCTCCTCATCCTCCTCCTCCTCCTCTCTCCTATTAGGCACCCACGTGGAGTCAGTGACCTCATCATCCCCTCCCTCCTCATCACTGGAGCCAATCTGGCAGTATGCTGCAGCTGCTGGAACATGACTGCCAGATTGGTGTCCTTCTTGAGCATCCCCTCTGTCTGCTCTCACGCTACTGCCTTCCTGTAGCTGGGTTTCATCATCAGACCCTTCGAAACGCTGGGCATCCTCCTGGAGCATGTACCCAACACTGTGCTCAAACAGTTCGGGGGACTCCTCAGGAGGAGAACATGGTGGGTCTAGGGAAGGAGTGACTAATGATGAGTCTGACATTGATACCAGGGAAGAGGACGCTTTGGCAGCTGCTTTGCCAGTACCCTGAGCCTGGGTGAGAGAGGATGATGAGGAGGAGGAGGAGGGCTTGGTCATCCACTCTACCAAGTCTTCGGCATGATGTGGCTCAACATGTCCAGCTGCCGAAAAGAAGGACAAGCGTGTCCCATGGCCATGTGCTGATGACAATGCACCGCGTCCACGACCAGCACTGTTGCCCCCAGACACAGAGCCTGCTTGCCCTCTTTTATTGCCTCCTGACTGTCTGCCTCTCCTTGTTTGCCTTCCAGACATTCTAATAGATGGCCTGCAGGGAGATGGGAAAAAAGCAATAAGGGATACCTTCAGGTGTCCTTCTCTGTCCCTTTACTTAAGGATTTCTAAATATGGTTGAGGATGATTGCTTTCACACAGAATAGCACAATGACAATTTCCCTGACTGTCCAAAAAACAAGGATTTCAAAGATGGTTGATGAGGAATGCTTTAGCACAGTATAGCACAATGAGAATTTCCCTCACTGTCCTTCCCTGTCCCTAGAAACAAGGATTAGCACAGTGAAAGAAACTGACACTCTCCCTACCTATAGTTTTCTGTCCCTAGAAAAAATGTTTTTTTAAAGATGGTTGATGATCAATGCTTTAGCACAGTATAGCACAAGGAGAATTTCCCTCACTGTCCTTCCCTGTCCCTAGAAACAAGGATTAGCACAGTGAAAGAAACTGACACTCTCCCTACCTATAGTTTTCTGTCCCTAGAAAAAATGTTTTTTTAAAGATGGTTGATGATCAATGCTTTAGCACACTATAGCACAAGGAGAATTTCCCTCACTGTCCTTCCCTGTCCCTAGAAACAAGGATTAGCACAGTGAAAGAAACTGACACTCTCCCTACCTATAGTTTTCTGTCCCTAGAAAAAATGTTTTTTTAAAGATGGTTGATGATCAATGCTTTAGCACAGTATAGCACAAGGAGAATTTCCCTCACTGTCCTTCCCTGTCCCTAGAAACAAGGATTAGCACAGTGAAAGAAACTGACACTCTCCCTACCTATAGTTTTCTGTCCCTAGAAAAAATGTTTTTTTAAAGATGGTTGATGATCAATGCTTTAGCACAGTATAGCACAAGGAGAATTTCCCTCACTGTCCTTCCCTGTCCCTAGAAACAAGGATTAGCACAGTGAAAGAAACTGACACTCTCCCTACCTATAGTTTTCTGTCCCTAGAAAAAATGTTTTTTTAAAGATGGTTGATGATCAATGCTTTAGCACAGTATAGCACAAGGAGAATTTCCCTCACTGTCCTTCCCTGTCCCTAGAAACAAGGATTAGCACAGTGAAAGAAACTGACACTCTCCCTACCTATAGTTTTCTGTCCCTAGAAAAAATGTTTTTTTAAAGATGGTTGATGATCAATGCTTTAGCACACTATAGCACAAGGAGAATTTCCCTCACTGTCCTTCCCTGTCCCTAGAAACAAGGATTAGCACAGTAAAACACACTGACACTCTCCCTACCTATAGTTTTCTGTCCCTAGAAAAAATGTTTTTTTAAAGATGGTTGATGATCAATGCTTTAGCACACTATAGCACAAGGAGAATTTCCCTCACTGCCCTTCCCTGTCCCTAGAAACAAGGATTAGCACAGTAAAACACACTGACACTCTCCCTACCTATAGTTTTCTGTCCCTAGAAAAAATGTTTTTTTAAAGATGGTTGATGATCAATGCTTTAGCACACTATAGCACAAGGAGAATTTCCCTCACTGTCCTTCCCTGTCCCTAGAAACAAGGATTATCACAGTAAAACACACTGACACTCTCCCTACCTATAGTTTTCTGTCCCTAGAAAAAATGATTTTTTAAAGATGGTTGATGATCAATGCTTTAGCACAGTATAGCACAAGGAGAATTTCCCTCACTGTCCTTCCCTGTCCCTAGAAACAAGGATTAGCACAGTAAAACACACTGACACTCTCCCTACCTATCCTTCTCTTTCCCTAAACTAAAGGAATCCAGGTTAAGCAAGAAAAAAAAATGTCACTGTCCCTGCCTATGCTTCTCTTTCCCTGCTCTGGAACACACTACACTAGGCCGCCGTGCTGGCGGCCTTTTATAGTGTGGGGCGTGTACTAAACACCCTCAGCAATAATTGGCCACAGGCATCCTGCTTGTGGCCAATCATTGCTCTCCTCGCTGCCGGCGCTGTGATTGGCCAAGCATGCGGGGTCACAGTGCATGCTTGGCCAATCACAGCGCCTGGATGACACTGCGATGGCGTAGTGCATTGTGGGCCGTTCGCTTCACTCGAATTAGGCGCGAACGGCCCAAATCGTTCGATCTTCGTCGAACGATCGAACACCAAGCTCATCCCTAGTGTCCAGACTGGGACAGTATGCAGGGAACTACCGTCGGGGACGTGCCAACTGTCGAAAAGAGCCAAGAGTTTGCCATTTTTATCTCCCTGTTCAAAAACACACACCACACTCCTTTGCAGTTGACAAGTAGTCACTTCCTGATAATGGAGAGACACGTTCCTCCTTGCGAACTGCAACCGAGCCAATGTGTCAGGAGAAGGTGAATCCGCATGTGCCTTAGCGCACTTCTGCTCCCTGTCATGGAGTTGTTTTCCTACACAATTCCGCTCTATTCTCAGGGCTTTTATGGCTGATATGTATACCCCCCTAGTGGTGGCCTTGAAGGCCTCCCATTCCGTGTGCAATGTTGCTGAACCTTCGTTAATCTGCCAAAATGTATCAATGTGTGGTTTCAGCATCTCCTCCACAGTGGGTTCCCCCATCCATCCAGGAGATAGACGCCAGACCCTCCTCGAACTCTGGGAACCCATTTGCAAGGTAATGTGGAGAGGGGTGTAATCCGAGACATCCCCCCAGAAGGTAGGACGTCTCAGTTGCCAGAGGCAATAATGTCCCATTGGCAAACGCCAGGTCTATTCTGGAGGACGAAGCATGTACCGAGGACAGATATGAGTAGCATCTGTCATTGGGATGCTTCCACCGCCAGATCTCAGTAAGACCCACAGCTTCCGCCCAATGCGACAAGTCATGGTTTTGAGCCCTACGTGGGTTGGACGTGTCCAACGTATAATTGAGAACATTATTGAAATCTCCAGCCACCAACAACTGAAATGGAGCGTGAACTGCCAATTTCTCCAACACCTCGTACAGAATATTTCCTGTAAAAGGGGGGAATGTACATATTTACCAGGGCCAACTTACGAGAATAAACTTCAATTATGACCACTAAATACCTTCCCCCAGGATCTATGATCACCGTTTCTATGGAGCAGGGTAAGGACTTGTGCAACAAAATGGACACACCCCTGGCATATGACGAATAAGTGGCATGTATGGCTCTGTGCATCCAGGGACGCTTCATGGCCAGAATTTAGTTGCCTAATAAATGAGTTTCCTGTAAAAACATTATGTGGGGATGTTGGGCCTGCAAAAATTTCAGCACCAGAGCTCTTTTGTATTTAGAATTCAATCCCCTGACATTCCAAGAGATGATTTTAACATTTAAGGACATGACTGTAATTCAGAAATTTGCCACAAGATGGGGGCCTAGGAGCAGAAGTGAGGTCCAGAGTCACACAGAGCCATGCATAATGCTGAAGATTAACTATAACACACCTACAAACAGTACATTGTGTCTGAGCCTGTTTCTGAGTGTCCCTCGGCCCACCAACTGTGCAGCACCGAGGGTGACACCACAAACAAGCCGCCCAAAAAAGGTGGAGCAGAAACAAAAAAACAGAACGTAAGAAAAAACATGACCAAAACATTTACTCATGAACAGTCCCATCGTAGCAATTCCCTGTCTAGCCAGCAAAACAAAAAACACCAACGCCAGCAGACTTGATCCCCAAAACCAAAAACGAAAAATAGAAAGGTGTCCTGTAGAGTTATTCCATATGTCCCTTAGGAGGGAGCTAAAGTGTCAACCAGGGTGAGCGCTATAAAAAATGTTTTTTTAAATACAATCAATTCTGATAGGAGGAGAAAGCGGAGTGACAGAGAGAAGGTCTCTACACTGTGTTGTTTTTCCTTCACAGACCCTTTACAGAGTAAGGGCAGATTCAGGACAGCCTGGGCTCTGGGGAAGTGGGTTAAATTATGCTGCCAATCAACTGAGAAGATTGGGGCCATCTAGCAGATAAGAATTATTAAAAGCAGCTTTTTTAAATTTTATTTTGTATTATTATTTTTTTATTATTATTTAAAACAACTTTTATTTATTTTTTGTTTGTTTTGCATATGTAGCACCCTCCTAGATAGGTGCTAGGATTAGATAAATAAATTCATTTAGTGTTGGCTGGCTCACTGTGTTTTTGATAGGTAAATTTAGCTTGTCACACTGTAATCCGTGTGGCTGCAATTGCTATATTAGGCAAATTTAGTTGTCCACTGTATTCAGTGCAGTTGCCTTTGACTAGTTAGGTCTGCTCAGTGTTCTCAGCTGCGGCTAGTCTGTTTACTCCCTCTGGTTTCCAGAAAAGCTGTGAAAGCCTTCAGAAACATAGGTGTTTATACAGATGTCTATACAGATGGCAACATTAATATATTTATACAGCCCTGGCCAATCCCAGGGAGCTTGGCCTTTGAAGGCATGCCGGGAGACTGTATATATTCTCTGAGCACACTGGGCTCTGGGTCTTTTCCTGGAGAGAATTAGTCCAGCCTGGAGGTCTTGCTGCCCTGCCATGTGCTTGCTGTTCGTGAGGCCTCAGGTGGGCAACCTGAGGGCCTGGATGCTGAAGCTACTGAGAGCCGATGAGGAACTGTCTGCTGAAAATCTTGTCTGGTATCACTGCAGAATGGTACTGCACGGTGCTGCATGGATGTTGGAAGGAGGCAACCAACTGTTCCTGGACCTTTTTGTGAGTACAGATGGTTGTGAGAGATCTAAGGAACTTTTGGGCTGCTGCCACCCCTCTTGTGCTAGAGAATCAGCTGTGTGTTTGCTAAAGAAGACATCTGCTGGTGTCCTAAAGAGCTTAATTTATCGAAATCTTTGTGAAAGAACTCTGCTCCAGCTGCTCTAAAGGAAAAAGCTTGTGTGCTGTTAACTGTTTCTATTCCAAAGGCAAGTTCACAGTCTTCTATATACAACGACTTCTGCTTCAGTTTTATAGAAAGGAGTTCACTGTCCTCAACTTGTACATAGTTTCTGTTTTTGGAGTATCCCACTAAGTTACCTCAACCATATCCAAGTTCTCCAAAAATAAAACGGCAAAAAACAACACCCTTATGCCGCGTACACACGCCCGTTTTTCCTGTCATGCAAAAAAACTAAGTTTTTCTCAACGTGATTCATCGTGATTCCTCTCAAGCCTGCCTTGCATACACACGTTCATGAAAAAAAAACGTACAACACGTACGACGGCACTATACAGAGGAAGTTCCATTCGGATGGCGCCACCCTTTGGGCTGCTTTTGCTGATCTCGTGTTAGTAAAGTTTGGTGAGAGACGATTCGTGCTTTTCAGCCTCGTGCTCTTCAGTCCGTTACAGCGTGACGAATGTGCTATCTCAAATGCTAGTTTTACCAGAACGAGCGCTCCCGTCTCATACTTTCTGAGTATGCGCGCTTTTTTTCCCCTCGGAAAAGCATACACACGAGCATTTTTTGCGACGAGAAAAAGAACGACGGGAAAAACGACGAGAAAAAATAGAGCAGGTTTTTCACGACCAATCTAAAAAAAATTCAGTTTTCTCATCATGAAAAGCGGTCGTGTGTACGCGGCATTAGACTTTTGAGGAAAAGTGTGGCTGAGATCATGTGCCTGGCTACAGGGAGATCCACTGGGGAAGAATCTGGGCTAATTCCCAGTGGCTCCTACGGGAGTAGCGCTACACATAGGAGAACCCAAATTACACAAATCTATTGACAAACACATACATTGTGACTTCAGTATTAAAACCAGTTTTATAATGACTCCTAGGGCATCTCCAAAACGCTAAGACCCCTTTCACACTGGGGCGTTTTTCATGCGGTTTAGCGCTAATAATAGCGCTGTTATACCGCATGAAAAAATCCTGCCCTGTGCCTTCAATGTGAAAGCCCGAAGGCTTTCACACTGAAGCGGTGCGCTAGCAGGACCGCTCCAAAAGTCCTGCTAGCCGCTTCTTTACAGCGGTAAAGGAGCGGTGTGTTCACCGCTCCTTTACCGCGGTCTCCCATTGAAATCAATGGGACAGCGCGGTAATACCGCCCGCAAACCGCGGCAATAGCCGCGGTTTGCGGGCGGTATTAACCCTTTTTCGGCCGCTAGCGGGGGTTAAATTAACCCCTCTAGCGACCGCATACCGCGGTAAGAACGACGGTATAGCAGCGCTGAAAATCGCGCTGCTATACCGCCACCGCACCTGCCCGCCCCAGTGTGAAAGGGGCCTTAACATGCAAAATCCCATGTCTTTCAAAGATGGCTGTTCACTTAGGAGCCAGCAGGAGCAAACATGACAAGCAGACGCACAGTTTTCCACACAAAAAATGCTGTAAAACGTGTAGTTAAAAAATGAGCGAAATTTGAAGCTCAAAAAGTTGCATGAGCTACTTTGCCTTGTAAGTTGCACATAGTGCAGTCCATAAAATGCACCGCCCTATGCATGTAGTGTGACAATGCACAAAAAAGCACATATACATGATGCCTGCTGTTGCGTGTCATGGTGTGAATGGGGCCTTAGGCTATTGCGCACAGGCTGGCTGAGTCTGTTCAGCATCATTGCTGGTGTGTTATCTCTTCCCCAGGCAGCCCAGGTGCAGTTTACAGTCGGTCATTGATATGAATGGCTGCTGCTGCAAAAATAGACCACTTACATCTACTCACTCACAGAGACATATTGCTGTAAGCAGGGGTCAAAAATAGTGGACCACATGTGTGAAAGGGGTCATAAAAAAACAAGGAATGTCCATGGAGTGCACTGTTTTGTAGTTATGTTTTTTTTTAATGCAGGATATCTCTGCATTTGATATGAATTCCACTGTTATGTATTGTTTATATACAGGGCTTATTTTCAGCAGGAATGCAGTGAAACACAGTTCTGGTGTTCTGTCGAGAAATGCCTGGCCGGAACTGCGCATGCTTCAGCTTTCATTCCCCACCTATAGAGGAAAGCCCACATGGGCGAAATGCATTAGAGCAGGGATATGCAATTAGCGGACCTCCAGCTGTTGCAGAACTACAAGTCCCATGAGGGCATAGCAAGACTCTGACAGCCACAAGCAAGACACCCAGAGGCAGAGGCATTATGGGACTTGTAGTTTTGCTGGAGG
Organism: Rana muscosa; assembly: GCA_029206835.1. NCBI lineage: Eukaryota > Metazoa > Chordata > Amphibia > Anura > Ranidae > Rana > Rana muscosa. The sequence continues at coordinate 299,094,388 of CM055127.1, read as the reverse complement.
TCTGCTAATTGCATATCCCTGCATTAGAGGATCCCTTTATGTGTGGAGAATGAGAGCTGAAGTCATTTACATTCATTTTGTTTTACGAAGAAGTTTAGAGTGGGCTGGCGCTGACAGGGGCCAATTTGTAACTCTGAGGCCTCGTACACACGACCGATTTTCTCGGCAAGAACCAACAAGAAACTTGCTGGCAGAGAGGTCTTGCCGAGTAAATCGGTCGTGTGTGCGCTGCTATCGGGTTTCTCGTCGAGAAAAACGACAAGAAACCTCGACGAGAAAATAGAGAACCTGCTCTCTATTTTCTCGTCGAGATTCTCGTCGGCATGTTTCTCGGCGAGAAAAGTGAGTGTGTGTACACTTACCTGTCCGCCCGGAAGCCCGCGCATGTTCGAAATGAATTCGACGCATGCACGGTAGCTTCCTAGGCATACGTAGGGTATACCAAGATGGCGGCGACGGCATCGAATGTGACGAGCGCATGCTCGACGTAGTCGATGACGTCACCGCGTACGCTCCTTTCAAAGAACCGCGGGGTTCTTTGAAACGAGCGTGTGTACACTCGGCCGGGACAAGTTTCTTGTCCAAGAATCTCGTCGAAAAAAACGACATGTTTTTTTCAACGAGAATCTCGGCCGTGTGTACGAGGCCTGAGTCTAAGCGCATAGATGTGAAAGAGACACATGGGAATAACAAGCTGGATTTCTTTTTAAAAAGTAATGCATACTTTGCATTGAACTCTATTTTACATGACTGCAGGAAAATGGTGAATGGGCCTATAATTTGTTAAAAGATGTGCTAGTGTAATGCCAAACCTTCTGTATTAGGCCAGAAAGTAATACAATATCTCAGGACAGTGTACTGTAGCATAATAGATGTTGACAACAGAACGCCGTGTCCGCTGGCAGTGATGAGTCATTGTGCGGTAAAGTGTTGATAAGAAGCGCTGTGTAGCTTTGAATATCCTTTTTTGAACGTGAGAAAGCTATAGCTGTTTTCATTGTTACATTGAATGTTACTTTTTTTTTTTTTTTTAAACAGGAGAAAGCTCATAACTAAAAATGAGCAGCTCTACAGCGAAAGAAACCGAGATCGTCCTGGAACCTAGCCAAGTGACGTTGCCTGAAAACAATCCAGAGATCTCTCCTATCAAATGCTGGCACAGAAACTGCTACTGTCATTCCCATGGAAGTATATTACTTTTTCAGGGTATATATGTAGTGCTGTCTATTTATGTAAAATATTTATATAGATTTACCAAAAAATATATATAATGATTAAAATTTAGCAAGAAATTGGCTATTTCCTAGTTTCTGATTTAAAGCATAACCAAACCACAAATGAAATTGCGATATATTTCAGTTTACCAGCAGATGTGGTGGCTGCATTATTTAGATTTTTTTAAGCTTTTTTCCTTTTTTCATCTGGTGATCCTGCCAGTAATATAATTCCTGCCCTAGTATGATAACATTCACTCACCCTTCTGTATCAGGAGAACAGAAACAATATCACTGAGAACTGCAGAACCACACCCCTCTATCTTATGGACAATGGGGAAGGAGGAGGATCTGTAGTTGTATCTTGTTTCTGTGATGTTGTGATCCCAGAAAATGGTCCAGGACACAGCACTGGGACAGAAGACTAATGCCGCGTACACACGATCGGAATTTCCGACAACAAATGTTCGATGTGAGCTTTTGGTCAGATATTCCGACCGTGTGTAGGCTCCATCGGACATTTGCTGTCGGAATTTCCGATTGCGTTTATCAATTCCGACGCACAAAAATCCTACGCATGCTCGGAATCAATTCGACGCATGCTCGGAATCATTGAACTTCATTTTTCTCGGCTCGTTGTAGTGTTGTACGTGACGGCGTTCTTGGCGATCGGAATTTCTGAGCAACATTTGTGCGACCGTGTGTATGCAAGACAAGTTTGAGCCAACATCCGTCGGAAAAAAATCCACGGTTTTGTTGTCAGAAATTCCGATCGTGTGTACGCGGCATAAGATGTGAGACTGTCCTGGCAAATCTGGGACAGTTGGCATGTAAGCCGTTTCTGCACTTAATAAACTGTCAGATTTTAACCACTTCAGCCCCAGAAGATTTTACCCCCTTCCTCATCAGAGCACTTTACAATTTGGCCCTGCGTCGCTTTAACTGACAATTGCGCAGTCATGCAATGCTGTACCCGAACGAAATTTGCGTCCTTTTTTTCCCCACAAATAGAGCTTTCTTTTGGTGCTATTTGATCACCCCTGCGGTTTTTATTTTTTGCGCTATAAACAAAAGAACAATGCCATATTTTTTTTTAAAAAAGCAATATTTTTTACTTTTTGATATAATAAATATCCCCAAAAATGTTTTTAAAAAACAAAATTTCTTCATCAGTTTAGGCCGATATATATTCTTCTTTTATAATACATAATTTTGGTAAAAATAAATAAATCGCAATAGGCATATATTGATTGGTTTGTGCAAAAGTTATAGCGTCTACAAACTATGAGAAAGATTTATGGCAATTTAATTATATATATATATTTTTACAAGTAATGGCGGTGATCTGCGATTTTTAGCGGTACTGCGACATTGCAGACTGATCGGACACTTTTGACACATTTTTGGGACAATTGACATTTATACAGCGATTAGAGCTATAAAAATGCACTGATTACTGTGTAAATGTCACTGGTAGGGAAGGGAATAACACTAGGGCGATCAAGGGGTTAAATGTGTGTTCCCTCAGTGTGTTCTAACTGTGTAGGAACAAACGATCTGTCTCTCTCCTCTACCCTGACAGAACAGGGATTTGTGTGTTTACCTTAATGCAGAGAAGGTAAGGTAAAAAACCGCCTTTAGAACCACTTAAAATAAAAGGTGAGATTTTCATTTGGCTGATGTTCACATTGCAAAAGCTATAAACATAATGGACTGGGCAGTTTTAACCATCAATCACTTATTTCTTTCTTTTTTTTACTATATGTTGTATTTTTTATTTTATTTTTATATAATTTCAAAGAAAAGCTTCTTAATAAATGTTTGTGCAGAGTAAAGTGGAAGTTTTGACTAAAATAACCAATGGATGAACTCGTTTTTTATAGAGGGTGTATGTGATGGATATTACCTCTGGTATAGGTATATACTGCATAGGTTGGTGGACAGGGGCGTACGTACAGGGGTTGCGGGGGTCGTGAGTGCAACCCGGCTGCATGCTCCAGGGGGCCCATGCAGCCCTGTTTTACACCTAGATAGGGGGGGGGGGGCATGGTGTTCCTCTGGCTAACCTTTAGATTCCGATCCAATTACAGAATTGTGAATTTTTGGTGAGTATCAGGCTCTACAATGAGTGGCTAAAATCTCTGGTGATAGGCTGGATGTGTCCCAAGCTCTGGGATCACTTGTGTTTTGCTTCTAGCCACGGTATTGACCAGAAGGGAACCAATCCCTTCATGCAGCCACTGAATGCCCGCTTCTCCTCCTCTCCCTCCTGCAGTCATTCAGCGGCTGCAGAAAGGAAATGGAGGGCATTGATTGCTCTACATGCCACCCCCACCACCTCTGTATCCCTGTCCTGCTGCCCTGGCCTCTGTATGCTCCCCTGTGACCCCCCCGCAGCACTGCTGGGTTTCCCCCTCCCACCGGCTGCCGTGAGGGATACTGTCAGTGATTCACTGGTCCTTCCTTGTTTTAATGAATAGAGTAAGTGATATTTTTTCCATTCATAGCTGAGGCATAGTAGACTGTTTAGAATGAATTCAAAGCTCTGTACAGAGCTATTTTTGTTCATTCATTCTGTGCTGTTGAGGCTGAGGACACCTTAATCTCATTTCTCTGTCTCAAAGGTTTGACCCTTTGTAGGGGTCTGTAGGGGGGCCTACATTTTTTTAAATAAATAATATAAATTAGAGATTGTAATAAATAAATAAAATAAAATGGTAAAAAAAAATACTAACACCAGTGGTGAAACTACTAGGGTTGCAAAGGTCGCACTTGCGACCGGGCCATGGTGTTCTTCTGGCTAACCTTTAGATTCCGATCCAATTACAGAATTGTGAATTCTGGTGAATTTTTGGTTGGGTATTAGCCTCTACAATGAGTGGCTAAAATCTCTGGTGATAGGCTGGGTGTGTCCCAAGCTGTGGGATCACTTGTGTTTTGTTTCTAGCCACGGTACTGACCAGAAAATGTGGGCTCTTACCATGCTGCTTTATTGTTCTTGGTTGGAGTAATGCAAATTTCTTGTAAGTTTGTTCTTAGGAGGTACCAGAAGCTAAAGTAGGTCCTCTTCAGCCGGATCGGCTTCCGAGTACCTATCTTTGGCCATTTTCATTTGCCCGGCCAAAATGATGTCACGCCCGCGCATGCATGTATGCAGCTCAGTGTACCGGGCGTATGGGCAGGTAATAAAATGATAATGCAGGAGAAATCCTGCCTGTTTGCCAAATTTTTTTTCTCACATAAAGTTCCACATTAAATAACAAAATTCACTCTCACCAATAACTCCCCTATTACTATAAACATTCCTAAACTATTCTGTAGCGATGAACAATTTGTCTGTCTGCCCAGAAGATATAAAGCTTTTACTGACAGCTTGTGCCTTATTCCTGTAAAATATATTTAAAGTATACAGTGTATAGGGTTTGTATATTCAACATTTTCACATCGTGCAAGTATAAAGTTCTGTATCAAATAATAAATTTTTATGTGTATGAAGTGAAGACTTATGATTGTAAACATATAATGTTTGTCTTATGTGTATTCAATTCTGCTACTATATATGCTATGATATATAAATTGTACATTTTCGCATTTTTGCATTATTAATACACTTTTTTACATTTAGTTTTATTTACTATGCTACAACTGATTTATATTTTGTCTGAATAAAAGTTTTTATTGTGAAATTAATTATGAATTAATGAATTTAAATGGAATATCTGTATAGCGTTTCAACACTACCATTATAAAAATAGGTGTGTGCACCCCAAAATGTAAACACACATGTGTGTGTATATGTGTATATATATATATATATATAGCTATAGCAGCAGGGCAGTAGACAGTGTCAGTAGAGCAGAGATTGGTGTCATTAGTTTGTCTTTATGATTTTTTTATCATTACTTACCATTTATTTTTACCATATTTTTGTACAATCGTTTTTTATTATGTTTTTTGCAGGTTTTTTTTAGGAGCCCCATTGGAGGGCTTTGGTGAAATATTAGGGGTCTAAACAGACCCCTGATGTCTCACTTTTGAGACAGAGAAAGGGACTGAGGACAGAGATTCCCCTGTCCCTTTCTCTGCAGCCAAGCAGCAGGGGGAATCTGCTCAAACAGGGTGATTAGGGTGTGCCCAGGCACACCTGGCACACCCTGTGAGCACGCCTATGATTACAAACATAACCAAATTATTGCTATGTCCATTACCATATACTTCCAATACCAATTGGGTACTGCCATTCATCTGTGTTCACCACCACTGGCACTTCTACCACTGTCATACAATAGTGTTACCTCAAACACTTAAAGTTATTGTAAAGGGTAAACATTTTTACATTTTTTCTTTTTAAATAAGAAACATGTAATACTTACCTGCTATGTGCAATGTTTTTGCACAGAGCATCCGCAATCCTTTTCTTGGGTCCCCCAATGCCCCCCCCCGGCTCTTCACTTCTTCTGAGTGCCTCTATAGCAAGCCGATTGCTATGAGTACACTTATGCAGGCTCGATCTTGAGCCGTGCTGTGTCCATTGACGCACACAGCGAGGCTCAGCCCTGTCCCCCGCTCTCCCCTCAGAGGCTGTGATTGACAACAGTGGGAGCCAATGGCTCCTACTGCTCCCTCCATGGCCAGTGAGAAGAGAGAGCAGAGAGTGCCTCTGCTCTCAGGCACAGCGCTGGCTGGAGATCAGACTTTGGTAAGTATATGGGGAAGCTGGGGGAGGAGCTAAACACAGAAGGTTTTTTACATTAATGCAGAGAACGCATTAGGGTAAAAACTTTCTGCCTTTAAAACCACTTTAATCTTGCACCAATAATATGATTACCATACACCAGTGTCAGCACAACCAATATACCCATACAATGATTTCTAATTATAACCCAATCCAATTTTATTATTAATGAAAACCTTTTCTGATTGCAAAAGGAAGCTGCCATTGTTTCAATAATTTTTTGGGGAAAATTATTTGTATTAATTTTTTCACATAGAAAAATATACAAAGCCTTGTTTCAATATTTGAAGCCCAGCTGCAGGCACCAGAAAAAAAACAAAAAAAAACTTTGCGGTGTGACTGTGGCCTTTCTGCACTTCACAGAAAAGAACCCTTACTAAGACTAAGGGCCAAATTGGAATGTCTAGATGACTGGGTCAGAGCATCTCCAAAACTACAGGTCTTGTGGGATGTTACCGGTCTGCAGTGGTCCAGGAAAGGAAGACTGATGAACCAGTGACAGGGTCATAGGCGGACAAGCCTCACTGATACGGGCTTGCCCATATAGTCCAATCCAATAGAACAGCTACTGTAGCTCAAATTGCTGGAAAAGGGTAATGCTGGTTTTGATAAAATGGTGCCAGAACACACAGTGCATTGCAGGTTATTGTGCATGGGGCCTCATAGCCGCAGACAGGTCAGGGTGCCCATGCTGACCTGTGTCCACAGCCACAAATAACGCACCTACAATGGGTACATGAGCATGAGAACTAGAGCAAAACAATGAAGGTAGGTGGCCTGGTGTAATGAATCGTGTGTTCTTTTACATCATGTGGATGGCTGGGTGTGAGCGTGTCGCTTACCTTGGGAAGAGATGGTATTAGGATGCACTATGGGAAGAAGGCAAGCCAGCAGATGCCACAACATACCTTTTATAAAGCTAGTGGAGTCCATGCCTGTAGGGGCATGGACTCCACTAGATCAGTGCTGTATTGGCAACAAAAGGAGGACTTACTCAATATTAGGTGTACTGTCATGATGTTATGGCTGATCAGTGTATGCCT